>CM035236.1:21806544-22406544 GCA_020226215.1 Sindora glabra
CATACATATATTAAGTTGAATGATAAAATTACCATTTAACTTAATTTAGTTTTATTTTCTTTTACTATTTTATTTTAATGAGCAAGAAAAAATCATTTTCTTATCATTTTTTCCTTTTCTACAAATTTAAGTAAGAAAAGAGAAAAATCTTTTCATATTACTTTCTTTCTTCTTATTTTATTTATTTATTTTTTACATCCAAAGAGTGGACAAATGTCTTCTTGTCAAAACTTTGACTATAATCAATGAAAATGCTTAAATAAAGATAGGAATCCGATTATTATAACTCTTTTTAATTACGGATCCGAATCTTTCTCACTATTAATTGTCTTATTTGGTGGGCCACACTTCTCAAGAAGATCTCATAGCATTTAAGAGTTAATTAAATTGTTATCTTTTTGACCTAATTAGACTTGATAATAATATTTGAGTAGATCTTCACTAGTAATCTTAACATACTATTAATAGCTTACCTAATAAAATTGAGTTTTTATCCAAAAAATTGAGAAGTGGGAGAAAACAAATTTAAATCTGTTCCCCTTATACATACTAATGCAACATCATCCCATTCAAAAATTCTACTACGATTAAAATTCTATATCAGTTTTTATAAAATTGAATTTGTATTAATTTAATTTTTTATTAAAAATTTATATTAATTTGATCTCTGCAAAATTAATTTTACTTTAAATTGTAATCTTTTCGTATATGAAATAAAGTTATTGAATTATATATAAAGGAATTAAAATTTAATATACAGTTAATAAATTTTTAACGAGGGATGAAATTAATATAAATTTAATTTTATAGAAATCAAAATAGAGTTTCTTTTATTATATTAAAGCAGTAAATAGAAAAAATTCAATCAATTGACAGAAAAACTCAAAAAGATCTAGAAGTTTTATTTTTGAAATTATTTCCAATTTTTATATCTATTTCTGTTGTGATAAACAAGAATCTTGTGTCTTTATTCACAGAATGTGTTAGAGTTTCCAATTAATATATACGTCACAAGTTGGAAGATAGTGGGAAGGAGCATACGGTTCCCCTAATTAATTATTCACTTTCACTTACATTGATTGCATACGAAACCCAGCGACGAAATTCTACTTTTCAATTTCCAAAGCCATTAATGGACCCTTGGATTGGATTTCATTGAAATCCTTCTCCACTTGTTTCAAGCAAAAGTTTATACTATAAATTAAGAGAATTTAAAATAAAATAGTTGCAATTATAAAATATGGAATATTCAGCTATTCCAATGCGACAAAAATACTCTTGAAGTTGGGTTTATAAATAAATTATTACGCATTTTAAGCACTTTCTTTATTTTAATAATGTTATTATATTATAATTATAAACATAAATTTATCTCTCCAATGTTAATAAATTAATGCTATTGTTTATGGCATTTTCAACACAAACAAATAGTTCCCGAAATAAATAAATTAATATCAATCAAATTTTCAATAAATAAATAAAAAATGGTCGTACTGCACGTGTAGCTTAAAGGATCTCTAGCCAAACAAGGGAGAAAATAATTAAAATTTCTTAATTCATCAGATAATTTTGCATAAAATAAGCCAAATATTTTATATGCAGGGAATATACAATTTTCCAAAAATAGGATGAGTCAAAATTATTCAACTAAGGGTCAAAATAAATTATCGATCAAGAGGCCAGGATCACGTGCCAATTATTAAGAAATGATTATAAACGAAAAATAATAAAAAATAAAGGCTTCTAAGTAATTTTAATTTTAAGTCATAGTGTACAAGCGAACAGATATCTACCAAAAATTAAAAACAGGTTAAAAGAGAATTACAAATTAAAAGCAGCTTATAGGAAGAATGTACTTAATCATCAGTCTTTCTAGTGTTGTATTTCCTACAATAAATAAATTAACTTATAAATTATAAATTATTTTTTAAAGGCATTTCTTACACTAATTTATAACTTATTTCAAGTATCTTATAAGTTATTTTAGATAACTTATAAATTTTGATTTAATAAGTTACCTAAAATAGCTTATAAGTTACTATTTTTTTAAATTCTTTTTAAATTTATCCTTATTTTTTTATTAATTTATAACCCATACCTTTTATAATATAAATTAAAATAAATTTTATAAAATATAATTAATTATATTTTAAGTAATTATAATTTTATAATAAATAATAAAATAAAAATTATAGAAATAAATAAATATATAAATTTATAAAATATAATTATTAAATATTAGAAATTATATTTTTATTTTAAACTTTTTAATTATATTAATATAATTTAATTTTTAGATAAATATAAATTATTTTAATTAAATATTTATTTTTATTAATATATCCTTTTTTATCATTTTACAATTTCAGCTAATTCAATAAATAATTTTACGAAATACTTTAATTAACTTATCATTTATCAATTATAAATTATTAACTATCAGTTACTAAATAACTTATCAGTTATTAATTAATTTATCAATTATTTATACGAAACGGAACTTAAATTAAATTCATTTTGAATGTGAAATATTTTATATTGTGAATAAATTGAAAAATGACATGTTATTAAAAAAATTTAAATTTTGTACTTGATCATATGAAAATGTTAGATAAATTTTTTAATGTCATAATAATATATTTATATATATGTGATAATATAAAATTAATTTATACTAATAATAAATTAAATTTAATAATTTTTATCAAATTAAAATTAAAACAAAGAAATCGACAAAGCTTTTATAGGGGAGAGGTTTTTCATATATAATTTTATTATTATTTTTCCCAAAAAAACGCATTATCGAGAAATAGATTATTTGAAGGAAAATAAACAGTGTAATTCCAAAAATAGCCACGTAGCTCAAGGCGTGAAGCGGCTGTCGCGATGGGCGTATTCTGGACATTCCGACAAGAAACGACGTCCGCCTCCAACGCGGCGTATTTTAGCGCATTTTCCCTCTCTCTCAACGGAACCGTTCTTTTTTTCAATAACAAATTCAAATGCTAGTGAAAGAGAAGTAAAAATATTCTCATGAGCTAAAAAAACATAGCAAGGGTTTTAATTTAATAAATTATTTGTGTAAATCAATTTTATAATCTTTATTGTAATATCAAGTTATTAAAAATTATTGAATTTTTTATTTATTCTTGTTTTCTAATGACATGAATCTTACAGCATAAATAATAAAAGAGAATCATAAGACTTCTGATAATATTTTATTTTATCTTACATAATTACTTAATTTAAAGCTTGAATTTATTGGTTAATTATGCTCACTTCTCTTAATTTATTATATTATAATTAAATTTTTTATTTTCATAAATATATATTAATTATTTTATTTTTTAAAATATATATTTAAAATAAAAAATGAGACAAACGCATATAAAAATACATTTTTAAAAATAAAAAATATAAATAGAACTAGGCTAAATGATGAAGTGAGTATAATTTATCATTATTTAAATTATTATTATCTATCCTGGAAAAAGCAGTAAAGTATTATATTTAAACTACCATAATCTTTTGGTGATAAAACTTAGCTCCAGTAAAATATTTATATAACAAAACTAAAATAAAATGTTTTGACGGTAAAGCTTCAGGTTTTGCTATCCGAATTGTTGTACACTCTAAGGGCACTAATTTTCATACAAACACAATCATTAACCTCTAATTTAGTATTGTGGTAGTTATTATATTTTAAAAAATTTTAATCAGTAATATTATATATATTAAAAATAAATTTTTAAATTAAATTTAAATATAAATAAAGATAATTAATAATAAAATAAATTTACGAAATATAATTTAATGAATATTAATAATTAAAAATTTAATTTAAAATTTTATTTTTACTATTTATGATATTTTTATTTTATAACTAATATTATAAGTTCATTATTTCTTATTTTTATTATAATTATTCATTATTCCATTCAATTAACCTAAATCTTATTTTAATAACATTAAATATATATCTATTTTGTTCTTATATTCTTTTTTTAACATTTATTTGATATCATGGATAAGGAGAAGGATAAATAATTATAATATAAATATAAATAAAAAATTAATAATATCAATTATGAATTTTGAAAGGTATAATAATCAAAAGATTACGTTTTGGGTTTACAGTTTATTTTCTAAGGCAAATTTTCATATATACCGAGCATTTTGGAGCAGTGGGGCCATCTTCTTCAACCTTCAACAGAATGTGAATTGTTTAAATATTTCTTACCTTTTCCGAATTCTGAAAAAGTTGTGTTTTCAATCCAAAAGCAAACAAAGGCAGAGACAATCCAACCACGTGACCTGTCAAAAACTTACCTGCAATCTTTTCTCATGCCATACATACACATCCCATCGTTCTCTCTGATCAATCCCACGCATCCCTTCACTCCAATCACTCAATTTAGAAAACCCAAATAAAAAAAAAAAAAGAAGCATCATCTTTACGAATTTTTTAAAAAAATTTGGCTACGGATTTTGCATCTGTATCCGTGTCTGCTTTGGCATTTTGTTTCGGCCCTTGTTTGTATGTTTGGTTTACTTTGGATGTGAGTGTAGTGAAAATTCATGCTCTTCTTACTCTGCAAACAAGGTAATGGTGGTGGTGGAATCACCGGGAACCAAAAAAGCAGAGCTAGAAACCAACAATAAATTCACATGGAATTTTTGGGGATTGCTCAAAACAAATAGAAATCAAGACCAGCATCCTCAGATCTCAAGGATCTTAGAATTTCAGGCTTGAATTTTTCTTTGTTCTCAAGGAAAATTTTCACCTTTTGCTGCGTGTCCGAGCTCCTACACTGTTTATTATTCTGGGTTGGATTCAAATTCTCCATTTTCGAGCTGGTTCTGTGTTAAAAGGACATTTTGGCATCTGGGTCTATTGGCCTAATGGTCAGTTGAAAGTAAAGTTTCTGTTTGGTAAGAGTAGATTGGCTTTCTGGGAATCTGATTCTGAGAGCACTTTTTTGTTCGGATAAGGAGATACACAATCAAGTTGTTGGTGGGAATGGCTTGGACAATTGTTAATTATGGTGGCTTCTAGCTGTGGCTTCTGGTTGCGTAAAGGAAGAAGAGTTACTGAAGTGGAGTATAGTTATGGAAACCAGTTCAATATTCTGGCTACTGACTTTGCTGTTCCTGACGTTTATAGAGGCTTCTTCTGCAGCTCTTTCTCCTTCCGGGATAAACTATGAAGGTTGATTTCTGATAAAAATTTACATTTTTATCTTTTGTTACTTTTAGTAGAATTTATGAAAAAAAGAGTTAGTTAATTTTTTTTCCTTTTCTTAATATGATTGTCCTCCCTCTGTACATATTTTTGTTCATCAATTCTCTTAACATGTGTACTAAAAGAGCCGAAGAAATTTGTTAAGAGTTCTTCCTTCTCAGTTGCTTAGCTCTTCCCTCTTAACAGTTGTAGCTCTGATGGCCATTAAAAATGACTTGATTGATCCACACAATGTCCTCGAGAGTTGGGATATAAACTCCGTTGATCCTTGTAGTTGGAGGATGATTACATGTACTTCAGATGGCTCTGTCTCTGCTTTGTAAGTTCTCTACTTTCACGGTTTCTGACATGTTCATAGAAATTTAGACCAAAGAAAATGAAGCAAGCAAGTTCATTTATTTGTCAAGTTGGTTTTCATTTGACGATTTTTTTTTCCTTATCAGGGGACTGCCTAGTCAGAACTTGTCCGGTTCGCTTGCTCCTGGGATTGGAAACCTAACTAACTTGCAATCAGTGTATGTTACTACTTAGTTTCATTAGGATTTTATAAACTTACACTCTCTAGGACTTGCTTAGGATTTTATGAACTTACACTCTCTAGGACTTGAGCTTCCCTCAGTTACAATAACAACAAAGCGAAGGAAATTTAGTTGATGCTTTGATTGATACTGTCTATATGCGTAGGTTGCTTCAAAACAATGCCATTTCTGGGCCAATTCCTTCTTCCCTAGGAAGGCTGGAAAAGCTTCAAACACTTGATCTCTCCAATAATTCTTTTAGTGGTGAGATACCCAGTTCGTTGGGAGGCCTCAAGAATCTAAATTATTTGTAAGTTTCGATATCATTTATATAGTACGGATATAAGCCCGCAGCAAAAATTTTGCATTTACACTTCTTGGATGCTTCTTCGTGAAATCCTCTTTCTGACACTTCTGTCGTTTGAGCATGCCAGGCGGTTGAATAATAACAGCCTAAGAGGAGCTTGCCCTGAGTCCCTTAGCAATATTGAAGGTCTAACCCTTGTGTAGGTCTTTGTATCCTTTTTACTGCATTATTTTCTGTCATTTCTACAGATTAAATCCCAAGCCTAGAGGACACAGTTGAAGTATTGATTTATCCAAACACTGTACACTAACTTTAATGAGTTTGAAAATTCTTGTAGGGACCTGTCCTATAATAATCTGAGTGGTTCATTGCCGAGGGTATCGGCAAGAACGTTCAAGTGAGCATTTATTTCATTTTTCTTTTAGCTTCCATTTTTTTTTTTTTTTTTGGTTGGAATACATTTTCCATTAGAAAAAGAAAAAAATCTCTCATTTGTTTGTATAGAAAGTAATGACTTTCATGCCACCTATTGGTCTTTTTAACAAAATATAAGTGTCATTGGTAGTGTAGGAAAATAACTTATGCTTTAGCAAGGGATGTTGTTTTCCGCTGTTTTCTGCCTCATAACAGTAATATTGAGCAAGAACACTTCTTATGATTTTGATTTGTTGTAATTATAAATATAAGCGAATAAGAAATTTTTTCTAGGTAAGATATTTTCTAACAAAATAGACAAATTGTAGTCTTTATTTAGTTCTATCTACAAGTTCATGATCAATTGATGCAGGGTTCACTCTTCCTCTATTTTTGGCATTTCCAGGATTGTCGGTAACCCTTTAATTTGTGGTCCAAAGGCAAATAACTGCTCTGCTATTTTACCAGAGCCACTTTCCTTCCCAGCAGATGCTCCAACAGGTATTAATGGCGTTATCCTTATTTCTTAGTTTTCTGCTTCAAACTCTTCTCTACAATTCCATGACATTTTTAAATGTTGGGACTTTGTCTAGGACAATCAGACTCTGGCAGGAAAAGTCATCATGTGGCAATTGCTTTTGGTTCGAGCTTTGGTGCTGCTTTCATCCTTGTAATCATTATCGCACTTCTTATTTGGTGGCGGTATAGACACAACCAACAGATATTCTTTGATGTTAATGGTTAGTCTTTGCTCAAGAATCTTTCTCTGTTTGCTTTTATACTTTCATTTCTATTTTCTAATACACAGTATCAGTCAAATTTTTGCATAAGATGAAGATGCACTGAATCGTGGTCCTGGATTCAAGCTAGGAGCGCTCAACTGTTCAGAAATTGTTTCTAGGGATTTTAATCTCTACATGATCTCTTCTTTGCATTGTCACCACATGAGAAATTCTTACATACACGGTGAATTACAAAAATTGTATAGATTATGTTGATCACTTTATTGTTAGCACAAAAATATCAGAGAGAGAAAGCACATTATGACAATCTCACATACTTTTCAGTGAAACCAACGGGCTAATTTGGCTTAATCTACACAGTATTTCATAGACAACATGTATAGAAGAATCTCTCCACACCACACTCTCAAGTTCTAGTTTTTTTTTTTGTCATAACTAGTGGTCAAGTGATCTGTTCAGTATTATCCAAACCCTGCACCACTTCACTGGGTTGATATCCATTCCTACTATATGAAACTCTCTTATCCTTGACTGTTTACTGAAAATTTTTGTATTTTTAGAACATTAGCAAGACTAATAACAGACATATATATTGATGTATGACGATGACTGAAGTTGTTCTCCCTTGATATTTTTGCAAAATGAAGCAATGAGAATGGTGAATTGTTGAATATCACTTTCTTTTTTCCTGAATTTATCATTTGAAGGAAGAACTAAAAAATCTCTGTTGTTGAGGATAGAATGGAGGAGTTGACACTGCAGCTACTGGTATAATAATTTGCATCATTAATAAAGTGATAAAAGGCATTTCCTTGAAGGGAAGGATAAGTAATTGACAATGGTTTATATTTATTGTTGAAAAAGCATTGTCTACTAATTCCAATTTGGATCCTCTCCATTTATTTTGGTCATTTTACTATGGTTTCTCTTTTTTCTATTATACTCGGTGGCCTTCTATAATACATATGAATACTGTTAAACTACCCTTTTTTGGCTCCCTTATGAAGTAAAATTAAAATTGTTACTTGGCAGAGCAATATGATCCAGAAGTGCGCCTTGGTCATTTAAAAAGATATACTTTCAAAGAGCTTCGAGCTGCAACAGATCATTTCAATTCAAAGAACATTCTTGGAAGGGGTGGCTTTGGAATAGTGTACAAAGGGCACTTGAATGATGGGTCTGTTGTGGCTGTTAAAAGGCTGAAGGATTACAATGCTGGTGGTGGTGAAATTCAGTTTCAGACAGAAGTGGAGACAATTAGTTTGGCTGTCCACCGGAATCTCCTTAGGCTTTGTGGATTTTGCAGTACTCAGAATGAAAGGCTTCTTGTTTATCCATATATGTCCAACGGAAGTGTAGGCTCTCGATTAAAAGGTTAGCTTATTAGACTCTTTGTAATCAGTGGTAGGATTTGTTTCTGTGTTGCCCGAGATAAATTATCCAAACAGTTCTATTTCCTAGTTTTTACATTCAAAGTTTTTGAAGTAATCCTTAATTCCTTACTGTAACATAAAAACTCAAATATTTACACATGCCAAAACACATCTCAGATATTGGTAAGACAGACTCCTTAAGGGTAACCCCTTTTTATTAAGTTACTATTCGGTAATGTCTGATAATACGTATGACATAGACACTTCGACCTGACAAAATTAAAAAAATACAGGACCTGACACGGCACACACAATATCACAAAGAGTTACATTGAGATCTCACATAAAAGAACATCAAGTTTAACAAATTATAGTATCCCTGCCAAGAGAGGTCACTCTATGATTCACATATTTTTCTATGTTTCTAATTCTTTTTCCTTTTAGTTTTTCTTTTATGTTGGAGCATGTGCCATGTATCAGTGCCTTATCAGAGTTTAGGACACCCGTGTCAACGTTAGTTTGTCATTTATATTGTCTCCAATTTATTCACCTCGAATATTCTCACAAGCTGCTTGGAATTTTGTTCTTGATAATGTTATTTGTACGCCGAAATTCTCAATACTATTTGTTATGTTTCTGATCAACTTCGGCTGCTGTTTTCGGTTTTGATATCAGATCATATTAATGGACGACCAGCTTTGGATTGGGCAAGGCGGAAGAGAATAGCTTTAGGCACAGCAAGAGGGTTGGTTTATTTGCATGAGCAATGTGACCCCAAAATCATCCACCGGGATGTGAAAGCGGCCAACATATTACTGGATGAAGACTTTGAAGCAGTTGTTGGTGATTTTGGTTTGGCAAAGCTTCTGGATCACAGAGATTCCCATGTGACCACAGCTGTGCGTGGCACTGTTGGTCACATTGCTCCTGAGTACTTATCTACTGGTCAGTCGTCAGAAAAAACTGATGTGTTTGGTTTTGGAATCTTGCTGCTTGAGCTCATCACAGGTCACAAGGCTCTTGATTTTGGACGGGCAGCAAATCAGAAAGGGGTCATGCTTGATTGGGTACGCTTCCTTTTCACTTCTTTTTTTATTTTTAATCCTTTTGTTTATGTATTTTTAGAGATATAACAAAATTATTTTCGAATCTTCTCTTGATAGCATAAACTAAGATCAACTAGCCGTTGAAAATCATATACCACTTATAAAATTTAGATAAATACTTAGGGGCAATACTTAGATAAAGTTTCTCAAGTATTTATCGTAAAATTTTTTATTTAGATTATAATATATGTATTAATTTTCTTCATTATAATTACAATATTGCTAATTATTGTAATAATCAAATTGAAGTTATTAATAGTTAATAAAGTAATTAATATACTTGTCGTGATATGAATAGAATGAAAAATCTTATGGCAAATACCTAAAGAATTTTACTCAAGTTTCCCCAATACTTCTTTGCCCCAACTCATATGAATGAATTGTTGGCGTTCAAAATATTTTATCCCATTTCAAAATGAATTCATTTTTTAATAATTTTTGGATTTAAGCTGAAGAGAAGTTTATTTCATTTTATTTCTTAAAGTGTTTGTTTTAATTACATTTATATTATTATAAAAATTTTCAAATCTATCATAGACATCACTATATTTCATATCATTTGGCAAAAAAAGAGAAGGAAAACATGTTGTACCAATAATTTCACCATCGTTTTAACATTTTGTTTACTATGTTATTGTTAAAACCGATCTTTTAATTGAATTTTATGCATTTGTCTGTATATTTCTGATGAGAAAATTCATTTGTGAAACAATTGAAATCTTCATTTTGCATGTTCTTTCCAAACATTAAAATTTATTTGTAAATGAATTCAACTCTAGTAAAATTGGTTCTAATCACAGCGAAGGAATTTACTGTTGCCCATCCAATGTATATAACTAATGTATAAACCTAGACAGCTCGAGTGTTTTTGTTAATTAATTTTTCATCCCACCTGCTCTCTCTCCGGTCACCATCCTTGTATTCAATGTGAAACAACCCATTTGCAGGTTAAGAAGCTCCATCAGGAAGGGAGGCTAAGCCAAATGGTGGACAAAGACTTAAGGGGATACTTCGACCCAATTGAATTGGAAGAGATGGTCCAGGTCGCTCTCTTATGCACACAGTTCAATCCTTCTCACCGACCCGTGATGTCTGAAGTATTGAAGATGTTGGAAGATGATGGCCTGACTGAGAGATGGGAAGATTCTCAGTCCCAGAAGGCGGAAACGCCGCGTCTCCGCCCTCACGAAAACCCACAAAGATATTCAGATTTCATAGAAGAATCTTCACTGATAATAGAAGCTATGGAGCTTTCTGGTCCCAGGTGACAACCGGACTGTATTTGCCAAAATTGCTCCTTTCATGTTTGAAGAGGATTTAGCTTTTAAGTGGGTTAAAAAGTTAAGATTGTCAATATATAAGGAATGCTTGTAATTTTTCTGTAAAAAGAGAAAGGGAAGTCTGTATGTATGTAGAAGCTGTTGCTGCTGCTGCTGCTGCTTTGTTGTTGAGATGTCTGAATTAGTTGGTTCAGAAAAAATTTTGAATCAAATGTTAGGAATCTGTATGTAGCATAAATCGTAGAATAGTCAGTTGAGTTTGTCCATAGCAGAGTGTTCTTACCAATAGAGCGTGGTAACTGATGATTGGTTTGTGTGTTATTGAGTATGGATTAGCATGTGGTGACAAGATAATAGTTTGAACACTTATATTTTTGGGTACGATAACAACTTAGATATTCAAATATGAGAATTTAAGGGTAAGTTTGTATTTTTCTTTGGAGAAACTGTTGACAAGAATTATTTTTAGAATTTATTTTTGAAATTACAAAAAAAATAGACGGTGATCGGAGGAGGAAGTATTTCGTCTGATTATAAAATTGTTATCAAGAAAATAAAACTGCTATAAAAAATTATAAAAATATTTAAAAATTATTTCTATCTTTATTTTTATGCTGCAGAATCAGTTTTAATTTTTAAAAATATTATATGAAACTCTTGTTTATTAGAAACACAAAAGTGGTACACAATTATAGAGATTCCTTGCAAACGATACAAGTGATGATGACTCTTCGCCGCTAATCTTTGTAATTATTGTTTGGTGTTTGATTTGAGCGGGCTTGTTTGAGTTCTTCTGTGGATTGGTACCTTTTGTGTATGTACTTTAACAAATGTAGATAAAACTCGGTGTGAACAATAACCAGGAACAGACCGGTTTGATCAGTTCACCTAAATAGTCGAACAGCAAGTATATTTTTTTAATAATATAGACAAGAAACTGGTGATGTCTCTCCCGAGCAATTTTCAGCAGTTGAACATTGAAGCATGCCCAGAGAATAAAAAGGAGTCCAAGAAAAAGTTGCTTCCTTTGGCTTCTAAGCAATGCTATGAATGGGCAAAATTAGCTCCAGAAAATGATGTCATTTCAAGTGACAATCTGCCGGAATCTGAGAAGGAGACCCCAACAAAGAATGAAGAATTATCCAGGGAAATAATTCAGGCTATTGGCGCTCTAGTCCAGTTAACCCGAAAAAAAGAAAAGAAAAGAGAAAATGTTTCGGAATGCAACAGAAGAGAATGTTAGAAGTATCAGAGCTTATGTCACTGAATTGAAAGAACGTGTAGCGCAGAAAAATTATATATATCATTCAGAATATTTTCATTAATAAATTTTATCTTCATTGAAATATTAAAATATAATTACCTTATCAATCCTGGAGTTCTGGCACCACCAATGATAGCCAAGCTACAATATCAGAGGCAATCACTTGTTTGCCAGGTATCTAGATGCATTACCGCTTCGTGGAGAGGAAAGTTGTTCCACTCTTCCATTTGATATTCTTACTACTTGAGCTTGAAGAAAATGAACAGTACTCGTGGGAGCCAGACGAACCTCAGGTTTCATGGAAGAATTAATCAAATGCTTCTCCCATCACCAACTATGAAGTCACATTCCCTGTTTTTTTATTCAAGTCTACCCATTACTAATTAAATCTAAAAGAGATTTGAGAGAAAGTGGCCAATTAAAAATAATAAATTATGTAAATATCAAATTCAAATTTGATTATTTTAATCTTTATAAGATTAAATTTTTATTAATTTTATTTTTGATTAAAAGTTTATATCAATTTAATTTTTGTAAGATTAAAAGCCTTCAAATTTTAATTCTTTGTATATAAGATACAATGCTAAATTATCGCATAAAAAGATAAAGATTTGAAAATTTTTAATTTTATAAGGATCAAATTGGATATAAATTTTTAATTAGGAATAAAATTAATAAAAATTCAATATTATAGAGATAGAAATAAATCTTTAGTCTTTAAATTTTTAACTAGGATAGTCTGATTAAAAATTAAGTAAAAGTGCGTGATGGAAGACAAATTCAATTTAAAAAGGAAAAAAATAAATAAATGAATTGACTTACTGTAATTTTTCCTTTCTTATTATAAATACGTTAGCACTTATAATTTGATAAGTTCTTCTCTGGGGCATTGTTCCGTTTTAACATAAGGGTGTAGTTCAAGAAAAGAGTTCTCCATTTTAAGGATTGATTCGGGAATGACAAATATAGAATTTTATTTTTTATATTAAAAAATGTGGTTCCAGTCAAAGGAAAGATACATTTCAACATAAAAATGGTGTCTTTTATCTGTTGAAAAATAAAAAAAAAAGGAATAAGAAAAAGATGAGTTATTAATCCAAAAATCAATGCTAATATAAAGTGGATTTGTGAGGTTCCAGGTCTACTTTTTGATTTTTTTTAAAGTCTATATTTACTTATTTTAAATTTGATAAAAAATTAAAATAACTTTGTAACTGACGTTTATTTCAATTAATAATTTAAAACTTATAATTTATTCAATTTTAAATTAGTAGCTACTAGTTTCTCACAATTATGAGGTTATTGGTTCGTAAAAATAATATATGAAATGTAATTTTTGAGAAATAAGAAATTTTTGAGTTATTTATTTATTTTCTAACTGTTAAAATAAACAAAGTAAAATTTTCCAAGAAGTTCAACTTCTTAAAAATTATGAAAAAATGCTTACCTATATTCCTTTTACTAAGATTGATTACCTATACTCCCTTTACTAAGAAGAATTTCTCATATCTTTTATTGATAGAAATATAAAATTATCCTTATTTAATATAATTAATGACTACTTTAATATTCTATTATTATTTAAAAATTATAATAGATATAATTTATTAATTATAAATATAAATATATTTATATATTAATTATATAGTAAATAAAATAATACTATAAAAAATTATATAAAATAAATATTAAGTATATATAATTATATATAATTATAATATAGATTTAATTTTGAATAAAATTATATTTATTCTATTATATTGTTTCTTATTTTATATTTATTAATTTTTTTATTAATTATTTTAATATTCAATGATATAAATAAAAAATTATGTAATATTTATCTATTTTATTTAAATTTAATAGAACTAATTATTCATTTTATTAATTATTTAAGTAATATTTTTCTTCATTTAAACTATATTGGATTTTAATTATATTAAGATAATTTAGGATATATATACATACAAAAGACATTTTAATTTTTTTAAATAAACCTATTTTATTTTTTATAGTAAATTAAAAAATAAAAATTACTAATTTAAAAAATTATTACAAAAAGAGAGATAAGAAATATGATTTTAAAAAAATTAATTATAGATAGTTAAAATTTAATAAAATTTTTTATTTTTAATTACAATTTTGAAAGATATATTAGTCATTTTAATAATATTTCTCAACAAGTTTACATTTAAATCAAATAACTTTAAACATTTTTAAAAAAATTCACAAGTGAATGCTATAAGAATTTATTTCTTATATGAATCAAAAGACTCTTATATCTTATCAATCTATACAAATACTAATATAAAGAGGATTAGTAGATTTTGCACTCCACTTTTTCTTTTCTAAAAAAATTAAATATAAGATAAATATATTCAACAAGTAAAATGATTTTATTGTAATTTTTTATTACTTTAAATAATATAACTATTCATTAAATGAAAAGGAAGGATAGTTACACTATAACTTTCCGCTAAATGAAAAGTAATGGATAGTTACACTGTTTAAATATATAACTTACTTATATATATTAATATTAAAACTAATAATTAAATTGATTATAAAAATTACTTAAATAATAATAGAAAATAAATAAAATAATACAATATATAAAAAATTGAATTTAACTAGAACTATAAAAAGTTTGCTTTGAATTTATCTCTTAATTTTAAAGATAGAACTAATTAATATTTATAGAATTAATTTTTTAAAATACTATAAAGTTTAAAATTATTTTATTTTTATTCTAATAATTTTCTTGATAAATGATATATAAAATAGAAATATGAAGGGTTTTTAATTTTTTTCAACCCTATTGCAAAGCAATGCATAATAATGTGTTTTCAGAGATTTTGTCATTTTAAGAAATTATATACTTTAACCAAAATACTTTATTTTTCATTAATTAATAATGAAGGCATGTGAAATTAAATAAATTAAATTATATTGATATCATTATAAATTAATCATATATTTAATTATATATTATAATATAATTATAATGATAGTTACATACATTTGAATTATAGTCATAGTTATTTTACCCAAAAAATTTATAGATAAAATTTCAAACAATATAATTTACGAAAAGATAAAATATATTTATAATTTCTATATATCTCATTTATGAAAATTAAAGTTAGAGATGAATTATAATATTGAATATTTTTATATAAATGAAGCTAATAAATGATATATAAAATCAAAAAGAAAGAGAAATAAAGTGAAAAATATTGTAAAGAAATTGTAATTTGAGAAAGAAATATAAAACAAATATGTTGAATGTAATAATAAATGATAAAGTTGTAAAAAAAGTATTTTTAAATTAAATTAGAAAAGTTTTCGAACATATATAATGCGTGTGAAGAGACTAGTAAAAAAACATAAGAGAAGAAAGGAGGGAGATTCATATTTATAATTATAATGTAATATGTATTGATATCTTAAAAATATTACTATATACAAATCTCGTGGACACCTCTTGCACTACCATTCAAAAGGCCAATGGTACATTTAGAATCCCTTTATTGCTTAATTTGCTAATTATCTCCAGAAGAATTAATATAAAAATTGAAAGGAAAACTACCCTAGAACATTTAAATTTTAGATACAAATCTATGGAATTTTCAAACTATTAGACATCTCTGCTTCAATACTACCTAACTAACATATACTAATTTTGTTTCCAAACTAACATACACCAAATGCAAGTAACTTTGAAAATATTGGAATTCCTCTTTCAATAGTAGCAAACTAAAATATGCCATTCTTGTTTACAAACTAACAACATAAACCAAATACATAACTTCCATAATATATAAGAAAATCTTTACCTACCAAGGATCAAAATATCAATCTACAAAACTATCATTATCCATGGTTTTTTTTTTCTCACTAGCTTTCCTAAATAATTTTGTCATTCTATTCTTTTGTTCATTTAGGCCAACTTCCATTATCTTCTTTCTAAATATTGAAAAAATTTCAGTGGCATTGGTGTTTCAATATTATTTCCTATTATATTTTGATAAATCAACAAGGGCATAATTACACATATTTTAAGGAGGGTTTGCGTTATTATTGAATTTTTTAGAATCTTATATAAAATTATGTATGTTATTTAAAATGTTCTTATTAAATTATAAAATTCATTTCGCTTGAATTATTAAAAAATATTTGCTTCAATTGATTTTTGAATTTTGGCTCTACCATTGAAAGCAACAATTTTGATATTACAATTTAGCAATTCCTAAAATTAAAGTAGCAATTTTCTTATTTCTCACAAAATAATAGGAATTGCTATTATGAATTTGAGTGGGACTAGAAAGTGGAAATATTTTCCTCTATGTATAAATTCGGAAGAAAACAAAGAAAAAGAAAAATTTCCCCTTTTATTTTAAAAATAAAAAAGAAAATGGAAATGTTTGATAGCAATATGGGTTTAATACCAAAGCCCATTACAGTTTTATTTTCACAGATGGCCCACATATTACAAGTGTGGCCCATCTAGACCTTTTACCAAGCAAGATAGAGGAGATGCAGGTGTTCGAGCATTGAAGTGAGCGTACGGTCATGATTCTTGTGATGCAGTGAAGGCCCACATAATAATCTGCCACATGGCTTCAGAGAGGTAGATTGTGTGGCATTACGACGTCGTGTGCCTGCATCCGCATGGGACAAGTAATAAGTTGCGAAGCACCTTTGAATTCACGCAACGGCAGAGAATCAAAGCTCGGATGAGATTAATTGAGCGTGCTCGGGTCACTGAAATTATCACGATAACCGATAAAAGACCGGCAGGCCACGTGGCGTGATCACCTTGACGGTTTCCGGCGGTGCAAACCGACACCGTCTGGCGAGAAATGACCGCATCACATGGGGGTGAAAGCCTGCTTTATTCGCCAGGTGTTATCCATTTTTGTCGGCGGATCTAACCATCTTCGTTATCTCTCCCTCCTATTTAATATTTTTCTTTTTTCTTTTTTTTTTGTAAAGCAATATTTTTCTCACGTTTTGTTTGTCTATAAATATTTTTCTAAGGATCAAGTTTCCAACCTTCCAAGATAAGTTTTTTAATTTAGTGTAAAAAGTGGAAAAATTAATATTTTACATATAAATTTTTAAATGTTTATAATGAGTTATAACTTGGTTTTGTATGTAATAGATATATAAAAAAATTTAAATTTAATCTATGAATACAAATCATCTTTATATTATTATATATATTATCACATTAATAAAAAAATATTAAAATTTATTTATTATAATTAAAAAATTTTAATTATTTTTATTTTTAATAATATATTTTTTCTTATTTATTAATAATATAAAATATTTTATATTATCAGTGAATCAAATTTAAATATAACATAAATTTAAGTTTAAATTTAATCCACTAATAGAATATTATTTTTATACATAAAAAAAGGTGATAAATTATTAAAATATTAATAATTTTTACTAATAATAAAATATTTAAATAATTTTCATTAATACAATAACATATGAGTGGATGATAGTATAAAATTAATTTATATAGATAATGAAATAAATTTAAATTTATAAAAAAATTATAAGTACATCACTTAAAATTGTATAATTTTACTAATATGCATAAATATAAATATAATTTTTTAATTATAAAAGTATGAAACAATAGCGAAGCTATATATAATAACAGCCACCCTCTTCCATTTCCCCCTTTTTTTTTATAGTACAGGTGGTATGTACATGATTTTAACATTCATTTCAAAATGAAGATAAAATTTTTGAGTAATATCATATGACATTTCAGCAGGATGTTTTAAATGACTTACTTTCTTCTTTGATAATAATAGTTAAGAAATTGTTTGGCTTGTAATAATAGTACGAAAAATTCTACTTTTAAGAAATTTAAAAAAAGATAGATGTTTGATTGGTTATTATATATAAATTGAGAGAAATGAAATTTTTTAAAAAGTTTATTTTTCATAAAATATAAAAAGTTATTTACCAATTTCTTTTAAGCAAATTTTATCTTCTGTGTTGTTTTAGACAAAAAGATAAAATTATTTTTGTTAAATTTAGTTAATAATACTTAAAATTTATTAATTTATATTATGATAATATTGATGATGTAATAATTATTTTATTAATAATTTTTAAAAAATTTAAAATAAAATCAAAATAAAATATAGAAATTACTTTTTAAAAAATATTATTTTCTCCACATTAATTAATAATTTTAAGCAATATTATATAAGAATTTATTTTTTTATAAAAAAATATTTTTCATACAAACCAAACGACTTTTAAATCATTCCCTTTAATAATAATAATAGAATGAGAGAAGTCATTAAAGAGAGATTTTTAATTGGACTAAATATATTTAAATTGTGTAGGTTAAGTCAGTGACAAAGAACATATTCTTACATTTTTATAATATTAATATACAATAAAAATAATTTAATTTTTATTTAATTCGGTTAAAAGTATTATTTGCAAGTTTCCGTTAAACACACATATAAAGACAACGACTTGGATATTGTCATATTTTAACGCTACAAGGACAAAAGTAAACTATGTTTATGACGTGCAACTTATAAAGTGCGATAAGTTACACCCAACTATGCGCAAAATTAATTAATTAATTAATTAATTACACACAACCTAATTTGTGATTCAAATAAATTCTGTGATTTCTCATTGGCACGGAGAACCCAATGCTTAGGGATAAGCTGAAGTCACGAAACTACCCGTCAATTTCCGTATTCAATGGAACAACTAACAACCCTTTTCATTTATTGGTTTGCAAAAGTTAATTAATGTAAACTTTCGAATCGTGAAGGAAATTTTAATAGGAAAAAGGTAAGAATTATACATTTGCTTCTTTATTTATCCCCGATTGTAATAAGCATTTGCCACGTGAATATACGCTTAAAATTGAAGTGCATAACATATATATTTTTTTTATCAATTTTAAAGGATATTCTCACTTAAAATAAAAATAAAAATTTATATTATAATACTAATGGAATTATATATCAATATACTATTAAACTTAATTATTAATAAATAATATATGTCATATTTTTATAAAATTATTAATTTAACATATAATCAAATTTGATAATATATTAATGCATCATAAACACTTCTATAAATAATTTTCCAAATAAATTGTTTGAAATCAATTGTTTCCGAGATTAATTTTATTTTATAAAAAAATTTAATATAATTTATGATTAGTTTGTGACTTTGAGCATTAAACTTCTTCATTCCAATACGCTGATTAGGTGGATTCCTCAAACATCGGAAGAGTTCAAACATTTTAGGGTCTTACATCTCGCACTCCAAAGTCTCGAAAGAAACAAAACTTGCCCATACATAATTACACTTTGGCATCAAATTGTTGGTTCATTTCCATTTCAGTCACTTCAATTCGGTAATACAATCATCCATGTCCAAAATTTTAACATCACAGACTGGAATAAATAGAAATATAGTGTGCATAATTTGCCTTTTTTTTAACTGTACTAAATTCAAATCCAGAAAAATGCTATCTGAAAAATTAAATTCCTTGTGAATTCATTGATCTAACAATTTACTGAGTCTGGGATAAATGAAACTTAATAGTTTAGAAAGAGAACCATGTTGAAAATTTTGGTGCTCCTTAATGCCATTCCCCAACAAAAATTACCTGGTAAAGTAATAGCCGGCATCCTGTTAGTATAGCGACGCATAACCTCATCAATAATATTACGTAAAAAAAGAGAGATTTAAAATTAAATTTTAAATATAAATAAGTTATATAACATAAAATAATATAATTAATTAATAAAATTTAATTCAGTAAATATCAAAAATTCAAATTTTATTTTTAAATTCTATTTTTCATAACTATAACATTTTTGTAACGTTATTTTATATAATATTTTTTCCTTTGTAATCTAAATTTGAGTTTTAGAAATTTGGATGTATATATTGAATAACTTATCGTACCTAATATAAAAAATTTATATAATAGAAATATTAACTTAATAATTAAATTTTTTATTTTTCAATGTCATTTTAGAAAATTTTTTATTTCTATCCATTTGATATTTTAATAATTTAAAATTATGTTTATTATTTTTTTAAAATATTACCAATTTGATTTTAATAAATTATTTATTAAGATTGCATTTATTTTTAAGTATTGTTTAATACATTTAAAAAGAAATAGAAGGAATAATAAATGTTAATACTCTTGCTATCATAGGAGCATTCTTAAAATGTATTTAATTATCAATCATCAAATTTTGATGAAATCGATATTTATTTAAGGTTAATGTATAAAGATTAAAAAAATGATAATAAATAATTTTAATTTTTAAAAAATGAATATTTAAAAGAAAATAATAAATAGAATTCTAATTTGAAAAATTACATATAAATATAAATAAAATTTTCCTACAATCAGACTTATAAAACTACGCTTAAAAAGGAATGATCCGAATGGAGGGAGTAGTGATGACCGGAATTCTAAGAACAAAAAGTGCAGTGCTTTAGGCCTTTAACTGAAGAGGGTGTATAGTAATTTCCCCTCTGCAAAGTGCAGCAGTGCAGTTCTCCCTCTCTCTCCACTGAACTAATCTCAATGCCATTGAACAGTGGAAACATTTTTCCCTTACACCGTCGTCTCTGCCTCCCTGCTCTTTACTCTTCCATTAAAACGACATTGCCACTCTCAACATTCACATCATATTTGATTTCTTAACACACTTTCCTTCTTCTTCCTTCACATGTTCTTCACATCTTCGATCCACTTCGTTAAATTCTGCTTCACTTAGAGAAGGTAATGCATGTTCATTGCCATGGACTTGAACAGACTTTCATTTTCAGAACCCTTCTTGTCACAGAAAAGAAAGGTGATTTCTGGGTTTAGTTTCGGTGTCGGGGCTTCACTAGCTATTTTTATCGTGCTTTTGCTCAATAATTCCCTTAAGGTTCCCAAGGTTCAATTTTTATTGCAAGGTTTTGATAGTGTTGATGCAAATTCCTCGTTTGCTTCTTGGCCTTTCTCGTTATCAATAAATAATCCTTCTTCTTCTTCTTCTGTGAGTAGTAATAATTTCAGTGCTAGTTCAAAATTGCTACATTCAGTGACTTCTGTGAAGCAGATTGAAGAAGGAAGTTTAGTGGATAAAATTCCTGGAGTGAATGTGTCTGATGCACCGAAAAATGTTGCTATGAAGAGTTATCTGGGAAATTTGACTCAAGAGTCTAACAATATAAGTTTGCATGGAGAAGAACAAAGGGTTCAACCAAAAATCCTTGAAGCAAATGGCACATTGGCTGCAGAGAAAGCTGATCAATTGGATTCTGTTGGACAAGGTGAGAGTTCAAGGAAGATCTCTTTGAATAATTCTTCTGAGATTGGTAAAAATGTAACCTTGCTTGGTGAAGAAAGTAGAATCACCGCGAATGCAAGTCTTTCTAGTGAAACAAACATGGAGAAACAGGAAACTATTGAAGGAGATCCAACGAAGAATTTCAGCTTTAGTACTGCAGAAAATAACAATGTAAACAATGCTTCATACAGTGGAAACCGTGGTATAGAGGGAAAATATGAAGGCAATTCGGTTGAGAGAAACAATGTGACTGGGTTTCATGATGGTGCTCAGCCACAGAAAATGCAGATTGGTTCCTACGAGAACTGTGACATTTTTAATGGGAAGTGGGTAAGAGATGATTCAAAGCCATACTATCCTCTAGGCTCTTGTCCCTACATCGATAGGGATTTCGATTGCCACCGTAATCGGAGGCCAGATGGGGATTATGTGAAATGGAAATGGCAGCCAAATGGTTGCAACATGCCAAGGTATGATTTGCAGTAACGCTCATGTGGATTTAAATGAAAGAGAAATCAAGCACCTATATATTTTTTTATATTACTCATTCAGAATAGGAAAATCAGTTACAAGTAGTTTTCATAATAGCAATGGAAGGAAATTTGATGATGTCTGCAGAATATAAAAGTGCAACATGGTCTCGCCTGACTGGTTATAACTATGAATTTTAGAATATAAAATTTGTTCAGTAGGGTTTTGGTTATTATTATATAATTGCTGAACTGGATCTCAAGTTTTCACTGGTTTGTCCTGTGTCCTTACAGGCATACTTCTCAATTAAAACATGTGAAGCCAGTATATGTAAATGATGGGATTATTAGTCTTAGAATGTTAGTCGCTTGCCATGGATGCAGTAAGCTCAGTGCTTAGGGCTCATGTTTGATTAATACTAAACAAGCAAAGAGCATTATTTCAAGTTGTATTTAGTTGCATTTTTTTTTTTTGGCAATGTGTTGATTGTTGTTCTAATCTCACAGTTTAAATGCAACCGATTTCCTGGAGAGGTTGAGAGGACAAAAGCTGGTTTTTGTGGGGGATTCACTGAATAGGAACATGTGGGAGTCCTTAGTATGTATCCTTCGTCAAAGCCTCAGACACAAGAAACGTGTTTATGAAATTTCAGGAAGGACAGAATTTAAGAAGAAAGGTGTCTATGCTTTTAGATTTGAGGCAAGTTCCCAGCATATTTAATATGTTTCAATTTCAAAGTATGCATCTGAAATGATTCTTCTCATTGGAATTTCTTTTGGTGTTGTAGGATTATAATTGTTCCGTGGATTTTGTGGGTTCACCATTCCTTGTTAGAGAATCAACTTACGCTGGCAAAAATGGGACAATTGAGACGTTAAGATTGGATTTGATGGACCAGACAACTTCTATGTATCAGGATGCTGATATCATTATCTTCAACACAGGCCATTGGTGGACCCATGAGAAAACATCTAGAGGGTGAGTTTTAGGGTCTGTTTGTTTTTTGTTTTTAAAATAGTCTTCTGTTTTTTTGTTTTTAAAAACAGAAGAACCTATTTGGCAAACTGTTTTTAAAAACTATTCTCTAAATGTATAATTTAAAAACAAGAAAATAGAAACAACCAAACTTGTTTTCTTGTTCTAAATGTTAGTTTTGTAATTTAATGAAATATTTCTTTGTTTACAATATTAATCACGCTCTAATCTTAGTTTTTTGTAATCCAAAAACAGTTTTGAAGAACAAGAAAACAGATTTTAAAAACAGTTTTTAAAAACACCAAAACAAAAACATATTCAAACACACCCTTAGTCTCTTTGCTGGGCAAGCTTGCATTCACATTGTTTATGCTCAGAAGTAGTCCTGAAATTCATAGTTCAGAAATCTGCTATTGGTAGGGTAATGACTAAATATATTATTATGATGATCAAACCAGATTTCTACATACTCTATTATCATTTTGTGATGTGAGATTGTTCTTAATCAAGATATTCAATTACTTACCCTGTTTTCTGCCTTTTATTGTTGTGACCAAAGGTGCTATTCCTCCTGATTTAGAAATAAGGCTTTTCCCCTATTATTGGTGCTGTTGCAGGGAGGACTATTACCAAGAAGGCAACCATGTATACCCAAGACTAAAGGTTTTAAATGCTTATACAAGGGCACTAACAACTTGGGCCAGGTGGATTGACCAAAACATTGATGCCAACCGGACCCGGGTCTTCTTCAGAGGATATTCACTTACCCATTTTAGGTACTTTTCTCGTTTACTTGCATCTGAAATCCTTTGATTCCACTCAGATTCTGTGTCACGTTATATTTTATTCAAAACATGAGTGCAATTTTGCAAAAGTCCAATATTATGTAATACTTTCTGCCCTAGGTATACGTGCATTTTTTATTCACTAGGTGAAATCTATTTATCTGAAAATGAAAACGGAATGGTTGTAGATGGAGATCAGGGGGCCATTTAGTAGAATACGAAAATAAGCAGAGTGTTGTTGAAAGTAAATTTTAAGTTCCTTCACTGTTGAAAAGCTAGTTTCTGTGGTTCACTTAATATTCCTCCTGGTTATTTTGAAAACGCTTCATCATTTAGTTGCTCATTGTTTGGCTGTGGGTATTATTAGGCCTGTAAGTGTGGGCATTGCTTTCAAAATGGATACCATGCTGAACTCCCATCAACACTTTAGGTCTGTCACTATTCAATTATCTTTCTGTTTGAAAAACTTTTCCTTAGGCTCTCAATTGTATACTTAAGCAAATTGTTTCATTTTCTATGCCTTGATGAATACCTTATTGAACTGTCTAACATGGTTGCAGGGGCGGGCAATGGAACTCAGGAGGACAGTGCCACAAAGAAATCGAACCAATATTTAATGAAACATACTTGCAAAAGTATCCCTCAAAAATGAGAGCTCTAGAGCATGTCATTGCAGAGATGAAAACGCCAGTGATATATATGAACATAAGTAGGCTTACAGATTACAGGAAAGATGGACATCCTTCCATATACAGAATGCATTATAAGACAGAAACAGAAAGGAACTCGGCTGAGCTGTATCAAGATTGCAGCCATTGGTGCTTGCCTGGAGTACCAGACACCTGGAATGAATTGCTATATGCTGCCCTGTTGAAAAATGGAAAGGGTACTTGGCAAAACTGAAGAGAATTTCTCCAAAATCATCAGATTCTTTACCCCACATCCCATTTCAATACATGTATATTAGTAAGTTTTCCCATTTGCCAAGTCCGTCCAAAAGGGGTTTGAGTGGGGATTTGAATCCTTTCCTTTAATTTTGTAATTTTACAAGAGATAGGCTAAATTTCATGCTTATTGTGACTCAGAATTCTGTCCCTTGGAATAGTTCGCGTATGTATGCTCCTCTCAAAGTGCCAAAACTAAGAGGGGGGGATCCGGATTTGTTTGAGCTGTAGTCTGTCCAGAAGATCAGAGTGATGAGTTGATGTGTATCTGCATGTATGTATTTTTGGAAGCACTATAAATATTAGCAAAGTTTTAATAGTTATAGTTCACAAGTACAATTTTAAATTTTTGCTTGGAGTTAGGTAAAGAACATAAAGGATAAGGTTGTCCGGTGGGTTTGATGTGTCAAAGTTGAAACAAAGGAAAGGTACACGACAGAAAACAAATTAAGGGTAAAATCAATTAGAAGATCCAATTTCTTTCCGTAACATCCCATGTTTCTATGCCTGATTGGCTGTGGTGACATTGGAAATGAGCTTTCAAGATGGTGTATGCAAATGATGCCAAAGTCGGCTCCTTTTTAACTGATTCGTATTTAAAATTGCCACAGGCATGTGTTGTCCACTCATAATCTAATAAACAAGCCGAAAGATGGCTAAATCAACATCTGCTCCTATCATCAGCCGCCCTTCTCTCTTTCCTTCTCTAATTATTTTTTTTTTAAAAAATAAAAATTTACAGGTAAGACAGATTACTCTATTTTTAAAACCAAAGCATGTTATTGGGCTTTTTTGCAGGCTTATATTACAGTAGTATTTACAAATCGTATAGATTTTTTTAAAGATTTACAAGTTATATTACAGTGGTACTTGCAAATTGTCTAACCTACTGAAATTGCTAGCAACGGAATTCCAACTTAATTAAATCTTTCAACCTTATGTTAAAAAGCAGGTAATTTATTAGTGGAATGTTTGCTCTCATGATCTGTTATTTTGTTTCTCTCTCTAATGAAAGCTTTTAACCTTACATCAATAGTCATATATAATTTATTATTGTAATTCATTGATAGAATGTCTGATCTCTGCAATTTGTCATTGTTGTTAAAATGCGTTAGTGGAATGTATGATCTTTGGATAATGATTTGTTGTTGTTAGAAGGTTTGATCTTTATGCAAGAACATGAAAGCTTCTAATCCCATACCATGCATATAATCAGGATGACTATTGGCGATGTGCTCCCCATTTAACTTGAAAAAATATGTCGCCTAACATTAAGATTCTGACTGAAGCATTTCAATTCAATGGATGACCAATGCCAGAAACCTGGCCTTAGATTAAATGACAATGATTATTGACTCCATGTTAAATTCTCATTCTCAAAAGATGACTTTTGGTTAATAAGTGAAATTAGTTCAAATCAGATTATAATAAATATCTAATAAGTGAGATTTAGTAATTCAAAATAAATATGATAAAGAATAAGAAACATTTCGAGTCATAATTTACAAAGATAGAAGCCTTTAAGAGCATAAAATACTACCATAATTATCAAAGAAGTAATTCAAGTGGAACTATTTTGGATTTTGAGATCAGGTTGTATGCTGCAAGGTCAAAAGTTTGATTTCCGTAGATCCCATTTCTCCATTCTCCCAGTCAAAATAGGTTTTGGCCTCATCATATCACAAAAACTACCATAATTCTTTTATTGCCCATCACACAACGGATTACATATTTAGAAGATAATCAAAGCTCACTACAACAGATCACTTACTCATATCTGCAGAACTGAAGAGAAGAAGAAACTCTATTCAGCTGCAAATAGAGTGATCTTTAACAACATCTCAAGTTAACAGTGGTATGCCTTTCATCATGAAGGAAAACCATCTGGCATTATTATTTTCTAATGCAATAAGAAACAAACTGCAGCATAATACAAACCTTAGCCATAACTAACAACACCTAAATTGGAGCCCATTGCCTTTCTGTGACTTGCCGGTTCGCCTGCAGACTGTAGCCATTAAAGCCTCCTGTCTTCATTTTCTGTCTGAAAATGCTTCTCTCTCTTTGTTGCTGCAAGTCAGAGAGAGATGCTTTTCCATTTTCTTGCTTTTTTGGTTGATCAGAGAAGCCATGGCTAAAGCCGAAGCAGACTTTTGTGAAGTGGAGGTGTGTGAAGAGTTCTAGAACCTTCTTCACACTATCCTCCATTCTTCTCTAAGATCCATGAATGGAATATTTCTGCCAATAGAGGTCCATATTCTCACTTACCAGATTCAGAATTTTGATTTATCTCAAAGGGCTCTCCAGAAAGCTAAGTGTAGAAGTTACTCTCCGGCCACTGCTTTTTATAGCTGATGATTGAGAGAGAGCTCAGAAAGTGCTACCATCTATTCATTATCCAAATAAATCTTACTTTTTCTCTAAAACCATCAAAAGTTATTGTAATATAAAATCATGGAAGGAAGTAGTGCAAAGGATATGGTTGGTACAACAGTAGGATATTGGTACTAAATGTAATTGATTTGAAACAACTGATTGTTAAGCTCGGTAAATTTCTTTTATGTTGAAAAACATCATTTGATTAATTTATTAGGAATATAATTGATCTAATTTGAAGAAATAGTAATGAGACAGAAGATCATGACAAGAACAGATGTTACTACAGGCAGAGTTAAAGGGAAATATATTTCTACATCACTAAAAAAATTGGTGCTATTTATACTCATCCATATAAACTTTCTGTTTGGGTGACTCCCAAACCATATAGGGGAGTATTGGTAATAATAATAATAATAAATAAATAAATAATATTACCGAAGCATTCACAATTAAGGAAAGGCATTTCTGAAAATTTTGGTTCTTATATATAAAATAATTATGAATATTCTTGATATTGGTGATATTATTATAGTTCTCCTTATTTATATATTCAAATTCCTTTTAGAAAATGCCTAACATTTAGACTCTGAAAGTATATATATTTTTAAAATATTATTTACATGTATATTGATGAAATGAAGAAGTGACATATTATTTCTGTCTGTAATTAAAAAAAATTTAAAGTTATAATAATAGAGGATTTTTTTTTTGAAAAGGGGGAAGCTACTTTCTTCAAGCTTATCATATTTAATATTAAATAAATAAAATACTTTTATTCATCTTAATATTTATAGTTATATTTGCAAATATATTTTTTAGTGAAATAAACAGAGCCTTAGGAGATAATTGAGATGCTACCTTTAAGAAAAATTTGAGTATTAGAATTAATTATAGACCATTTAAAAGTAATTAAAACATCATATAGTACTATTATACCCATTAAGCTTGATTGCCCAACCAATTTAATAGATCAATGATATTAATCATTGATCCATATGACAAACTTAACCTAATTACCTAACTTCTTTTGTCAATTGGCACTAAAGTAAGACCTGTCTTGACCGTATTCTTTTCCTTTTTCCTTTTCTTTAGAAAAACGAGAGTTATACTTTTACATGGAAATCCAATTTAACCCAACTCCCCTGATCTAAAATTTTTCTCAGCCTACAAGAAAACTGAATCCAGGAAGTCCACTTCAAAGATATCTCTTTATTAACACATCCTTGCACTACACACTAATAATTTTTCCCCTGAAAGAGATTTTCAGGGAATTTAATATGGAATAGTGAAGCATGCCAATTTTCCACAGAAGAGAAATCTAATGGAAATTTTATTACATAGAAGGATATGGATGTCAATATAAAGATTAATAGGACATGGAGCACCCACCCCTTTGCAGGCTTTACTTCCCCAACCCCCCCGGGCCAAAAAAAAAAAGAAATTGATCTTGACTTTTCATTATTGGAGGCTTCCACCTTTTATGTGTTGCATCAGTGAATCCACTAAGTGATACTCATCCCCGGCCTTTTTCAACTTAGCAAATTTTTTATTATCTTTTGGAAATATTTTAGTAAATATTCGACAATTTTATGAAATTTTATAAAATTTAATAAAAATCTATGAAAGTTGTAATTTTTTTAATACAATCTTATAAAATTATAAGTGTAAACAAATTCTGCATCTAATGAGTGTATAAAAAAATATAATTTCATCATTTAAAGTTGTATGATTTTTTCCAAAAGAAATCTTAATTATAATTCTCAATAAAAAAATTCGTGCCAATATAAAATTTGTAAACTACTTGTTAAACCAGAATCCTACTTTTTGCTGTCACAGTGTCCTCATTGATCCATCCAATATCATTGAATTATTTCTTGAGATCATGTACTATCTTTTATTTAAAAAATTGATCGATTAGTGATAAAAAATAATTTGAGAAAATTGTGAAGAAAAGTGTGTATATGACAATATCTTTTTCGAGGGCGTATCGTTACTTCATTAGGTAATTGTCCACTAGTTTCATTCTCTCGACAACCTTGCCAACGAACCTATCCTACGGTAGACTATTTTGTTTTCTTTTGATTTTCGTACAGTGCAACGTGTCAAAACACCGTGCTTCTGATTTGATAACTCAAGCCATGGAGAACTTTCTTTATTTGCGAAGAAAATAGAAAAAAAGGAAAAAAAATTAAAATTAGTTAAAAATGTGATTTAAAATTTTTTTTTGATATATAAAAAAATAATATTTCTTATCTATTTTCCATCAATTGAAAAAAATTTAAAATTCAAAATTCAAAATTTTCTTTTATATTTCTTTCTTTTTCCTTCTATTAAACAAGAAGTTAGTGCTTCATGCATACATTATTAGCAAAAAATTATAATATATTATTAAAGTAATAGTTTATTAATATGTTATTAGAATAAATTATTAATATGCTATCATATGATATGTAAGATTTAATTCAAAAAAATAAATTTTATAAATATAATAATATATTAATATACTACTATATCAGCTATATACTGAAATCTTTCATAATTTAATTTATGAAGTTTCACTATGTTTAGACATGGCAAAAATGAAAAGTTGCTCCAATTTTATTAAATAGGATATCAATGATATGTCAAGATTATTAGTAAAAATCTATTCGTATATTATTATCAAACCCAGTCAAAACAAGATGCTAGCCTACAATTAAAAAATCTTTCTCAAAAGAATTATTTACTAAATAAAATGACTACCATTAAAAAAATTTAAACTTACAATAAAAAAGAAGGACAATAATTTTATTTAAATCCTCGCAGCAAGTTAAACTGCCCGTATTACACTTTGTTGGTTTGTGTATGAATTAGTAATCACAAGAGAGACAGCTAGAATTCTCTTGTTGTTACGATTTTTACTTTTTCTTCGATTTAGTGACAACCTCATGCCATCAATAACAAGTGCTTTAATGGAAGAATCCTTCAAATAAAAATAATTCTTCTTGAATTTAAAATTAATTTATGTTTGACTCGTGTCATTAAAAAATGGCCGAAGATTGAATATAAATATTTTATTATATATGTGAAATTTCTCCTTCCATAATTCAAAATTATTTTTTTTTGTGCGCGCGCGCACGGATCATATTCTAAGCTCACAACAAGTTGTCAAAACCCTATCATATTTTTGTTAATTCTGCTAAATCTATACTCTTGTAATCACATTCAATTTACTCTCACCCGTAAAACTAACCGAAACTCAGTTTTAGGTCCACTAATTTATTAACAGAGAGTAAATTAAACGTGATTATAAAGATGTCAATTTTTTTATATATATTTTTTTTCATCTTTAATATTTTCTTGGGGGCCTATTGAACTTTTTTTTTCATAAAAAGGATGATTCTGCAATCTCAATACAGTGAAGCTATTTTTTGTAAAGTAACCAAAGAGTGAATTAGCTCTCTCTAGATGGCTTTGCAGATAACCCAAGCCATATTTTAAATGAATCCCACGGAAAAGGGTAGTGATCTCCTTCTCACAAGTGCACCCAATAATAGTGGTTGGACTCGCTATAAGCTAAAAGCTTTCTTCTCCCTTTGCCTCTTCGCTAAGCAAACAAACAAATTCTTATCGTTTGTTGTTTTCCCTTTTAGAATCTCACATATCTATTTTATACTATTTATCACTGTTAAACGCACTCGCAATTCTAAGCTGCCAACAGGTCAGCACTTGTACGCAAAAGGGACACAGCTGTTCCTTAACTTTCCTTCATCACGAAACAACAATGTTCTCCGGTGATTGACTTGTTTGGCGGACACTTTACTCGCACAGTGGCATTTGAAAGGATTTTATCATATTTGAACTTCAATCTCAAGTTTTTTTTATGTGTGTTTGTGCATGTTAAATGAAATATCATTTTTATTATTAAAAAAATAAACAACTTGCTTAAAAAATTCAAATGATACAATAATTTTAAAAATTATTTAATTATATGCACTAACAATTGAATAATTATAATTAAATAATTTTAAATCTTGTCTCATTATTTCAAATTTTAAAATTCTTGAAGCATTATATCATGTATTTTGCAAGGGTCAATATTACTCTTTTTTTCAGATTTTTCTTTAATTCGAAAGCTGACTTGATCTCTAAATTATTTTTTAGTACGATTAGCCTTAGTCGAGTTTAGAAATAAATTTTATTTTATTTTTTGTTTTTATTGAATTCACTCTAGCGCATTACTATAACATCCGTACTTTGAAAGCTTTATAGAAGTGCCAAGTGTTTTAAGGGGGCACCTCTTCATAGTATTGGAATGAGGTTAAGTGCTGCTAACAGAAGAAATAAAATTTTATTATGACTAGCAGTGTGCCCTTAGATCATTATGAGCAAAGTAGCGAACTAATCCTAAATTCAAAAGAAGCCGTGTCCATTATACGGCTTTATTTATTTTTATAAAAAATATTTTTTATATTTGGGATTAAAATATAATATTTTAAAATTATAGTAAAAAATGTTATATTTTTAGATTTTTTTATATTTAATATTAAATAAATATAATATTTTTTATTATTTAAATATTTTATAATCATATTTTAAAAAAATGTTTTCCCTCGAAGTGGAAACCAATAGAGTGAAGGCTAAGGCTAGTCTCTTCACAGCTGTTAAAGCACTTGAGAAGTCCCTTGGACCGACGTGCAGCGTGTATGTAAATAAGTGACTTTCTGGCTGTTACAATACGGGTGTGGGAATAAAATTGAATACTTTGACTGGTATTTATAAGTCTTCACCCGGGGATGAAAACACTTGATGCTTACAAGTATAAGTTAATTCTAAATCCGTATTTGTTTGCTCGGAAAATTTTTTTAAGAAAATTTTATTTATTTATATATAAATAAAAATGAAAGAGTAATATATTACTTATATATATTATAATTAAAAGTATAATAATATATGAATAATAATTTTTTTTTAAAAAATTATCTTTTATCAATTTTTTTATATTTAACATTGAATATATAGAATATTTTTTAATATTTTGTTATTTTATAATTAGCTGATATTTTCCTTACCAAAACAAAACAAACGTAGCCAAATTTCAAAATGTCACCTCATCTCTCTTCTAAGTAGTGACTAATCAAACTAATTTCTACTGGCTTTTCATATCTCAAGTGTGACAAATTCTTCAAGATTTAAGTTCAGCCTCACATCGAACTTTAAGTGCTAAGATAGTAATAGCAAGGAGAGTGATAAATAACTCTTGTTTGGCTGGAAAGCAATATTATTTTGTCCTCGACTAATTAGATTAACCTTGTTCCACTTGAAGGGACAATTAGATTTACTTTGCTGTCTTCGCAACAGTAAATGTCCACAATTATTTTCTTTCCCCAGATTTCCATTGGAAATGGACAACCTAAAAAACATGTCAAACTCCCTCTCACAGTTGGTTCCGATTTGCAATCACGTTTTGGGTCCCTCGAAAACTGACAGCTAAAATTTTCCCAAATTGAAAAAGATCAAAGTATATTATTAATGTTGTAATATATTTATGAACTTTAATTATAGATTAAATTTATTTTATTAAATTAAATTTAATACATCACACAATAATTATAATAAATAAAGTCTAATTTACGTCCAAATTAGGATTGGGATGATCGGTTACAGGATGGTGTGATCATCATCGTAGTAATTAGCCATCATCCGCTTTCCACACATCATCTGAAGGCGCACGACAGCTGACATTTCCCCCATGACCTTTCAATTTTAGAATTCAAGTTTTGGGCTGAAGACTTAGATTCCAAGTTTGTCAACGCAACCTTGCCAAATGCACCGTTGTGTGTTCCGAGCAACGTGGCAACGGCTTAAAGGTTAATATATACCGCGGTAAAATCATTAATTCACAGATGTAAAAAAGATAATAATAATAATAAAACGAGACAATAAAACTCCTACATATAAATTATAAAATTCAAAACTTCAAAATAGCTAAATCTCGGGAAATATAATTGACAGGACACAAATATACCAAGAGGGGAATGATCGATATCTTAAAAAATTAAATTTAACGTATAACTTCGTTAGCTTGCTTTTTAAAAATTTTGCAAAGAACAATTAGAAAATAAGTATGGAAGTTCAAATAAATAATGAGTAAATATATATAATAAAGTGCATAAAATAAAAGAATAAGAGAAAGAGAAAATAATATCATAGTAATTCAATGGTCTAAAAATTATTGTTTCCTTAGATTTAGTCTACTCTCCCAAAATCAAATCCAATCGTTTGATTTCTCAAGGATTCAATTAATCTCACATTAAAATATTTGAGGATTTTCATCTCACAACTTAATTACAAGGTATGTACAAGCATTTTTCTTGAACCTTTTAAAGATAAGGTTTGTCTCTTAAAGAGATTAAAAAATTTATAAATCTTAATAGTATAAATTTGTAAGTTAAGGAGCAAAAAAGGGGATTTAAAAAGATAAAGAGAATTTAAAGAGATAAAGTTTTTAGAGTAAAAAAAAGATGCTTGTATATTTTAAAAATGAAGTTTTGTCCTTTACCTATAGCCAAAGGGTGAGTTAGCCGCCGGAAAAGCATAAATCTCAAAGAGCAACAACAATCTAAAAGGTTTTATTTCTTACTCTAAATTTTTAGATGACTTGTTCTTTCCAAAAAGTGAAGGTATTATTATGGTCCTTTACCTATAGCCAAAGGGTGAGTTGGTTGCTGGAAAAGCAAAAATCTCAAAGGGCAACAACAATCTAAAAAGCTTCTTTTCTTGTTATAAATTTTTAGGTGACTTGCCCTTTCCAAAAAGTTAAGATATTATTATTGCCAATGTTAGTAGTTTTGAATATCCAAAACTTATTATTTTCTTTATTGACTTGAAGTATCACTTTTACTATATATTATGAAAGTATAGTTGACTTACTTTTTCAAAAAATTTGAATTTTCTATAGGGAATTGTCTTTTTTTTTGGCTTGTACTATAGCTTGCTTGTTTCTATTGAATATTATATATTATTCTATTATTGAGTCAATTTGGTGAGATATTTCACAAAGAGTAACCTACAAAAATAGAAAAATCTACAGAAACTAATGTAATGCATATAGACAGCAAAAAGTAATTGGACCAATTTAATGATTTTCAACATTTAATAACTCAAACACTTAGTATATTATCAAAATAAAAAGTAGTTACAAGTGTAATTTAATTTCATTCTATCCTAGGAAATAAAACATGTGAAATCAGTGAAAAACATAATTAAGTATGCATAGGGTATCAAAGAGTAACTCAGTAGATTGAGTAACTACTAACTAGAAGTATAGTCCTAGTATGTCATTTCTGTGCACTAACATATATAATCTTATGCTTGTATTTAAAACTTATCCAATTAATTCTAAATCATCATCAAACTAAATAATTATTTTAAATAAAATTAAAAGGCTTTACATGTCATAATAGCTCTTAATTTGAAATGTCTCTAAATTTCAATAATTTTAAGCCCTAATTTAAAAAAAAATCATAAACATTAAATATTAAATTTTAAATTTTAGAACCTTAAATTTCTAAACTCTAAAAGTTAATAGTAATAAAAATCTCATATCTTGAAATAAAAATTGGAAGTTCCTTTTTAAATATAGGTCATTTAATCTTATCTCTTGAAAATAATTTTCTTAATAAAAAAATCTTCTTGTGTTTTTTCTTCTAAGATAAGCATATTAAAACTTATTAAGGAAAATTAAAATGTTTAGTAATGGAAACACATAGTTACAACTTCATCATTTGCTCCATACTTGCAGTTGTCTTTCATTTAATTTTCAACCTTTTCTTTTGCATAGTGGTTGCTTTTTGACTTTTACTAATAATCTTCATTGTTAAGATTCATCAGGCGTTTAACTTCAAATTGTTGCTAAATAATGAGTCTTGCAATTTTATAATTTTAAATTTCCAAATTGTATATTATAAACTTGTAAATGCTTGACTCTGTAATTTTTTCTTAATTTTTATCTTATCCTAATGATAGAATTCATTAATTATCTGTAATGCACAAGATTTTAAAAATTCATAAATTTTCACAAATTTATTATAAGTTTCATACTATTAAATTAAGGACAAATCACATGCCTTAATTCATAACTTGATAGCCTAAATATTCAAATATAGCCTTTGATCCTTCAAAAAACCAGAAGATAACTGTATGAAAAAGAGAACTATGTTTCTATCTCTTGACCTCTCTTAATTTTTACGTTTAGGTTAGTGATGGAGAGAAAAAGTGTGTAAAACCTTTTATAGGTAGAAATAAGGATTAATTTTTTAGATAAATATTTTATTTATCTATCAGATAATCTCTTAGATAAATCTTCATTTATCTATTAGATGACCATTTATTATTCGATAACTACGTATTAACTACTTTTATTAAAGAGTTTGTTACTTGAGGAAAATATATCTCATACTTATCAATTAGAAATTAATCCATTTAATATTTATTTATTTAACTATAATAACTATTTATCAATATTACTTGGGTCACTCAACTCTTACATTCTCCCATTTGACTCATGTGATATTAGCTTATTTTATGGTGAACTAAATAAATCAACATATTGCATATAGATAATGCTAACTTTCTATACATTGGTGATATTATTCGTCATATATAAAAGTAAGAATTAATATGAGTCATGGAGGTTGTATACCATTTATTAGATATATTCCCTTCCATGTACTACTATACTAGCCCCTTACTTTTATTATGACTTATAAGTGAGAAGTGTATAATTGGTCCAATATTATGTCTCTAGCAAATACAGAACTTGTTATTATGATTCAAACATATATACAATACTTAATTAATAGGATTATCAGAAACATATGCATTAGAGAGCTCAAGTGTCAAAATATATATTAACATAAAATCAATAATAATATTCAACAATCCTTATTAGTAATAATGCCCATATTTGTAACATCATCATTAAATATTTTGAGCGGTAACCTTTTTATCAAAGGGTTAGTTATCATAAAATTGGTGCTAATATGCTTTATTAACACTATATGTTTATGAATTTCTCCTTTAAGGTAAAATATTTCAATTCCATATGTTTAGTATTTTTAGAGTACTTGTCATTCTTAGAGAGGAAAACTATTGCAGAATTATCATAATGAATTTTTATTAGCCTAACAATATTATCGGCTATCCTAAGTCTTAAAATAAAGTTTTGCAACCACTTAACATGAACTATGGCCTTAAAACATGCCGTAAATTTAGCTTCCATGGTGGATACAACAATTACTAACTACTTTGCATTTTTCAATGAGATGGTTCCTCCAATCAAAAGATACAGATAGTCAAAAGTAGACTTTTCCGTATTCAAGCAGCCAGCAAAGTTTCAATCTGGATATCTGATCACCTAAAGGTGATAAGATTTTTTATAAGTAAGCATATAATCTTTGGTTCCTTGCAAGTATTTGAGAACTTTCTTTATAACTTTCCAGTGATCTAATCCTAGATTACTTTGGTACTTGCACAGCATTTCAACTATAAAGCTGATGTCTAGTCTAGTATATGTTTAAGCATACATTCCTAGCCACATATACATAAGGAACATTTTCCATCTATTTTTGCTCTAAGTCATTCTTTGAGACTAAATATATCTCCTTTATGAATTGGAACAAGAGATGCTGAATAGTTTTCATTTTAAATCTCTCTAAAACTTTATTGGTATATGCTTTTTGGGACAAACTTAACAATCCATGTGATCTATCCTAGAATATTTCTATTTTGGTCAAATAATTTAGCTTTTTACGTCTTTCATTTCAAAGTTACTAAACAGAAAATTCTTAGCCTTATGTATTAGAGCAAGGTCAGTAGTTGCAAGCAAGATATTATTAATATATAGAATTAAAAATATAAACTTACTTCTATTAACCTTTATATATATGCATTAGTCAACAATGTTTTCTTTAAATCCAAAGGCAACAATAGTATTATAGAACTTGAGGTATCATTGCCTAGAAGCTTGTTTAAATCTATATATTAATTTTTTTAATTTACGTATTATGTGTTCTTTTCTTTCAATTGAAAACCTATTAGTTGATTTATATAAACTTCTTTTGCCAAATCCTCATTAGAAATGTTGTTTTCACATTCATTTAATATAGTTCTAGACTATAATGAGCTACTAGTACTGTGATAATTCTGAAAGAATTTATCTTAAAGACCGGTGAATATGTCTTATTATAGTTAATGTCATTCTATTATTGAGTAAAATCTTTGGCAACAAGTCTGGCCTTGTAATGTTTAAGGCTTCCATGAGAGTTATGTTTTGTTTTAAAAACCCATTTACATCTAACTTTTTTACAACCTTTAGACAATTGTACAAGGCCTTATAATTTATTATGTTCAATATAATTTAACTCTTTTTTCATGGCATCCAATCACTTATTAGCATTATCACTATTAATGGCTTATGAGAAGGAAATTAGATCATTATTAATTCCTAAGTCAACTTCTAACTCTTGTATTAGACCAAGGTTAGTAGACTAAAGTCAGCATTACCACATAATTTGGTTTTCCTATGTCGTTGATTTCAAAGTTACTAGAGAGAAAATCTTAGCATCATATATTAGACCAAGGTTAGTAACTGCAAGCAAAATATCATTAACATACAGAATTAGAAATATAAACTTACTTTTATTGACCTTAGATATATGCATAAGTCAACAATGTTTTTTTTAAATTTAAAGGCAACAATAGTATTATTGAACTTAAGATATCATTGTTTTCTTTAAGTCCATATATTGATTTCTTTAATTTACATACCATGTGTTCTTTTCCTTTAATTGAAAACCCCATTGGTTGATTCATATAAATTTTTTTCACCAAATCCCTATTAGAAATGTTATTTTCACATCCATTTAATATAGTTCTAGATCATAATGAGCTACTAATATCATGATGATTCTGAAAGAATCTGTCTTAAAGATTAGTGAAAATATTTCATTATAGCCAAAGCCATTTTCTTGAGTAAAATCTCTAGCAATAAGTCTGGCTTTGTAATGTTTAAGGTTGCCATGAGAGTCACATTTAGTTTTAAAGACCCATTTACATTTGACTCTTTTACAACCTTCAAGCAATTGTACAAGGTCCCAAACTTTATTATGTTCCATAACTTTTAACTTTTCTGTCATAGCATCCAACTACTTATCAACATTATCATTATTAATGGCTTATGAAAGGGAAATTAGATCATTATTAATTCCTAAGTTAATTTCTCACTCTTGTAGATAGATTATATAATCATTCGAGATACCTAGTCATCTTTCCTTTTGGGATCTTCTTAATGTTATATCTTGTGGTTCTTTTATAATAGGTTTAATATGAGTTATGAGATTAGTAATTTGTTATTCTTTTTTATTGTTTTGTGGTTTAATAATTTGAGGAATAACTATGTTAAAAGAATTGCAAGCTAATGGAACTTCCATTCTTATTTTCTTAATTTTCACATTTTATGGAAGTTCATTCCCACAGATTTCATTATTCGTAATAAACTTGACATTTTCAATTTCAACAATTCTGGTGTTATGGTTAAGATAGTAAAATATATATCCCTTAGATTTTTCTGATGACTAATGAAATAACCATTGATTATTCTTGCATTCATTTTGTTTTCTTATGAATTATATACCTATACTTCTGCTTGACATTCTTAAATATGCAAGTGCCTTAAACTGAGTTTCCTTCCAGTCCATAATTGAAAAGGCATCTTTAGAATTGCTTTACTAAGAACCCTATTCAGTAAATACATAGTAATTTTCAATGCATCCATCTACAATGAAATAGGTAAAGATGAGTTGCTTATTATGCTCTTAACCATATCCATTAATGTTCTATTACATCTTTCTAATACCCCATTTTGTTATGGTGTACTTCGTATTGTATATTGTACACATATGTTACATTTCTGAAGAAATTTAGCAAACGAACCTAGGTGTTATCTAGTTTTATCGTATCTTCCATAATACTCATCAGTTGTATTCGATTGGACAAACTTTGCTTTTCTATCCAATTATCTTTCAACTTCATTTATTAATATTTCTAATGCATTCACTACTTGAGATTTTTCAAACAGTAGATAGAGATATCTATAACGTGAATAATCATCATTAAAGGTGATGAAGTACTTTTTTTTATTGAAAGAATTAATATCAAAAGGTTCATATATGTAAGTGTGTATAATTTCAAGAAGTTGTATGCTTCTTATAGCTCTTTTCTTTGTATGTTTTGTTTGTTTTTCCTTTATATAATCCATATGCATATTTAGGTCAGTAAAATCTAAATCTAGAAGGATTTCATTTTTTTACTAATCTCTCCAGTCTTTCCTTAGAAATATGACCTAAATACCTATGCCACAAGTTAATGGAATGTTCATTTACTAAACTATGTTTAGTACCAACATTATGATACAAGGTCAAAAACGTTTGAACATAAAGACTATTAAGATTTGACTTATATAATCCATTATAAAGAATACCAGAATTAAAAAAATATTTATGCTTAAATAAACTTAAACATCCATTATCAAAACTAACAAAATATCTAATAATATTAAGTTTAGACAAAAAAAATTAAATTTCCAAAAATATTAGGTACATAAAAGGTTTCTAATAAGTTTAGATGATGTTTAGTGTCTAGGATTAAACAATAAGTCTCAACAGTTTTCACTGGAACTTTCATTCTATTTTTCATGAAAATGAACTTCTTATTTAGGTTTGTGGTTTGGATTGTAAATAATTCCTGCATCGTATTAGAAACATGAGTAGTACATCCTAAATCAATCTACCAAGTATTATGAGGAACTCTAGTTAAGTTTGATTTAAAACATACATAAGCATTAAGTTTACCTTTCTTTTCAAACTAAGTTTCACATTTCGAGCAATTCTTTTAGAAGTATCTAGTTGTTTTACAAAAATGATATTTGTCATTCTTATGTTCCTTCTTATATATTAGAGAGGAGGACTCATTTCAATTATTCTTTTTTCTTCCCATGTTTCTTTCTTGATTTATTTCCAGCTTCTTGATGGTTGATATAATAGATGAAATAATTTCCTTAATTTTTTAGCCTCATTTCCTCTTGACCTAACATATTGTGTAATTTATGCACATTTTATTTGTTTTTCATAGTGTTATAGTTTATTTAGAAAGGGTCATACTCAGATGGTGTTAATAATAAACTGTATAAGAAAATTTTCATCCATATTTATTCTTAAGGACTTAAGTCTTACTATTATATTTGTCATCTTAATGATATGTTCATGCATGGTATGTGGATAATCAAATTTCATAGTGGCTAAGGTTCCTATTAATGTCCCACCAAGAGACTTATTAGTAGTTTAGGAGCACTCTTCCATAAATTTCATAAATTCTTTATCATTTTTAGTTTTAGGAAGAGTTGACTTAATATTATTTGATATACTCATCCGTATAAATATTAGGCTTAATCTATTTAACCTTTCCTAATTCTTGTAATAAGTTCTCTATTCATTACTACTAGGATTAGTAATAATAGTAAGTCTATCAACTTGGAGTGCTAAATCAAAATCTAATACACCAAGGTGAAATTGGATTTGTCCACTTCAATCAGGAAAATTCAACCCATTAAAGATTGGGACAGATGAAACATGTGAATAAAATAAATTTGAAATAGATATTGCAAGAAATAATATGCAATATTAATGCTTTAAGCCATAATTAATGTATACACAGATTCAAAATAATTCATTAAACAATCAAATACATATTAACGTTCTCCTTTAGGTGATACACTAATATAAAACTATAAAATATAATTAATGCTAAATATCAATTTCACTTTATTGACAATCATGTTACTCTAATTAGATATATTTGCTATTTTTGGATATACTAAACATATCTAACTAAATACATTAATTAACCATGATTATGTTCATAATTATAACATGATTAATCAATCTTTGGGTGATCCTTAAATATTTTGTAATCAATGAACTTCAATATACTTATAAACAACAATCATTACATCTTTCATAGCATTACAAAATCATGGGCAATTGAATTTTTTTATTAAATTTGATATCTATTATAACTTTCTAATTTGGCCACTTTGATGACTAACGAATTATTCATAATATAGATATCAAAATAAATAAATGAATAACAACATCATAAAATTTGATAATATAAAATTTAATGGCTTTTACTTAATATTATAATATAATATACTTTACATCCATTCATGTGATTGAGTTATGTATAAGAGATAAAATGCATATTCATATGTATACGGCTAATTCTCTTAATATGTAAGCAAATGCAATTGTGCAGTAATTCGATAAAATGTAAGGAAAATAATAATTATTTCTTAAATCATATAAATTTTATAAAATCTTATTTTTTTAGGATCTTTAATGGAAAATTATGAGTTCCTAAATTATGCTCTGATACCACATGTACATTTTTCTTAATTTCTATCTAATCTTGATAATAGAATTCATCAATTATTTATAATATATAGGATCTTAAAAACTCAAAGCTTTTATAAATTCATTATAAATTTCATACTTTTAAATTAAGGATAAACTACATACATTGATCTATAACTTGATAGCTTAAATACTGAAATATAGCTTTTGATCCTTAAAAAAATCAAAAAAGAACTGTATGAGAGAAAGAACTGTATTTTATCTCTTGACTTCTTTTAATTTTCATACTTACGTTAGTGATGCAAAAAGGGAAAGTGTAAAACTTTTTATAGGCAGAGATAGGGACTGGTTTTTTAAATAAATCTTTTATTATCTATTAGATAATTTTATAGATAATTTATTTATTTATTAGATAGCCTTTTAGATAAATTTTTATTTATTTATTAGATAACTATTTATTATCTAATTTTGTTACTTTAGCAAAACCATCTTAAACTCACTAATAAGAAATTAACCTATTTAATATTTATTTATTTAACCATAATAACCACCTATCAATATCATTTGGGCCACTTAAGTCTTATATAATCATCTTAATTTACGCTAATTGAGGACTTATCTTTAAGAACCCAAGTTTTCTTCCCTTTCATTTCCCTTTTCCATTTCAAATTAGCAAACTTGTCTTGATTCTAAATAGCTTCCTTTTTCTTAGGTTGTTCCTTCATCTATTAGACATTTTTGATATTTTGCATATTATTTTTCCTTGGTACGACAATGGTCTAACCATTCTTTCCCTTTTGAATATGAAGTATTTTCCTTATTGAATTATCAACATTTACAATATTATTATTATTATTTACACTAAATTTGTTAGCCTCAAGTTTTATATGATGAGGTTTGATGATAATAAATGAATGTTACAATAACATCGCATATCTTTATAGCAAAGTGTTATAAAATATTAAATAAATATGTTAGATTGCTGTTACAATAACAATGCTTGATTATGTGTTAAAAGAGTTATATTTTATACAAGCATAATTAAGTATATAATTGATCAAGATATATGATATGATGATTATACATGTTCTTGTACTAATTTGTTATATATTTTATATATGAATAATTGATATTAATATCTTGATATATTATATTGAACTACAAATATATATAGTATGCAAAGTTTATATCTATCACATAGAAAAGTCCAAAATGAAGAAGAGTGAGTATTGAAGTAAAGTAATTAAAAATCTTCTCATGCTTAGCTCAAGAATAAGGAAGAAATGTAAGAAAGAAGTACAAGAAAGAAGATGTGATTCAAGTATTATTTTTCATTAGTATAGTTTCTAAAAGCTTAAAATATCAAGAAAAGTTTCTAAAAGCTTAAAAATATGGAAGAAGGATGAGCAGATTAAAGTTTCTAAAAGCTTGAAAATATCAAGAAAAGTCTAAGTACTTTATTGGTATAGTTTTTCATTTTAAGCTCAGGTTTTCTTGTAAAATAAAATTTTTTATGATATAGAAGTCAAATATATTTTTATAATTTTAGCTTGATTAAAATATTTTAAAAAGATTGCCCATAATTATATTTTACAAGATAGCTTATGGGATACTTCAAAAATTAATGAGATATGAGATTTTTTATCTTTTTAATTTTAACATTTGATCATTCTTTTAATCATATCTCATAAAATAATTATGATTTGATTGTCAAATTTCTTCTATATGAAAATAGACTTAAATAGAGTTACATTTTTTTTCAAGTTGAATCTAGAAAATAGTTTTTTACGTTTTAGTCTTTTTTAACCTTTGCTTAATTTTTTACCATATCTCAAAAATTACAAATGATATGAGCATGAAATTATTTTTACGTAAAAATAAACTCAAAGAGCTTTCTATTGACAGGTTCATTTACTTAAAATGATCAAGATATGAAAAAGTTATAAATTTTAAAATTTGACTTTCAAAATTAAATTTTCATAATCCACTCTTTTTTACCTTTGTTTATTATTTTAAACATATTTTAAATTACATTAGATATGAGCATAAAACTAGTTCTGTTTGAAAATAAACTCAAATAGTTTTTCAATTATAGGTCATTTACTTAAAATAGACTTAAAATAAAAAAGTTATGAATTTTTAAAGTTAAGTTTGCAATTCTATTTTTGGGAATTGATTGATCAATTAATTCCAAATAGGCAGAGATAAAAATTTTCATTAGAATCGAATGACCAATTGATTTTAACTATTCCAAAAATGGACTTAAAATAAAAAAGTTATGATTTTTTAAAGTTGAGTTTGTAATTTTATCTTTAAGAATCGATTGGTCAATTGATTCTAGATAAGTAGAGATAAAAATTTTCATTAGAATCGATTGATCAATTGATTTTGACTATTCCAATTCATGTATAATAGTTATAAATGACTAGTTTTCATTTATAACTATCTTAAATGGCTATAATACTCTATGAGCTTCCTATATAAGTTAAGAAATATCAAATACAATTAAGAGAAAGTTTGAACTTCATGTTTTAATATCATTTTACTCTTTCTTTTATCAAAATCATAATTTAAGCTATTTTTTTTATGAAATTTCTCTATTTTAGAAGCCTCATTTGTTTTATCCATTTTATAAGAGAGTTTGTTTAAGTTATTATTCATCATATATTATTTTCTAATTGTAAAGGGTGAAGTATTGAAAGGGTGAGGTATCCCTTGTAAAAAGAGATTTTACTCAAAGAAAAGTAAGGATTTATAAAAAAGCTTCTTCAAGTATTAATTGAAACTTAAAGGGATAATGAATTGAAATACAAGTTTAGAAAGCTTGTAGAGCAGATGTACATCTTAGAAAGGATATTCAAGGGAGGAAACATTATAAATTTTTGTATTTGATCTCTCTACCCTATCTTTTTAATTTTTTTTCCTACACTTTGCTCTATTTTTGTTGTTGTTAATTTTTGACTATATTATGTTTCAATGTTTATGTTCATGCTTAGATGATTAAATACTTAAAAAAGGTATATATCTATGTATGTGCTTCTTAATGATTTGTCTATGCATAGTTAATGAAATTGTTAAATATATTATACTTTAATGTTAATCTTGTTGCTTTAATAATTAAATAGTTGAAAGAGATATATATCTATACATATACTTCTTGATTCCTTATCTATACCTAATTAAATGAGTTACTTTCACAAGTATATTAAATTGTTATATATTGTGTGCGAACCTCTTCATTAAATTATCTTAGATTTATTTCTTAATGATTTATTTATGTATAGTTGAATAAGTTTATTTGTATTAATTCTTTAAATTATCATATCTTAGGTGCATACTTCTTTATAAAGTTCTTTTAAAATTATTTGAATTAAAATTATTCTTAAAATTTTTCAAAATTAAAAGTTTTTTAAAGAGGATTTCAAAAATAGTAAAAGCTTTAAAAATACCCAATTCACCTTTTCTTGGGTGTGGGTTGCTAAAGCCTACAAAATTGATCATTTGTTAAAAGGTCCTTTTTGCATGGACATTTTCCTACTTTCACAATAATTTTACACAAATTTGATAAAATTTCCTCATACTGAATCTCCTAATTGATTCTACTTATTCATAATCTTCTAGTTAATTATTTATTTAAATTAAGTTACACATAGAAATGAGCATACCTTCCTTTTCTTTTAGTAGCAATGTTAGCATCTATTCTTAGCAATGGTTCTATGGCAACAATCTCCTTTAAAACTAGAGAATCATAATATTCCTTGGGTTGTCAAGGTAGCCTAATCTAGATAGCTACAAAGTGAAAAGTTACCTTGGAAATTATGAAATTAAGGTTCCATCTTTGAATAGTTAAATAATGTCATGTAATAAACTAGGACCTTTCTTCAAGAATATTTTGCAAATCCTCTTTAAGAGAGAATTTACTGATAAAATAAGTAGACATAGATTAATAATCTTTAAGTTTCCTTTACCCTATACTTGGGTAAAAAGAAAATAAAGAAAAAGGAAAGAAAATTTTCAAAATTAATTAGAAGAGAAAATGAAAAGAAAAAAAATCTTAAAATTTTAATATGTAAAAATAGTAATAATTCTATTTTTTTTCTTTCAAAATTCTTTTAATCTAAGCAAGGGAACAATTTGAAATTTAAACTTTTCTTTCCCTTCCTTTTTCCAAGCATAAGGTTAGGTTTCCAAAATGAATACAAGTTCCAATAAAGGTAATTATAGCTTGCTTTTTTTTTTTGAAAACCTTAACATTAAGTGAAGTTATTTATTTTTGTATGATTTAGATAGTTAGATTTTAACTTTATAATCTCTTAAAAGTTTTTCTCCATCCTTTTCCTTTAATATGGAATCTGTATTTGAAGCCTCATTCTTGAAAAATATTTATTAGATATGTACTTGGAATGTAACAAATTAGCAAATCTTTGTACCATCCATACCTATTTTCTTGCCTAATCAATAAGCATTGTAGAAATCTTATTTGATTTTGCACAATTCTAAGCCTATTGGTTTTGTGACTTTGCTTAACCTTTTTATTACTTCATTGAAGAAAGTTATCTTCTTTTATAAATCACTTATTGTTGCTTTAGGCTCAGTTAAATAGTGTTGATCATTGATTCTAGAAAGTTTCCTTGTGATGAATAATGAGATTTGAGTCTACATGTATTATTAATATAAACTTGGTAAATCAAAACCATCAAATTAAAATTTGAAGCATTATATCTTATAAAAGTTGTTAATAGATGTGCATAGTTATGTTTCTTATATTTCTCTTCTCTTTCTAATAAAATTGTGTATTTTACCAATAAGATAAAAAAATTAAGGGCAAATTAAATTTACCTCACTTGAAGTTTGGTCCAATTACACTTAACATCTCTTATCCTTTAAAATTATACATATTTACCCTTATTTATTCTTCTACTATTATGAAATACAATGATTTTAATAATTTAGCTGTAGTTCTTTTGGTAATATTATTTTTAATTATTGGAAGATGATTTTTTTTTTTACATTTTTATCTGTAAATATGCTCTTTTATTGAAGAATAAAAACACAATAAACTTGCAATTTTTTTAAAGAAAAGGAAAATTTATAAATAAAAATGTAAGGAAATTATCATCTAGTCATTAAAAATAACATTAGGACAAGAACTTTAGTTAAAGAGTTAAAATCATTATATTTTATAACGGTGGAAGAATGAATAGGGAGGGAATGTGTATAATATTAAAAAATGAGGAGTGTTAAGTGTAATTGGGTCAAATCTCAGAAGAAGTTAATGTAATTTGCCCAAAAAGTAAAAACTTAGGACTAGGCAAAAGTTGCAATTTATTTTAAAAGAAATTACACAAATTTTCTAAGAAAAAACTTTTTATTAGTGGTGGAAATTAGAAAGGGTGAAAGAGGTCATGACCCCTAAATTTTTAAATATATTAATATCATGTAATTATGTAATTTTTTTAAAAAAAATTATATAAGTCATTTGGCCCTTCTAATTTTTTTCTTTCTTACTATTTGGCTTTCCAAAATTTTATATTATCATCAACCACTATTTACACAAGCCTTTTTTTACTTTGCAACTAGGTAACATGTACTTTCTATTTGTAATAACCTTTTAAAATATTACGTATTTTCAAAATTATGTTTTTTATTTGACTTATTTATTTTAAAATTTAAAAATAAATGATTTAATAGTTAAAACATTCAATTGCATATTAAGAATTAGAACTTTGTATGGATTTACCTTGTGTATAATCCCATTATCAATTTGTGTTTGGCATGTCCTAAGAATCTTTGTTGAATTGAATAGGATCGGTTTTTGCATAATTCAACTATAATACCTATTTTTACTTCTAATAAATGAAGGTCAAATTTTAACATTTTTAGATAATAAAGTTGACAATTAGTCTTTATTTTTTTTAATAAAAATGAGAGTATACATTTTAGTGGGAACATATAAGAATTTCTTTACTCTTAATCTTCTATCTCCTCGCTCTACCTTTGATATTGTACCAAGGGACAAGGGTAACAAACTGAAAATATATGTAGATAAAGAAAATAATTGAGCAGCTTTTGTATACTCTAACTATAACTCATGTTCTTATTCATATAATAAAGTTGGCAGTTAGCTTCATTTATTGAGTGAAAGTTAAAACACGTTATATACTCATGCAACATATAATACTTTCTTTTCAGGAGCTCTTTGTATAAGTTAGCTTACATGAATTATTACATGAAAAGTTTGCTCGACAATTGCTGCAACCCGGATAGGCCATTAAATGAACATGTTGTTTTTCTTGATCATTTAGCTAGGAAGCTGATAAGATTGCAGTGGCTAAATCAAAGGGATAGAACTGAAACAAATTAACAACTGGTTTATTGATCACAGGAAGAGCCACTGGAAACCATCTGAGGATTTGCAGTTTCCTATGATGGACAGTCTGACGGGAAGGTTTTTGAATGATGAATAAGGTACAACACAATAATGAGCCGTCACATACAAGATTGATCCAAAATTTTATTATGTTGAAGCCAGGTATTTTACAGCATTTGGTGTTCTAATAGACTCCACTAAATGGCAGGTATTGAGAGGTAGGTCAAGTGATCTGCTGAGCAAAAGGGAAGCCATGCTGCAGTTTTGATGTAGGAAAAAAGTCTACTTACAAAACAAGATTAATTCACAATCGTTTCACTATGTGATATTACAGGTTGGGGGCACACCTTCTTCACAAGAGTGAACTATGTTATTCTCCTTTTTTAAAAGTAAAATGAAGATACTTCTAATCCTATTAGGTAGGGCACTAATAACATATTAAGGTTGTTAATAGAAATCCACTCAAAAGTTACTATCAAATTCAATCAAACTTAAGAGGTGGCAACTCAGCTAACTCTTAATTATGAATTGTTTTTCTCCACATTCCCATTGTCATCATCTAGGGTAAAAAGAGCTATGGGACATGGTAGCAACCGAATCCAACCCGTTGAGAGGGTAGCACGGGTTATCACTTGTGTCATGGAGCTCCATTGTACTTTCATCAATGAAGGGGGGATTAGTGGGAGCAGGAAGGTGTTCCTCCTTCCTTGTTAGCATCTGCAGTGCCTTTGACATAGTTGGCCTCATGGAGGGGATCTCTTGGGTGCATAGAAGTCCTATGTGCACCACTCTTAAGATGTCCTTCTTAATGTTGTTCGGGGTTTCAGGCAACATTATGTTTGGATCAAATAGCAGTTCTGCAGTCCCTGACTGGAAATGCTTCCACGTCTGATTTTACCATAAGACATATAAAAGACAAAAGAAAGAAAGAAAGAAAGAAAGAAAAGTTAAGTTCAGCACAGAATCTAATCATTGCAATAGGGAATGTTACTGAACTAACCATTGTAATTAGACTGTCAGAATATTCCAAGGCTTTGCTTCTGTTGTTCTGTCTGCCAGTAACTATTTCAAGCAGTACCACACCAAAACTATATACATCTGCTTTCTCTGTCAACTGACCATGAGCTAGGTACTCTGGAGCCATATACCCCCTGCAGTTCCAAAATGCTAAATTTCAGTGTCTACTTCAGAGATAATAGATTCTAGTTTTCTGCTGAAGGAGTTTGCTCTTAGACAACGCACTTGACATTGTACACTAATTGTCACTAAGTGTAGTGTCTACATATGGCAGAATCTAAACCCATGGAGCTAGTTTAAATCATTCGGTAATATATAGAGGATTGTTAAATTCAATTTGAATGTGGGTTTGACACCATCTAGTAGATGATGTAGGGCCCACAACGGACACCATAGACCCCACCAGGGGTTGTGGCATATCCAGTCCAATCTGAAAGTGAACATAAATTTTTTCTAATATATTTTAAGTTGAGTAAAAATTAAAATAATTGTAAGCCTTACTTGACGTAATAGTTGCTCAAGACATTTTTTAGCTGCTAACAGATGAACAGTAGTAAGAGTACTTACAAAGTTCCTGCAATAGCTGTACTGATGTGGCTCTTATCTTCTTGGAAGGACCTGGCTAAACCAAAATCTGCAATTTTTGCGCGAAGCCTTGAATCCAGTAGGATATTGCTGGCTTTTATATCTCTGTGGATTATCCTAATATTAGATTTTTCATGCAGATAGACTAGTCCTTCAGCTGTAGAAGTGATAATTTCATATCTCTTTTCCCAGTTCAATTCTTTTCCCTTGTTTTTATCTGTCATGTATTAGAATAGAACAAAATGAGAAGAAATAGTACATAAAGTTCAATTTGTGACTTTCAATTATGATGAAACTTATGCAATAACATGAACTTAGTTGAAAAATCACAACTTTGGAATCTGAAAATGGAGAAATATTAATGCGAGAGTTAAGTAATTACCGAAAATAAACCGATCAAGACTCCTGTTAGGCAAAAATTCATATACAAGAAGGCTTTCAGGTCCTGAACAACTGCATCCTAACAATCTGACGAGATTTTTGTGCTCGACACTACTAATTATGTTGACTTCATTGTAGAAATCTGCCGCTCTATGTCTGTTGTTATAGTATAGCCTCTTGACAGCAATTTCTCTTCCATCAGGTAGAACTCCCTGAAAGAAACAAATTTAAATGTGCTTTCAGTGAAAAATTCAAGTGGTGGGTTTATATTTGTGCAGACGAGAGACATACTTTATAAACTGTTCCAAATCCTCCTTGTCCAAGCTTGTTAGCATCATCAAAGGATCCTGTAGCCTTTTCCAAAGTGGAGTACTTGAAGTTCAAGCTATTGTGGTGAAGGGTTTTCACAAACTTCTCCGCATCATTTGAACCTGTAAACCAGAATAATTATCATCAATAAACATCCTGAAGCTGTGTAAAATCACATTGCATTTGCTCAAACAGCATAAGGTAAGAATTTCCATAAAATAAATATCTTTAAAGTAGTGATACACATGCACTCAAACTATCTCACAATGCTTTTACATTATGAGAATATGGGGGCCGCACTGAGCTCGTGCTTCTCTTACAGAGTACGGTGTTGTGAGATAATTTGAGTGTGTACATAGTTCCTTTTCGTTTAGTACACTTACCTTTTCGTTTCTTTTGAATGTATCTCTGCTTCCAGACATAAGCCCCAAGAGCAATTCCAAGCACCACAACAACCACTATACTCACAAAACCAACCACTATCACTGCCACATTACCTGCACAAATCATTAAAGTGAAGTCATGCTAAAGACCTTATCGCTATTACATTAGACGTAAATTTCCCTTAATACTGCAACATGAAGCCTATCACTATTAGTCCATGTTATCAATTCAAGTAATCCTACTTATAATTCATTCATTCACCATTGCTCTTGTAACTGTATACATGTCATAATCTGAATCAAACCACTAATGTAACTCGAACCAAACCATGCATGTGGTTGTATGAGAAATCGTGAAAGGTAAGTACAACTTACATTTTTGTATGTAATCCTAGCAATGACTTGCATGGTTAACTATCAATGTAAACAAAACCATAATTAAAATATACCTCTTGAACTCCCATTTCCCGGTTCCTTGTTAAGGAAGTCCTTGTCGGAATACCTCATGAAGCATCCGGTGTTCAGCGCCCGCCCTTCCGACCACGGCAAGCACCCCAAAATCTTCACAGAGGCGTCCTCAAGACAAGCTTTGCAAGAACTTGTATTCAAACTGCTCCAACAATCAGCCAAAACATAAACCGTCTCGTTCGCTGTCCCGGAAACGACAACCTTTCCCTTAGCATACCCGTCATGGGCGGATGCTTCTTCAACTGCCCCCAAAACAGCCTTCTTCGCCGCAGCTCGAAAATCCAAACCCTTCCTCGTTGTGTTCCCACATATGTTCTTATCTTCTGGTCCCTTGTACTCATCAAAGAAGCTGTAATTCTCTGCTCTCATGAAGCATCCATCAAGGTAAATCCGACCGCCATTGGAAGGGAAGCACTGAGGAAGAACTGTCCTTGCTTCAGCATAGCATAGCACGCAGTCCAGCGATGAGAGATCGCCATAGCACTGAGCAAGGCCATAGTTCGTGTCCAGTCCTGTGCCGGAAACTGCCGTGCCATAGCCAGAATTCCGCATTTGTTCGCTTATACTTTCCATTGTTGCAACGAAGCTTGGAACATAAATGGTTGTGTTGTGTTCAAGTTGGTGACCGCACATTGTTTCGACAACCTGGGCTCTTGGGGCTCCCAAGACAGTTTCTGACAGTAATAGTGAGTTGACAAGAAGGAAAAAGAAACATGGTAGAGCGACTAATGCCTTTTTTTCCTCCATCTTTTTGGGTTGATTTGCGTTTGAATCACTTTCTCTATGTTGATTGTTTGATTTTTCAGCGAGAAACTGCAAGAGAAGGAGAGTTTAGAATCATTTTGTGGCCAGCCCAGAGACGAGGTCATTTTGGGTTTTTGCACGTTGACCAAAGAAGGAAACAATTTTCAAAGAAATAGATACTTTCAGTGTAATATATACTTTGAAGCTTTTATTTAGATAGTTGTGACATGCTTCAACCAAACATACATAGCAAGATGCTACTTTCACATGCATAAAATTGCATGTTTTTAAATGGTATGGTGGCTAAAAGGTAAAATCTCTACGGACTATCTACAATTACCAAATTTACATTCTTTTTCTAACTATCATTTTTATATAAACTCTCTAAATAATGGTTAATAATAAAATCTAATATATTTATCGTCAAAAACCTCCGATTCAAATGACATATATATATATATATATATATATATATAACTAATACCATGTGGCGTAATCGGAGCATATAAAAGTTTCTTTATGATCATTATTATTATTCCTTCAAAAGAAAGAAAACTTGGACGAAGAGGAGCTCTAACTAAAAATGGCGTTCACGGAATAGAATGGTTAACGTGTGAAAAGAAGGAAATGAACCAAAGTTGTCTACCGACTTCTTTTTGTCCTAAAAATGCAGAATATGGTTTTTTTTTTTCCATTTTTGTCCAGCAGTTATCACGGCAATTTAAGCGAAATCTAGTTTCACACATGCGAACAAGTGAGCAATTAATGGGCAAAATGAAGAAGATAAGCAACTGGGGCCAATTCATACCCCACTTTAGGTTCAAAATAATTTCCATTTCTGAAGGAAATTAATTAATAATGAGTTCTAGAAAAAGAAGACGGGGGTATCGGAGTGAAAGTCTTCGCCCTCAGGAAAACCTACCCCATTTATTATTCAAAGAGAGTAGGCCCCACTTTCGATAACTATCCAATCACCCATTTGCCATTATAATCCGTGATCCCACATAGAAATATCAGGGAGAGGGAAGCTTCCTGCACTGTCTAATTCCTTGCAATCCCATGTTGGAGGTCTTGAACCATACGAAAGCTTTTCTCAATATATGTGTCGTAATTCTTTCGCAGAGTTAATTTTTTTTTTAATAAAAAATAAAAGGTTGTTTAACACAAATAACATCACGAATTCGAACTTCAGATATAAAGGAAAAAAAACTGGGAAGTAACATAAGAAGCCGCTAAAAGATCAAATCCATAGCCGCAATAGATGCTGGAAATTCAAAAACGATGTTATTGTTTATCCTTTGATAGGTTTATGGTCACTTGTTTTAATTTCTACGAAGATATCAAGGAAAAGTTTCCCACATAATACAAGATGAAAACTAATGAAGCATGCTTCGATCCCAAATTGATGAAAAAGTGAGAAGATTATAAGTTCTAAATTGCGATCCGCAACCGGAAGATTGCCAGCAATATTAGTATTGCAGGTTGTATGACAACCGCAATTTTGCAGTGTAATACCCGCAATTTGGAACCATCGGCAGTAAGAATTAGCATAAATTTGAAGCCATTAATAGAAACAGAAGTAAACAAAGCTGTGAATTACAAAATGGAAAAGATTTCTGAGGAAAAAAAAAAGGGAAATTCTTACCTGTGCTAGTCTGCTCAGCATAGGAACCCAGAGCTGAATTCAAAATCTCCGCCAGAGGCATTGTTCCAAGTTTGCAAGTTTTGCAGTTGGCACGTCACTTCAAGTCAAGAGGGAAGGCGTGAAAGACGCTTGGGATTTACACTTCGTTAAAACAGAGTTCTCGTCGAAACAGAGATACTGCATACGCGGTTACGTCTGTCTACTTTGACATTATACGATGCCAAGGAAAATGACTTTCCTCCTAATTTACTATTTTGTCCTCCATCTAGTTTTTTGTTATTTTAATTTTCTAGCTTGTATAATTTATTTGCAGCATATTCATACTCTAATCTAATAAAAAGAAAATAATTTATAATTTTTAATACAGGTGAATTCTATAAAATTCATATATAAATAGCAAATTTAAAAAATCTTTTTTATTTAATTTATGTATAATACTTGAAGTATATATTAATAATTATGGTGATATGTGTCAAAAATAAAATTGAAAATTAAATTATAAATTTATCATTAAATACAAATTAGTGTGATAAATTTATGAAATTCAATTTAATGTAGATAGAAGATCTGAAATTTAATTTTGAATTTCATTCACAATACTTATAATATTTTTATTTTTTTAAATCATGTTTTTCAATTTATTTTTGTTTGGGACCTCCCAATATCTAGCAGCTTTATTCAACTACCGACTAATTTAGAATTGAGTGGAATTACATTTAATGTGGGAATAAACTCTCTCAACTTCTTTTTTGCTTTATTTACATGATTAAACCTATACCGAAAATTTCATGGAATGTTTGTGCAACTTTCTGCTCTGCTGGAGTCCAGGCAATCTATTCGAATCAAACAATCGCGGATCAATGTTTGTCTAGTTTTTTACAATTAATTAAATCCCTTAAATTAAGGAATAGGGTGTGTTTGTTTGACAGGTGTTTTCTTTAAACATGTGCAGCGTTATCCAGCAGAAAGAGAGCTGGCCAAAACTGAGATTTTGATTTCTCTGCATTCGGCCAGACACCGACAGAAGGGTAGAAGTCAATCGCTTTTTGTTTATTCAGAGTCACCTACACCATAAATAAAGGAATTATTTTGTATACATGTGACCCTCCCAATTTTGCTTAGATTAGTTTTATCTTCTGTTTTTTATTAACATAATTATCAATTTTATTTCTAAAATAATAAGTTGTTGGTAAAATATTCTTTAAATTATATAAAATTATAATTTTATGCTTGAATAATAATTTATATATATAATTTTATTTCTTCATTTAGATATATATAAATAATTTCATCTTTAAATAATATAATTGAGGGATAAAATTATATGTATGAATTATTATTTAGAAATAAAATATAATTTTATATAATTTAAATACTATTTTATTAATATTTTATAATTTTAAGAATAAAATTAATAATTTTATCATTTTTATTTTTTCTTGGTTGCATACGTATTCATAAATTTTTTTCCCCCACAAAAAGGTTCAAATCTTAAATTTTTAACAAATTGTTCAAATTTTGAGTTACATTACATGACACGAAAGTCAAAGAAAAACTAACGCACCGCTCGCCGTGCGTCTACTCCACTCCACACTTCGGAACTTCTTAGAGAAGAGGAGGACCAGGTGGAACATAAAGAGCAGTTTTCAAACCATTCTTTCAGCCGCCTTATTTAGTTTCCTCTATTTTAGGAAAAAATATAAAAAATATTTTTAACTTAATTTTTATGTTTGTAAGTAATAAAAATGTTGATGAATGAAAAGTAATTTTTTATAAAAAAATGATAGTATATCTTTTTTAAAAAAACTCCTGTTTTAATTAAAAGATATCATTTTTCTGAATTATTTTATATAATTTCACTATCTTTACTTTCTTTTGCTCCCTCCTCTCTTTTTAACCCACCTTACCAACGTTCTCTTTTTATTTTTATTTCCTATCTCTGTCTCTGTCTCATCTATTTTTCTTTTTCTCTATTCGCTAGCTTTCTATCTATTACTTCCTCAGTCACTCTCTCTTATATATCTTTTTTCATTCTTACAAATATATTAAAAATAAAAATTATTTAAATAATTACAAGAGTTGATAATTATAAGAGTAAACCTCGTTTTATATTTTGTGAAATTTATTATTTCTTTCTTTCGACCCGCCTAAATATTTTGGATCAATCTTTTTTTTTATAAAATATTAAATTTATCAATTTTTTTGCTAGCTTTTATATAAAAATTAATTTTTTCAATTTTATTCTTCCAAGAATAGAATCAGATAAATTAATATTTTATTAGAATAAAATTATTAAAAAATATTTGAAAAATAAAAAATAAATTTCATAGGGATAAATTAAATGTATACTCAAAATATAATTATTAATTTTAGATAAAACAACATAAACATGAATTAATTTTATGAAGAAATGATAAAGATGAAAAACAAAGATTTAATATTCTTCTATGGATAGTATTTTTAATACAAAATATATTTGATTTTTAATTTTTATTATTAAATATTTGTTAGCTTTTATATTGATAAGGCCTTAATACTTAAATAAAGTTATTTTTTAGTAAAAATAGTTTCACTTAACATATTAAACAAGAAAGTAATTTCTATTATGATATTAAATAATAAAAAATAATTAATTTTTTCAAATTCAATTTTTTTAAAATTTTTTTATGAATTTTTATTTTCTGATTAATCTGACAAACTCTTAGTTCTTTTTACTCATAAGAGGGTTTTAAGGGCAATCCATAACCAAAAGGTTATTAATGATCTCCACAGTAAATGCATTTTAATAGGGTTGTAAGAGGTACAAATGCTTAACATTCATATGTTTCGTGGACATGTGTTGATTGATTCATGGATAGTTTGTGGATGAAATTAGAAAATATTAAATTTGCTAAAAAATAAGTCATAATGAAATTAATTCTATGAGTTGTTAATTAAACAAACCAGATTTAAACGGTTCAAATTAGCTTGCAAATCTATTTCTTTTTTGTAGTATTTATGTTTAATAATTTAAATAATATTTATGCCAAAAAATAATTAATTACTTATTTTTACATTACAATTCAATATAAAATATAATTCAGTTATTTAAAGTAATTAAACATAATAAAAATAAAATAATAAAATAAATATAAATTAAAATTAAAAAACATAATATATAATAACTATAAAAAATATAATAAATAATAAAATGTAAAAATAAAAAAAGAAGAAAAAAGATTTGGCTTGCAGGTGACCTAATTCAATTTAAGAACAGATTGGACCACTGGTGGATCCGTTAAAAAACAGGACAATGCCAAACCGGACCTACATAGACGTGAATTTATCAAAACGGGCTAACCTAATTTAATTAGATAAACTTAATAAGTAAAAATTATACGTTGGGTCAGTTTTAGACTAGATTACTTTTTTATCAAGTCAGGTCCAAATCGAGTTATTATAGTACCAATTCCAATTTCAGGTTGATATTTACTAGACGGATTCAGATGGATTTTTATAATTTATTATATTTTATTATTATTATCATATTAATTTTTTATTTATTATTAATTTTATATAATTAATTAATTAAAAATATTATTATTTATTAAATATAATTATATATTATTATTATAATTTACAATTTTATTATATAAATCAATGAGTCATATATATTATATATGAAAATAAATACATATTATTAAATATATATATTAATAAAATATATATATTATTAAGATTAATAAATGTGTGAATTTGTATTTAATAATATATAAATTTTATATTGAATAAAAATTTTATATTATATATTTATATATTTATTTTATATTATATATTATTAAATATATATTGATTAAGGCTAAAGTATTATATAAAAATAAATATATTATATAAATATTAATATAAAAATTATTTTATTATATATAAATATATAATATATAATAATACATATTTATTTTAATAAATAAAATAAATATATATTATTAAATATATATTGATCAATGACAAAGTATTATATAAAAATAAATATATTTAATAATTTATATATTACCAAATTTATAGATATAAATAATTATAATAATTTTTATATAATAATAAAAATAGATAATAATGTATTATATTATATATAGGTATATAATATATTTAAAATTAATACCAAAATCATTTATTTAAATTTTTTAAATAATTTAAAATTTTAATATTAAAGTATTAATTTAAATTTTAATATAATTATTTATATTGATAAATTTATATAATATATATTGAAAATATTAAATATATAAATTTATTAATTTTAATATTAAAAATTATTTAATATTATTTATATATATAATTTTAATATTATATATATATTAATTTTATAAAAATTATTATTTTAATATTTATATAAAAATTAAATATATAATAATAAATTATTTATTTATTATTTATTATTATTATCAGGTTAAGGGACTAATTTAATAAATTAATGAATTAATATTTATTAATTTTAATCTCTTATCTGATTGAATTATTGTTATCATTTTTTTATATTAATTTTAATTTTATATAAAATAAAATTATATTAATTCTAAACTAATTCGTTAAATGTAATTCATTTTTACAACGCTGCTGCGGTCCTCTCAGGCCCGTCCAGCAAGCATTTCTAGAAGATAGACGATCATAGCCGATGTGAATCGGACTCTTGGGTAAACCATTTCTAGAAGAAAGACAATCCTCAGTTTAGTTCCTGCATGACTTCATCTTAGGGAGAGGCCCCACAACTCAGCTGCCATAGGCCCTCCGGCACCTAAACGATGAAAGAAACCTTAAATCCGTTTGCTAGTCTTACCTCTTGTAAAACCACAGGCCCCAACATTTCTACGGCCATCTCTGCAAACTCCATCGAAAATTACTTTAACCTTGCCAAGTTTTTAGGATTCATTTTCTATTGATTTTTTTAGAATTGATTTTATTTTAATTTAATAAAAACAATTTTAATTTATTTATAAATAAATTTTATTATTTAAAAATTTTATTAAAAATAAAAATTTTAATTTATTTTATTTGAAATGTATTAAAAAATATATGTAATTCAGTTAAAAATAAATTTTGATAGTATTATATAAATAAAATATTATAAACAGGATAAATTTTAATATAATATATTTTTAAGTTAAATGAAATAAATTTTAATGAAATCTTTACTAATCCTAATAATACTAATATAATTAAAATAGAAATTATAAATAAAATTAAATTAAATTATTTTTTACTTAAAACTAAATATTATTTTAAAAAGAAACTCATTTGAAAATAAAATAAAACGCTATTTTTATTTATGCCAAGGGGTTAGAATTTGCCAAATTGTTCAAAATTTTCACCGTTAAACCACAGTTGGCGGTTGTTTCTAATACTCACAATTTATATTTTGAATATAAAATATTAAGATTTCATTTATTTTGTTGGAAGGTATATTATGCACAAAAATATTATTTGCATCTACCTTGATAAAAAAAGTATTGTGATTTAAAAAAATAATACTTAAGATTATAATAGTTAAGAAAATCCAAATTTTTAATTTTTTAATTTTTAATATTTTATAATTATTTTACGAAATATTTTCCAGAGTCTAACACTTTCTTCCTCCTCAGCATCAAAGTAAAATCATTGTCCACTGCTACCACGTATTAATTTGTGCAAGTTCATCGTTTTCATTCTTGGTTCATACAATGTTTGGGCTAAGTAGTCAGGGAGGCGTCAAAGCCCAAGTCGTCCGGCCCAAACCCAGTAAGAAAAAACGAATGGACCAGAAACTAGAGAGAACCTGCATTGCATGAGTGGGAAGCAGACAATCAAGATAGGAGTGAAAATGAAACAGCAATTCTAAAGCTTTCAACTCTTAACAGGGTGAACACATGTATGTTAATGTCAATCAACATCAGTTTCAGTTGAATTTAATAACACTATTACTTCCTATTAACTTCTAATTATCTGGTTCTGTGGCTGCTTTTGCTTTCTCTGCTACTCATTTAAAGATAATCCCTTGCCGATTCATTTGCTGTGCTTAGCACCAAATTTTCTGTTTTTATTATTGTGTCAGGGTTTTGCCTGTTGATGATGTTTTGGTGATGAATTAATATGCTTAACTTACTCTGCAGATTTATTAGTTCATAAATTTTGCTTGGATTGTCGGATGTTCATAAAAAAAACAGAAGTAAAACCCAATTCAGCTTTATGTAGACATCACTTTTGCTGTTCATGAGGTTGTTTTAGTAAGTTCTGGGAACCCACCACCATACAGGAAGCTCAAATTTTCATTATTTCCCAAAATGGATACTCTTATCCTTTACAAAATAGAGGCGGATTATGAAAAGTTTGACAAACCTCTTGGACTTGGACTAGGATCTAGGTAGCAATGAGGCGACCTTGAAAATGTTCATTGAGCTATTTAACTTCCCAATGGTAAACGTTAATGTGCAGAAAACGTATAAACAGACTTGAATATCACAAGCTTCATGGTGGAAGAATCCAATCATAAACGATAGCGACTAGAAATGCGCTAATTTTATTAACTTCTTTAGCAATTTTACAGGGGTATGAGATGGGATACCCTGTTTTTCGAACAATTTCTTTAGAAATGCTATCGGAGAATGTAAGATGTAGATACCAAAGTGGCAAAATGTGATCTGCTGATCAGGACAGTTTCCCATAACAACAATAAATCAAACACTTGGAGTGGGGGCGTCATCGGAAGGCGTAGTTAATGATTTGAAACCTCTGCCTCTTTCGCTTGTGCTGTTGTGAGCAAATTTCAAGCTTGCATTATGGGAACCTTTCTCCATCTCCTCTGAATTCCACTCGGCCAAGTAGTAGTCTTCTTCTGTTACTTTGTTTCTACTTGATGGACCACAAAACATGCCACCCCATTGAGGGAAGTATATCAAACATATTGGAAGGCTGCAGATTATGATCATTACCCCCATTAGGGTTATTCCCCTTTCCTTCGAGAATCTTGATCCTTTGAAGAATATTAGTTGGGTCAAAACTGCCCCTACGTTTCCTCCAGCTCCTGTCATTCCTGATATGACACCCAATGATCTGAAGATGCAAATTATTAGCATTAATCATGAAGGATCATTGACATATAGCTATAGATTTTGTTAGTACATTTTATGAAGAAACATAATCAATGATGTATTTGTGCTTGCCTTTATGTGTGTACATATGTTTGTGACTTTATTAAGCTTACATTTCATGATGAAATTTATTGTTGGAAATCAGCCTTTGTTTTAACTATGCTATGTTTCATAACTTGACCTGATAACATCAAGAAGTTGAGGATGTCCTTGTCTAGTATGTTCTTTTCTTTTCATTTCTTAATTTATTTGTTTCAGTTGGCTGGCTTCTAACAAATTTAAGCAACAATTAAATTTGTGGTTCTATTTTTACCAATTGAAATGGGAATCCAGAATCAGCAAAATATGTGACTGTCATTTCTAAATAGAATCTAATTCCACATTAGCAGAAAATTTTATCACAATCTGGAAAGTGCTCTAGGTTTCTTAAAAATTAATAAAGAATGTATATCTGATGTTCCAACTGATTTGAAATCATGGCAGACAGAATATGGACAGAAAAAATGTACCGTCTTGAGACAAATGGAACCACTCCAAATGTCAGCCCACATGATGCTTGAACAAACAAGGAGAATATGATCATCACAATGATGGATGCCCTTAAAGATCCCATTAAGCCAAGAATTACACAGAACAGGCCTCCCAAAGTTTGGCATATCCACAAGGCCCACAACCTCCCTCTCATTCCAAACCGCCTTCCCATTGCATCTGATATCATCCCTCCTGCAGGTCTAGAAACCACATTGGCCAATCCGAAGCTTGCAGCAATCATTCCTGCCATGTGAAGTTCCAAATCAAATCTGTCATAGAAATACTCAGCTATTATGTTGTCCACTGTCAGCTCTACGCCAAAGCAATAGCCGTATGTTAGCGCCAGAATCCACCCTCTGTAATTTGTAGTCCCATAAAACAGCACTCTTGAAAAATCATCCTCTGTTTTGTCCCCAGATTTCTTCAATCCATTAAAGTTCCCATCCGGCATGTCCTGGCCAAATAGTAGTATTGCAAATGCTGTCATCATTTGAAAAAATGCAGGAATGGAAAATGCAATCCTCCATGCTGTGAATTTGGTAGCGCCAAGGTTGCTGATAAGGCCAAACACAAGAGGCATGATGAGCTGTGTGGCTCCACCTCCAAGATTGCCCCATCCGGCTGCTACTGAGTTGGCTGAACCAACAACTGATCCAGAAAACATAGAGCTCATCCAGAATTGTGTTGAGACAAAGGTGGATAAGGAGAAGCCTGTGAAGAACCGTACGAACAGGAAGGAGGTAGGGGACGCGGCAATGGAAGTGAAATAGACTGCTGGTGCAGTGAGGAGGATGAGGGAAGCCGAACCAAGACGTGGTCCGAATAAGTCACAGGCAGTTCCCATGGCAACTCTGGCAAAGACTGCTCCTGATACTGATGCAACACCAGCATTTCCTATGTCAGAGGCTGTAAGGTTGAGGTTGTCGCGGATTACGGGAAGGAGTGGTGGAGCTGCGAAGCTGGACACGAAGCATGAGAAGAAGGAAATCCAGGATAAATGAAAGGCCCTCATGTGGGGCTTGGCCACCGAGTATAATCTGAGTTCTGTGGCCTTGTGTTCTGAGTCCACAGGCAGAGCAAATTTTGTTTGCTGAGGCTCAGCTGCAGATTTCACTTCCATACTTGTCTTTGTGGTTGGATTGGACTAAGAAGAATTAGCACAAATTTTGGTTTGCAGAAATTAGAATTTGAAGCTAATCAACACTTTCTTGAAAGGAAGTGGATGGAAAGTGAAGTAATATGATTGAAGGGATTCACAAAGTGCAAATATCTCCTCTCTAAGAAAATGCCTTTCCTGTATGCAAATAGATTTCAGCAAATGGCGGCTGCACATATGTAATGTGCACAAGGACACACTCTCTTTAATTTGACATGATAGAATCTGAATAAGTTGTGCCAATAAGTGAGTCCAATTAAATTGGAGTTTGATTTATGTGCAGACGTGACGATATAACCAGTGATTTTGGCATAGTTCTGTTTTTCCACATATGTTTTGGAAGAAACTGAGATATTCCTTCGCAAATTACAAAGATATAATACTCGCAAACAAAAGGCATCGGAACTATGGTTGTTGTCTTTCCGAGGTTTGAGACTGGTTGGGGACAAGATGATTTTTTATAGGCAAGAAAGGAATACTTGGAGACTCAGATATTCCTCCATGACGCCGAGTCTCATTGTTTATATTACTTCAGTTGCAGTAGAGTGAAACAAACCTTGGATTTTAAATATGGAAGAAAATGAGCAGCTGGCATGAAGCAAGTTCCCAAATGAGACTTCCAGTGGCTTGAAGCAGCAAGAGAAGAAGGATCTTTCTTAACAAACTAATATTGTGCGTATCCTCTGGAGAGACCGCCGACAATTTGAGAAAAGCGGAATCCAACGGTTGACTTGGTAAGTGTAACGGCGGAAATTTTTAAATTTTTAAGAAATCATTCAATATATATAGGAATATCAAGATTTTTTTAAAATTGTTTCCACCACCGGTAAATAAGATATTCCTTTTATTTGTGTAATTTTTTTTTTTTGTATAAAAAGATAATCTGACCCTCAAAGGTTAATTAAATTGTTATTTTTTAATTTAATTTAATTTAATAATAATTTTTAAATGGATCTCTTGCTGATAGTTGTAACATAAACACCCACACCTGCTAAAAGGAAAAGAGAAAAAAAAAAATGCCATTCAATGTATTCTGATATTTTGACGCCTACTTATGATAAATCAATGTGGAGCATTTATGTTTTGAAAGTTCCCAGCGGTCTTGGCAGCAAGAGCTGTCGTTTAATAATTAACTGATTATATTAATAATTAAATTAATTATTAATTATTTGTATATAAAATAATATATAAGAATATGAATATATTTTATGAATTATTTAAATTTTTTTATTTTAATATTTTAAATATATATATTAGAAAGTATATTAAATTTTATTATAAATAAAATATTATTATAATTTATTATATATATTTTAAATTAAATTAACATAATTTTTATAATTATTAAATTTTTTAAAAAGAACAAAATGAAAAATATGAAAATTTATTAAGAATGAGTTTATCTTCTTTTTTATTTAATAACTAACTCAAAACATTGGGAAAGCTAGTGTTTTGAAAATGACTACTTTGAAGTTAATCAATTGACTAAATCAATTGATTATTAAATATTAAAATTAATTAATTAACAAATAAATTAATTAAATTTTATCAAACTAACTAAAAAATTATTTAAACCATTGGTTGCCAAACATGTCCATATTTATCTGTTAATTGATTGCCTTATTGCTTTTCCTTCGTCATAATGGCCAATAACCTTGCGAGTAGATGGTGAATAAGAGTTTCCACACACTAAAGTCTACCAGAATTCCAATTTCCAACGCATAAAATTACGGTTATGTAAGTCTTAATTAAAGTTGTAACCAAACATTATGTTAGAAGTCGAGGATTATTGTTTTATGGCTTCAATTTTACCGTTTTGCTTAAAAAGATGGAAAGAATAACCTGATCTAAATTCAGATTATAAATGTACCCAAAAAAAAAATTCAGATTATAATGTTTTTTTTCTATTTAAATTAAATTTTGGATTGAAGTATTTTTATTTTAATTAAATTTTGTATTAAAATAGAATTGAGATTTCTTATTAAATAAATATTTTTAAATTATAAATATTTGTATTGTTTAAATTTAAGATATGGGAAAATATGATATAAGTAGAATTATATAGAATTCCTTGCAATAATAATTAGAAAGTTATGAGATTATGGTTAAGAGCTTTTATATGCATTATTTTACAATTTTTGATAATATAATGAATTTTTTCCATTTGTAATTATTTCCTTAGAATTTGAAAAAAAATTATATTAATTTTTTTATATATTCTATTACATTACTCTAATTAAGTTAATTATATATCCTAGGTGAAAATATTTTTTTCAACATTACTAATATTGGACTTGCTGTCAGGGTACTCCTTCTTACATAATATTGAGATTCAATGAGTTTTACTGTTGTGCGAGAGAAGGCATATTGAAAGTAAGTCCAGTAATAAAAATATCAGCTCTCAAATATACTTCTCAAAAATCACAGTTAAGGCATTAAATGTTACATAATTGTACCAGATTTTTTCTTTTTTCTTTTTCCTTCTCATATGAGCCCTGCTTATCTATCAAATTATGTTGACAAACCCTATCATTATTATTTCTTGTATAGCTAATAATTTGAGTGAACCCCCTTATCCGTTTACGTGAATTTTTTTTTATTTTTTGTTTCTATAAAATATTTTTTATTAATTATGGTCCTATAAAATTTTAATTTGTTTAATTTTATATTTAGAGGGATGAAATTAGATAAATTAATCTTCGTATAAATATTAATAGAATAACAAAATCAGATAAATTATTATTTTATAGGGATATAATTGATAAAATATATTTTACACAAATGAAAATGAAAAAAAAATGAATTTCATAAGGATGAGAAAGAATTTATGATCTTGAATATATAAGTTGATTTTTAGAGCTTATAATTATTCTTGTAATTGTGTTTTTTACTTTTATAAAATATTACAAGATTAAAGTTCAATTTGTTTTGACAAAAAATATATTCCGCATGAATATAACTATAAAATATTAAAATAATAAAAAATAATTTATATGTTTGATGATAAAAAAGAATTTCTGGAAGATAACTTTTTTAAAAAAATTATTTTTCTTTATTACCATAACTAGAATTATTTTTTTAATCATAAAATATAAATACACATGATATTCCTTTATTTATATACATAGAGATAAAATTTTCCTATGAAAAATAGATATCAATTCTATTGTTTTCAAATGGATTATGAAAAAAAAAAAATAGACTCTCTTCTTACTTTTCTTTATGAAGTTCAACAATTTCAACAGTACTTTCTTCAATTTGTCGTTATTTGTAATGTAATTTTCTATTTTTATTTTTGTCCCAGACTCATACATATGAGTGTGGCTTGGCTAGTCAAATAATAATAATAACTCATAATAAAACCACTTTGTGTTTTTGGCTCTGTACAGCGTTCCACATTCAGATTCTCCCTTTTCTTTCTCATTTTTTCATTTTTTTTTTCAAAGAAAGAGTTGGACAACTAGCATTTGTTATTCTTTTTGAGCGTAATAATAAAAATATACTCTAACTCACAATTACTATATAAAGATCAAATTTATTATTACAATTCCATCAAAACACTAATAATTTCAGAGATTGTCTACTTTTTTTTATTAATTAATATTCTCTTATTACATATGACCGTATTTGGCCGACCAACCAACCAACCTCTTGGTTGTCATTTTCCATGTGATTGCTATGCCTTTTCAAATTCAAACGATGTGATAATGGTATCGAGTTGAAATTGAGGCGCACATAGATTTCCACATAATATTAAACTAGGAAGCAGGTATATTAAAAACATTTTACAAGGGTGGAAAGTTTTTGAATCACCAATGTGTTCAACGTGTTCTGCTCTCTGATATTTTATGTGCTGCGTCCACAGCTTCGAGTGAATCATATTAGCGTATGAAAAACAAGCCATCTACTGTGTGTCTCTGTCTTTTGGAACGTTAAAGTTTGCATTACCTTTCCGACTAATTTGATTATGAAGTTGAAAAATGGGAGTGTGGGGTAGCCTGAATGATCTACACATGTCACCTGCCTCCGATGAATTCATCCCCAAACCAATCTTGAGTTTACTGCAATTCTAAAGATGCCTCCTACTGTGCTACAGGGAAATATTTTCCTATAACACCAAAATGTCAATGGTAATTCCAGCTATTTTCACATTATCATTAAGTGATTTTTAAAATTTAAAGAATGATTTACTTATTTGTCAAAATGCAAATAAAAGTTAAGATTATTAAATGAGTTATACAGAGCAGATATGAATTCATTGGTATTACTTGCAAAAAAAATGAATTGAATTTGAGAGTGGGTCCCACTTTGATCCATTTCTGTGGTAATACAAATTAGTTCGTGGACTTTAAATATAAATTCATGGGTTAATTTGTATTTGCATGATTTATCTATCTCGATTCATATTACTTGGAAGCTAATGTCTATTTTATAATCCTAGTAAAAGTAATACTTAAATTTTCAATATTACAGTAAAATTAAAAATATTTCATTCTGCATGTTTAAGAATCATTTCAATATATTTTGGTAATATATAAATATTTTTATTTAAATTGAAAGAGATGAATGTGAATTTGAAAAATAAATACGTGAAGCTCACAAAAATAAAGCTTCTATCTTTAAATTCTTATAGTTACATTTATCTTTTTCAATGAAATAAACTTATTTTTCTCATCGATCATAGTAGAATTTCTCGCAATCCTCTTCGAATCCGGCAGTTTGTTATTTACACAATTATTTTTACAAATACAAATAGACAACAATTTTGCTTCACTTTGACACAACTTCCCGTGTATGATAAAATCGCAATTTTGTTCATAAAAAATTACAATTATTTAAGATATGGGATCGCAACTTATAAGTCATTCTTGTAACACAAAAATACTTGAAGCTCTATAAAAACGTAACAAAATTCTATATAAAAAAGCTACTTTTAATTGAAAAAATTGTCGGAAATTGTATTCATATTACTTCTGTTTAAGGTAGCGTCGATTCGTCGAATCATCATCCTTGGAATTAATGACTCGAAAATAGAAGTTAGGCTCACTTTAATCTTGTGACTAAATGGCCTATGCATACCACTATTCTAGAAGAAAGATGCCGCCCAACATAACCAAATCGTGAGCATGTCACCATATAACGGCAGGAACACCCCTCATTCTAGCATTAATTTGGCTATAATTGATATAAATAAAATTCATTGTAGAAACAAATCATGGGCAAATTTATTGTCTGATAAAATCCATTGTAGAATATAAGCTGCTCTCTGTCGCTTACTTTAGAAAATGAAGGCGAACATCATAATTTTTATAAAAAAGATAAACAAGTGAATAATTATAAATTAATTTTTTTAATTTATTATTATTTATCAATTTTTGAGTTCTTAATTTTCTTGTAGAGGCCTGTGATGTTATATTCTACCATCCAAAGTGCAAGATGCAATTTAAAGAGCTCAACTTGACTTACTATCATACAAAAATTTAAAGGGCAAATTTGATTTTACGGAACACCCAAAATTTCTAAATCAAACATAATGTTTAGAAGAACAAAATCATTTAAAGGATAAAATTGATTTTACTGTGCACCCACAGTTTCTGAATAAAAAATAATATTTAGAAGAACAAAATCAATTACAGACTGCAGAATTGATTTTAAACCTTTCAACATCATACCAAGCACGAATGCATATCTTGCACCTTTTATATTATCTGACTGTGCTTTTGTCCATTAGCTTCTAAATAGTGTGAATTCAGGTGTCAACAAATTTAACATTGTTCTTAGTCCATTCATTTAATTCCAAACAGCCAAGCAATCCTAACATAGTATTCCCCAGTTCTCTTTTAACATGATAGCACAAAATGTCCCAAATCTGAAATGCCGTTTCACTTTCCAAGTTCCACCAAAATAATGACATGCAAAAAAATGTTAATATGAAAATTCAAATTACAACCATAGCAGTTGACTAGAAGTATCGCCATTCTGCATTGCATACTGAAGACTTACTTTGAGTAATGACAATATAACAACATGACGAAGGTATAATCATAGAAGCACGAAACCTTAGAAAGCCTTCAACATGAATCCAACATACTATGAATATATATTGACTCTGTAATCAATACTTTGGAGGTGGCTGCTGGGTTGGCAACAGACCAAATCGCTTCTTCAAGAGAAACCTTTGCCTCGAGTATTTATCATCAGGCGAAAAGCGTGCTGCACAAGGAACATAAAAATAGATGCACATCAATATTCAACGGTTGGTGAGCCACTTTTGATATGATTAAAAATGAAGAACGCTATTGGAGATGGATTTATACTAATACTCAGCCATAACATTTTGCATCTGTTTTCATTTTAAGTATAACTTCCTGACAAGACGCTTTAGGGTTGAATATTTCAGGAAAGCTTTTTAGTGAATGCAGAAGCAATGTGTCGAGAAAGAAATGAAAAGCGAGTAACTGTAGGGAAAAAAAAAAAAGAAGGAACAAAAAAAGCATTTCACCATGTTACCTGGATGAGCAGACTGAGTAGCTAAACCAAGTGGCGATTCCTTCTGCAAAAGAGAGAAGAAAAAATTATGAAATCCAGCTATATCTCACTATTTATGGTTGCATATTAGTTATGAAAGCAACAAGCATAGTGCAGCTACATCCTGTTATTTACACCCAAAAAATGCTATCAACTCAAATGCTTGATAAGATCTTAAAATCACATGCGCAGCCAATTTTTGAGGGATTTCTCAAGATATGCATAATTTAGTGTAAAGGTCATTAAAGACCCTGTAACACATGTGATTCTTCAAGTAAATCTCAGTATGGATTATTCATGCAGAACTTTAGCTGCAAGTTAAAGTTGAAGCAGAGGAAGCACATAGCATGAGATTTTGTTCTATGCCTTCAATTCAATCTTGACCCAATGGAATATCAACATACAGCAGCTGATTTTAACTGGTAATACTGAAAATTACCTTGGTGGTGTAAACTTTGTCACCATTCTCGTTTATGTAAAACTGAAGATACATTGTTGCCGATATTACCTGTCAACATGAAATGGTTAAGATTTTGACCAACTAATTTTGCAACAAAAATATAAACCAAGTGTTCCGTGCACGAAATAATGCTGATGCATCCATATTGACAAAAGAAATTGCCCAAATATCAAATCATACATGGGGGGACTTCTTGCGAAGTAGAAGCAAATATGATAAACAAAATACAGTAGAAAAAAGAAAGAAAAAAAAACCCTTAATGCCAAAAATTGAAGTTTCTGAAAAAGGTTACGGGCAAAAGTTCCTCTGAACACCCAAATGAGATTCTGGGCACATTGGAACTTTGCTTTTAACATTTAATTTTTCCTCCAACTTTCTCACTAAACAAACGGCGTGAACCCAACAAAAAAGAATTACACACACACACACATTTCCCTTCTTTTTCTCAAAAACATATCGAACTCATTGTAGAGCCAAAACATCAAAGCAGAACGAATACAGGGTCAGATTACCTCATTATTCCACGAATAAATTCAATTATAATTGATCATAGATAATAAAAATTACGAGATAGGATGATGTTTACGAACAAAAAAAAAATCTGAAGCTGTATTGACTTACAGACGAACTTCAATCCACTCTGAAATCTCTTCTACTTCCTTGCTTGATGAGTTGCCGTTAACGGTTGAACACTTAAACCCTTGTCTTTGAAGAATTAAACCCTAGCATCCCCATTTTCTCTTTCTTTGCTAGAAATGGGCTCATAAGATCAATTTTCATCTCAAAACGTCCTTTTGCACCGATGGTTCACGAGTTGTTTGGGCTCAAGCCCGATATCCCTGCCCCCTGGATTGCTGGGCTGTGATGGGCCTAAATTATCATGTTTTTAGCCTCTGAGATCTAAGGATGGCATTTGAGGCATTTATTGTGAGTTAGTCTTTATTTTCTTGCTGACTGCGTTGGTTAGTTAGTGATAACAGTATCATCCAACGTTCTAATATACGTACACAATATTTAAAAGATTAAAAATCCAATATTAATTTCATTTTTAATTCAAAATTTATATCAATTTGATTAAAAAATTTTAAATTTTAATTCTTTTATATAGTAATTTAATATTCCATTTCATGTATGAAAGAATTAAAATTTAAGAATTTTAAATTTTAGAAGAAATAAATTGATATAAAGTTTTTAATCATAGATGAAATTGACAAAAATTCAATCTTAAAATACATTTTAAATCTTATAAACTGAAAAACCTATAATAGAGGATCCATTTGTATTTATATATACAGATATACAATATTAACATAAGAGTAATTGTTATATACATTCAATATTACGTATGAAAAGTATGGCACAATTTTTTTTTTTTTTTGTGATAAACAAAACATTTTCATTAAAGTAGAAGTTATTTATAGGATAAATTACAGTATATTAATGATGTAGTAATACATTGATATACCATCAAATTTCGTTGCTTATTTATTTTACTTTTTTCAAAGTCAAATTTTACACATTATATCATAATAAATTAATAATCAAATTTGATAATGTATTAGTGCACCACTGATGCATTATAAATTTTTTTGTTATTTTTTCTAACAAATATCATTTATTGTTTTGTTTATCACAAAATATACAAACGGTATAAAATGTTTAGCAGCTTAATAAATAAAGTTTATTACAACTTTATTTATATACAAGTAAATATGAATTTTTTCTTCAGAAGTATCTTCTGGGATAACAAACAAAGACTCGATGGACCATGACTTTTCTTAATTAGGATTATCGAAATCCATCCACTGGTCTCTTAGATTGAGCAGTAATATTTTAGATCGTAAAAATAGGGCAAGGACATTCAACGTTATATAATTCTTATTTTGTCTTTTCTTTTAATATCAAGGGAGCCAAATCAATCCAAAAATAAAAGCAGAAAAATATTAATAATAGATAAATTTAATGGCAGTAGATTTAGTTTTAAAATATTTCAAATTGCCTTGAATTTGATTTTTAAATGCATTCATTAGAAAGAATTTACATGCTCCGTTTTAAATAAAAATTAGTTTCATAAAAAAATATTAAAATATTCTAAATGTAAAAGAAAATGAGCTTTATGTGAACTATTTTTGTACTTGTATCAAACAAAGGAGATGCTCAGGTGAAATCTGGAAACATTCATTATATTCAGGAAGTTAGTCAGCAGATCTCAGACATAAATCCGTCAAACACAATCAAAATCCTTTGTCATCTCCAACATCTCAGAACAACTTTCTGCAATGCGCTGTCCCTGCAAATCCATGGGCATGTGCAGGTATGAATCAACATCATCATCAATCATCATTATTTGTCCCCATACCCACCTAGCAATACAAATACATACCCTTCTCGATCAAAATATATGTATGTATATGGTTGAAGCAACATCATCATGATATCAGCATGCACATGATGCTATGGCCTATGACATGATGCAATTAGCAAGCATGCAATACAAGAAGTACTTAATAAATGGGCATGAAACATCCTTTCAGAACAATCCCACTTTCCCAAATTATGATTTATTAAGCCAATATCACACTCTTGAGCCAATAAGTTGGTTGTTGGTGACATCTTTCAGTGTTTTATGTGCAATGTTTCCATGCAGGACCTTAGTGTGTGCTATTTTGAACTCCAAAAGCTGGCCTTTGTCCCCAGGACCTTTCGACATTATCATTGCTTTAACATCAATGCTAATACTAGGAAGGCTTAATTTATATTTGGCCTCCTTTCAAGAACCTTTTCACACTTATATATTTAAAAAGGAATTACATAACTTATTCTTTTTCATAATTTTTTTTCTTTTGAAATAGTTGAGTATTCGCAGTAAATGAAATCAGCTTTATACATATTACCTTATTTATAAAGTATATGAATTTGTGAAAAAAATAAGTTATAAAATTAATTTCTATAGATTTATTGTACTTATAAAGTGTAAGAATTTGTGAAAAAAAAATAAACCATAAAATTAATTTCTTTCTTAAATATGTCAGAAAAACTATTACGTTACATAAACATCATACACTATCTATTAAACTATACTAACTCTCTTGATATTTAATTTTATTACGTTTATACTCGTTCTATTTTTAAATTTATTTATTTATCTTCTTTATTTTTTTAGAGCAAATGATGTGGGTATATATTTAAAATAGAAAAAAATAAAAATAGGTGTATATTTGAAAAGGAAGGTCAGCCTATAGGCCCTATACTTTTGAAAACAAAAGAAATATAAATATAATCACGCTGAACTTTGAAAAGATAAATATAATTTACTCCCTGTTATATTAAATCAACTACAAATTAATATATAATAAATACAAATTAATCCATAACATTTAAATGCACTTATATATATTAATTGATGATTAATTTTGATAAATATTAATATTTTGAGAGTTATCACAATAAATATCTAGTTAACTATCGAACAACTCAACGACCTACAATTATTCTATCATAAAAAAATTCCTATATAAAATATACTGTTATATTCTCTCTAATTAAATTATTTATTGTTTACTAGACATAAATATTAACTTGATTATTCAAACCTCCCCAAGGGCTCTGCTCCGATTTTCTTCTGCCTACACAAAAATTCCTATATAACATGATGCAAGGATTTTATCATATCCGCGGAGGATAGCCCATACAGTTAAGGATGATAAAATTGAAAGATTGGTATGATTTTTTATCCCCCAAAACAGGATATAAAATAAGTATTCACCTAAAGTAAAATAATGTGGATGAAACAATAATACTTTATATTGCTCTATAAATTTTCGTTATTATAAAATTATTATATTTTATTTTATATACTAATACACATACATACATATATATACATATATATTAATTATTTAAATAATTAAACTGTTTATAAAGTTAAAAATATGTTAAAATTTTACCAAAAATAATAAAAGTCAAAATTAATAATATTTTATTAGTTATATATCTTTTTCTTTCTAAATCTCAAATTATTCTAACCAATTATATATAATTTTAGACATATATAATTACATTATATTAATTATATATATTTAAATCTATTTTTCCTTTCTCTCTTATTTACTAATGTTTAAAATTACTTAATAGGATAAAATTTAGGTAGAGTTTCATAAATATTTGATATGAAGTTTCTAATTATAATTATATATATATATATATATATATATATATATATATATATATATATATATATTGATTTTTCAACTTATTATTAATAATTAAAACTCAATAAATACAATTACTAATTAGTTATTCAATTAGTTGAGAATAGATAAAATTATAATTGAGAACTTTACAATAAATACCTATAAAACTTCACTTAATCAAGTTTTCTCCTACTCAATAATTACATATTGATTTATAACTCTTAATTTTAATATTTATATTTTTAATTTTTTTATCATTCCCACAAGTTTTTGTGAAACTTTCTTGTTCTATAAGGCACAAAATTGGGATAAATTTATTTTCAATCATACAGCATAGAGTAAAATAATATTTTATCTTTAGCATTAAGTGTGTATTTGATATAATAAATAAATTAATTTATAATTTATTTATCTAATTATTAAGTTATAAGTTAATTAATAAAAGTGTTTGGCACATTAACTAACACTAGCTTATAAACTCCAAACTACTAAATAGTTTATACATAATACCTTATAATTAATAGTTGTTCATTCTTTTTTACAAATTTGCCCCCCTTTATTTTTAATCAAATGACATTTATATCTTTACCTTATAAACCTACATTCTTCAAATTTCCTTTTACAATGCTATTTGTCTCCCTGCCGCCTCCTTCAACAAAGGATACAATCAATATTGTTTTTGAAAAATTGTTCTTATTTAATTTTGAGTACAGATCTTCGGTGTTTTGCATTGAAGGAATGCAATCAATATATATATTTTTTTATTCTTTGACTAGCAATTTGGCTACACTAATTTTATGGAAATACACTGATTAAGTAGAAAAATAAATAAATAAATAAATATGTCATTCTATAAAATAAAATTAATTAAATTTTAAATAATTATATTTTTATTTTAAATAAAAAGTAAAAATATAATATTATAAAGATAAAATTAATTAATTCTAGATAATTATAATTTTGTTTTAAGTATTTTAATTGCAATCATATAATTTGGCCTTCAAATAAAAATAAATTAACTTATTTCATATATTTATTTATATAAATATGTTTTACATTTTTTAGTTACTTCAATAATTGACCTTACTAATCACTTTTAGTACAATTAATTAATTCATTAATTATAAACTAACTTACCAACGAATTACATTAAACAGAACTTAAAACATAAACAAATAAAACTCGTGGGCTCTTGTCAACTTCCATCATCATCCCTGTATCGAATAAACTTTTCAAAGAATGAATTTGGCATATGACCCGTGCAGGTGAAAGAGATAAGTTGCTTCTCTCCCACAGTTGTTTGAGAACAAAAAATAACATCAGATAAAGATCTACCTACTCTTCGTTCATCATTAATCAAAACTCCCCAAGCTGCTACCATTCTTTCTCATTATTCTATTCTCTTCTTTTCATGAGCTTACTTTTAGGCCTTTAACAATGTCCCCCTTTTTAAACAGCTAAAATTCTAAAGCAAGATGCCTTAAAAGCTATGCTAGCATGGAATATAATGGCTTAAGAAAAGAAGAAATATATCTCTCTTCTTATAAAAATAATATTTTCGATTCATATGGAAAAAAATTTGATATCAGCATGTATTCTCCAAATTATTCTTTCATCATATATTTATAAAAAAAAAGTATAAAATAAAATAAATTTAAATTATTCTATATATGCAACTTCAAATATTAATGTTATAATATTTGTTTGTATAGAAAATTTATACATATTTTACAATTTTTGTGAAAAAAAAGAAATTTTATATAAAAATACTAAAATTTTTATTATTAAACTTTCATTAAAATTTTTAAAATTTTCAATATTTACCAAAACATTGAAATGCATTATTTTAAAAATAAATTAGGATTTCCCAAAAGGAAATAAGACACATGAATAGAATTTAAGTGTCTCTTCTACATCTAAATATATCATTGTATTATCTTCTAACTTATCGCTAATATTCTTTGGTTATCATTACAATTTTGAACTAAAAAATCAAAGTTAAGGAGCAGATTATGGTCTTCCAATTAATCTTGATGGCCAAGTAAAGATGGTACAGACTTTTTTCACTAAAGTTTATACCAACTTACATATTTAAAAATCTATTTATCAACCTCTTAAACTATATGGTTATTTATCCTACAAACACCGTTTATGTAGGTGGGATTAGATATAATTATGCAGAAGATCATTAAAAGTCCTTTTGGACTTTTAATATATTAAAGGCCACCAGCTAGCCGCATGAAGCAGCTTATTGGATTTTTCTTGGAAAATAGCAGCTTAATATAAGAGTTAAGAATTAATCATCTTCTTAATATATAATTGATAAAGTGCATGTTTGAACAAAAATTTAAAAAAAAAGTATTTGGGACATCATTGCTACAATAATATACCAGTGCGTTATTAAATTTAATTGTTGATATATTATCGTATGATATATAAAATTGAACCTTGAAAAAAATGTAATTTTAATGTGCCATTAAATATAATAATATATTGATATATTAGTAGGCAAACGAATACCATACTGTCTAGCAAAAGAGTTAATTCACAGTAAGATCTATCTTCTTTATAAGAAGATGGGAAAGTAATAATAAAAGACAAGATGTGTAAATAACAGATTTAGAATTTAAACAATTCATAATCATAATATCATTTTACAAATTTAAGAGACTAGAATTAAAATTCAATGAATGAACGAGATTTTATTTTCTTGTAGTTTTAAATCACGGTTATAACTGAAGTTTTGTTTGTATTGAGAAAAGATTTTTTTTTTCATTGAATTTGTGTTTAATTATAAGTATGGATCAACTTTACAATATTATTCATTCATATATTATATTAATAAAAAATTATTAAAATTTTTTATTGTTATTAAAATTTTTAATTGTTAATATTTTTAAAAAATTATATATTTTTCTTGTTTATTAATATTATAAAATATTTTATATCACTAATAAGTTAAATTTAGACTGAGAGGAGAAAATTGAAAAAATTATGAAATAATGCTCGTGTTACAAAAACAAAAATAACATTACGGTGAATCACTATGGTGACGTGCTAATGTAGACACACAGAGTTACTCTTTGATTTTCTGTCAGTAACAATATTGGGAATAAATAGATTAGACTTTGGTTAATTTGGCAAAATATTGTCAAATTGTGGGACTACTTTTACCTTTTGGAGGCTTCTAGAAATTGAGGATTGAAAAGCTGTTTGACGGCAAGAACAAATCGGTGTTATTAGTCAATGGTGTGGAAACCATTATTATTATTATTATTATTCCACAACTGAGTCAACTGGCTTTAGTAACATGAAGCTCTTGGCTGTCCTGAAATTCGGGTTGAATTATGACCCGTAATACCTAAATGAGCACATCCGAGTCAATCATGGAGACAGTGTGGTGTCACGGGTCGGGTCCATGCCAGACAAAATATTGTTCGAAAACTCCTTTATGCTTTTGCTTTTTTTTTTCCTTTTCCCAGTTCTACCGCCTAAATCTGAGTCCATCCTCAGATAATTTTGAATCTGCCATGACATTAACTGGGGACTAGGGATGCCAACGATTCTAACATATCCTCGTTTGGGTTTGAATTTAAACATAATAAATAAGTTCAAGTGGCATTTGATGAAAGCTTTTTCTTCCGCTGGATTCAGAATTTAATTCTTAATCATTACGTATTTATGTCTAATAGTTTAACTATTTTTATTATTACAAAAAATAAAAAATATAAAAAGTTCAACAAGCATTTTAAATTTAAACAAGCAAAACATTTGAATTTAAATTCAAATGATCAATAAATTTAATCGAGTTTAATTTTTATTTAATATATATTACTTAAATATAATATAAGAAGCAAAAATATATTTTATAATTAAACTTATTTATATTGGCAAACAATTTGAAATAAGTAATAAGATATTCATATTTAATTTATGTATTAATTTAGTTTGGCACATCTAAACTCTATTCACTTAAAATAATTTTTTTTATGAATTAATTTTGAACAATTTACAAATAATTCAGCTTATTTTCACCCATAACATTAATCCATTAGACCTCAAAAAAATTACGAGTATATCATAATTTCAAATTAAGAATTGTAATAAATGTTGTATTTACAGCATTACAATTGCATTATTATTTTCTATTATAATTTTTTACAATTCTAGTACATAATAATCACAAAGTTTTTTAGTAGTACATAATTTTACTAGCACGATGCAATTGAATTGTGATTCCAACTTAAAACATGTATGTAACAATTGAAGTTTTTCTTTGGAATGTGCTTCATCCATTCAACTTAATTTAGAATGTAGATGATATAGCGAATCATTGCTTAGATTTCATTTTAACGTTTAATAAGAGTTATAAATGAAATATATTACTGTTTTGGTAGAGTTTTTATCTAAGTTAAAGTAAATTTCATTCCTTAAATTATTTTCTCCTATATTTAAAGTTCAAATTTAAAATTTTATATGTATGGATAAAATTGATTATGATTCTTATTAATATTCACAAAAATTCTTCAAAAACTCTCATTAAAATTAAAATGAAAGTGTACTATTTTTCTTTAAAGAAAAAAGGGTGAACCTAAGCATGCAGTTGAAATATAATTAAAGGCATTAAAGTTTTCGTAGGCAAGAAAGGTTATCCATTCCATAATCTAGACTCTGGAGTCAATGCAACCCACCAGTTGCAAATAGTAACGTAAATTTAAAGAAACAATGGGCTTCCAAGATAAAATGTCAATTTCACTTTTCAGCTAAAATATCTTTTTCATCATACAAGAAATTATACAAGATTGTGGGATCCACAAACATATGTGATTTGCCCGTCTTTTTATGCCTCAGCTAATGTGAAGACGCCTATTTGGAGACAAAAAAAAATGTGTATGATGTCACACTTACATTTGTTTACAAATTCTTTTTCCGATTTCACGTATGACAAAATTAGATTTGAATTAATTTCATCTGTAATTTTTAAAAGGAAAAATGATTTTAATTCATATATGTCACATTTATATTTATAAAATTAACTATCAAAGAGTGGCTCGAAACTCTTTATATAAGCAGCACAATATGAAACCTCACATATACAAAAATTTGGGATTAAACTCAAATTGCAAAATGAGACAAAAAAATTCGGATGAACTTTAAATATCACTTGATTTAAAAAATTCTTCACCTGTAATGTAAACTACTTTACATCATATGAAAGGGTTAGAGATTGTATAAAAAGGTTACATGTATTTTAAATTTGTGAAAAGATATTACAAAAGGAAAGATAGAAGCTGCGGAGCCTAAGATACTGAAATATGAGGAAAAGAAATGTAAGTTAAGTTCTCAAGTAATACTTAAATAATTGAATTATTTAACTTAAAGTTTTTGAAAATCACGAAATAGTGCGAGAAGGGGAAGGCCCATCTTAGCCTCCGAATTCCAATCTTTTCCTAAACATTATTGGCACCGTATTTAGTAGGAGATATAAAAATAACAAGAGAATAATAGCGTAAATTTCATGGAAAAGAAAAAGAAGAGGGTTGATTTTATGTAGAAAGTATGCTTTTTTAAAAAATTATTAAATGTTAAATACTAGATCAATTTCGGACTGGCCAGATCAATTCATAATTAGCCAAGCTTGCTTTAAATTCAATTTCTTTGGTAATTCAGTAATTATGTTATCCACATATATGACTCAACGATTTATATAGGTCACAGTATCTATGGCCATAGCTAATTATTAATTCATTCACATCTAATTAGGTGATGTAGAATGTGAGGTTCTTAGTCCATTTTTAATTAATTAATAAATTGATTTTGATGGTAATGAATTTAATAAGAATAATTATATAGCTACAAAGACATGTTATTATGTCTCTAATTGGTTCATCGGGTTAAAATACTCTATTTTAAGCGCATTTGCTAACCAGTTGTTCTTTGCTATTTTGTGAGATTAATCAAATCTTATTTCCAACTATTCTTGCATGTTCTAATACATTCAATGGAATAGATTGACTTGATATATGTGATACAAGTACTTTTTCATTTACGTGAAAAACTGATATTCAAAACTATCAAAATCAAAAAATAATGAATTGTCCAGGTTGCTGTATGCTTCTGTATTACAAGATTCTACATAATTTCGAATCTTCTGAGTTACTTTCTGCTTCTGCTACATTATCTTGGCCCAACTTAGAACTTTTGAATTCTAAGAAAAAGAGCAGCCGAAGTGTTGCATTAGAAAAGGACTTGTCATGTTGAATTTTGAATTTTATGAAAAGAGTAAGTTAATTATACTTTTGAAATAGCAAGAACAACTAAACAATAGCTATTAATTTGAAAATGACTAGAGAATGTCATTTTTGGAAAGAACAGAGTGTCTAGACGATTGAAAGAAAGAAAAGGAGCTTTGGATGGAGTTGTTCTTTATTGACAGCGTATCCCTAGTAACTAGTTTTCCATCCACCACTTTAAAAGAAGGATCAAATTTCATTGACAAGATACACAAACATTTTCCCACTTATCTAAAAAGGCTTCTCATTATAATTTCTCTATTATTTTTTGAGTCTTCTATGTTGAGCTTAGAATTATGAGTCTACATTATTAAAGTGTGAAAACTTTTGTAATCTCTCTAAGACAAATACTTTCTATACTCAAAAAGTTCACTAATTAGGATAAAGTGTGAGTGAAATAGTCATGAATACTTTTTAGTTAGACTTATAAGATAAAACCCTTAAATATATCAAGTGAGATTATTTGAATCCTTAAAATTTTAAGTGAAAATATGTTAAAAAAAAACTTGTATAAGAAAAAAACGCTAATAAATAACCCTTAAGATTGGATTTGACTCTAAGAGAGAGGGGTAAATTCAAATGGATGATTTTGCCTTTGAACTATCAAACTTCTATATATTTGTGCTATCATCTTTTTTTTTCTTACTCTTTCCTTTAAAATTTTAAGCAAAAATATGTAAAAAAAAAAACTTGCATAAGAAAAAATGCTAATGAATAATCCTTAAGATTGGATTTCACTCTTAAAAGAGGAGTAAATCTAAATGGATGGTTTTTCCTTTGAACCATCAAATCTTTATATATTGGTGATATTATCGCCTTTTTTCTTACTCTTTAATTTCATAAATTTTATTACTTATCTTTAATAATTATTTACTTGATATTTCTTAACTTATTGCTCTTTTAAGGGATTTGATTTGATAAAGAAAAGTTTTTAAAGTTTACATATATATTTTGAAACATGAATTATTTCTTTTTGTGTATTTTTGTCTCATCACATATCACTTTTCTATATAATTACATGTATGCATCCTATAAAGAGGGTTTTTTTACTCTTATTCCCTCTTATGAGATAACTATAATTTGATCGTTAGAATTCCTTTTTAAGTTTTGAATCTAGTCACCTATTATCCTATTTTGCACATTCTAGAGGTGAAAATCAATCTTGGAAAATCAAGATCTATCAACTATAAACACTTATATAATATATTAATAAAATAAATCACATGAATTTACATAATATGTATATGTTTATTCAAGTTTAAAGAATTATTGCACAAGATACATGATAAAATTATTCTTAAATCTTCACCTAATAATTGAATCTTTTGAAAATAGTTTATCCTTTGTATAAAGTACAAGCCATCAACCCTTTAATTTATCTTCCTTTCATTGAAGGCTAAGGACAATAATTTATATTCAATTAGAGAGGAATGCAACCAACAAAACTCATTAAATAGAAGTTCATCTATTTATGAATACCATCTATATATCACTTTCAGCATATTTTGCCTTTATTCCTTTGAAACGAGAATATATGGCAGCCTTGGTGTGTGGCCAATGGCCAAACCTCTTTTAGCAATAGAATATGTTATATTGCTAAAGGAGGAAGTGTGTTCTTCTAATCACAAATTTGCTTTGTATCATACTTATTTTTAACATGAATTAGCATGACAAAATGTAACCCTTCTTGCTATAATTCATGAACTCGTTTTTTCAATAATATGTCACAACAATTAGATCAATCTGATCTCTCATTGTCCTCAAAATTTTAAAATATGGTTGTGATATGGTATAATTATGATTCTCTTGTGAAGATGATTACAAATTGATTATATAAAATTATATTGTAGTCGTCACACCAAATGAAATACAATTCAAATCTTTGGCTCCTCTAAAAAAATCGAAGGCTATTATTATCAATTGAGCAATTACATAAAATAATAGTGAAGTCAAAAACTATTTGGAAAATATGTGCTTTAGTATAAAATGACAAACCATTTATCTCTTCTTTGCTTTGGGGCTTGTTTTATAATTAAGATTCTACAATCATAATTTTATACAATATAATTGTATTTTTTATATTTATTTTTAATTTTAATGAAATTGTAACCATGATATTCACAATTTAGAATATTAATTAATAGCAAGGGATTTTGGTTTCCCTTGGGATGGATTATCTGAATTATTAGTGCCAACTCTAGTGGTAGGCTGCAATTGAGAGTGACTGCTGGTGGACCAGAGATTCCAAAGTTCTTTCAAATTTTTATGCTGCAGAAGTTGGGGAACCAAGGTTCGGTCTTTGTGAGGATCCGAAAAAGGAATTTATTTTGGTTTTAAAAAAATTAATAATTCAGAGTTGGAAATAAAGAGAGCGCTAGTGGTAGCCATCATTGTCAAAGCCCTAAAAGAAAGAAACTGGGGCAATACTGTAAATAGTTATGACTTCTGGGTGCCTGCAGAATTTATAGCCGACTTCTTCACCAAACGTAAGGGAAAAGAACTTTAAAGCTTTGGACGGCCATTCCAATACTCAATTGCAATCAAACCAAATATTATAATATTAATACTAAAAAATTACAGTCTTCAGAAAAAAAAAGAAAAAGGGAGAGGGAGAGAGAAAAGAAAAAGAAAGAAATTTTGAAATATAAATATAATGATATACTAATGAATTTAAATATTTGAATTCATAAATTTGTATAACATTATACAAATTTAATGAAATTTAATAATTTTAAGCAATTAATATATCATAAAATAATGCATCTTAATTAAAAAAAGCAAATATTGACTGAGGATGTGAATATAATAAATGGATAATTGTGGAATAATGACAAAATAAAGGATTGAGAACCCAACCAAAGACAGCGTATGATGTGGAATGAAAGTGCTGCGCGTGCCAACCAGCTGGTATCTCCAAAATTACAACGAAAGGGAGTGATATATTCTCACAATTATTAAAATCAATCAAAATTATATAAGATTTTACAAATTTAATATATGGTATAATTTCAGTTAAATTAGTCAGATTTTCTTCCAAACAAATGAGGTCAATTTCTTCGAACTATATATATATTAATTGTAAATAGATGATGATGACATAATTCTAGATGTATATTTCACACTTTTGATTACTATGTTCTACGTACATATTTTAAAAGCCTAAAGAACTATTGCACGAGGGAGGGTGTGTTAGAATTACGATGAAAGCTTAAAGTTTAGGAGACGATTTGCACTTGAACATTTTAAAAAAATAAATATGATAAAAAGAATATGCAAAATGGTATATGAGTTGAAAGATTTTGATTCAAATGACATATAATATTTTTTGAAGTTTTTGTTTTCATCTATATTTTTAATTTAATTTTAGAACTTTATGTGTATATATTTATTGGTCCAATTACTCATACCCCTAAAAAATGTAAATATGATAAAAAGTTCAATACTATGATAAATGAAAATAATGTTATTGAGAGACAAAATTAAGAGTATATACAATTATTATAAAAATAATAATTATTATATTCTTTAAATTTTATGATAAGTACTATTAGTATTTTATTTTTTTACTATAATTATTCATCCGTTCATTCACTTATAATATTAAAATAAATAAAAAATTAAAGTAAATTATGAAACATTACTGTAATAATATCAAATATATACTTACTTTTTAATTTGTTCTTTTTTGCATCATTTATTTTGGTATTACAAGTAAAAGAATGAACACATAATTATAATAAAAATAAAAATAAGGAACTACTAATGCTAGCTATGATTTGCGGGATATAATAGCCATTAGCTTTATAAGATGGATTAATTTTTGTGTTTACTCGAAAATCATTCAATGATATTTGATGGATGAAAATCTTTGGAAGATAATTTTATTTAGAGTTAAAATTAGTGATGATTAATATGAAAATTTTGAATTTTTTTTTCTATTTACTATTATAAAATTGCAATACAATATCACCACATCAACATCAATTAAAGTGAAAATTGATATATATAATAGTATGATGATATTTTTACGAATACAAGAAACTTTTCACGTTGGCTATAATTAAAAATTAATGTGATAAGTCAGTGTAGTGACATTTTTTATAATATAAACAACTTATCACATCAATCAGTATAGAATATCAACATCAAAAGTTAAGCATCCAAAAGTTAGGACATCAATTTTTTATAATTGTCATTGAAAAGATATTTGAATCGTCTTATTGGAAGTTATAAGATATTTACACATTAATTTTGCTTTAATAACCAATATTCATAGTTTTTCATAAATTTCTATTTCAATATTTTTTTTATTTAGATGACATAAGAGGACAACATAGCCATCATTGTTGCACCAATAGAAATGCTTCGAATCATATAATCATTAGCATCCCATCAAGTTATAACTATCTTCTATTAGGATGGGATGCTCATGATTATAAAATATCTGTGGTCTAATTAGAAGGTCATGTTTGAAGCATTTATAATTGTGCAACATTGATAGTGTGTGTTATCCTTATATTCTATCTGGCATAAGAAAAACTTGATAGATAATATTTGTAAAATTTGGTAGAGCACTTCAATATGAGAAAAATAGATTAATTCTCTTTAACATAAGAAAATTTACAACAAGGATTTTAATCTCTTAAACATGAGGAATGAGTAATTATGTTATAAATTATATTGATAATACTGTATAATTTTTGTGTAGGTTATTGTTCTATGAAAAACATATAGTGAAATGATTTGTAAATTTTATCAAATAATTAACTATAATATTATTATATAATATTTACTAATTAATATTGATAATATTATTAGAAAAATAATTAATAAATGGTATCTATTATTGAAAAAATGTTAGGATGTAAAAATTTAATAATGTTATTTAAGAAAAATAGTACTCACTATTAAAAAATATCATGATACAAAAGTCATATTAAAAAAATAAAAAAGTGTAAATCATATCAATTATATATTAAAAAAACTAATATGATTAAGAAAAATGAGGAGAGAGAGACACACAAAATTTGATCAAAAAGTAAGGATACAATTACCACATATATTTTTAATCTAACCAATGTTTAAAAATATAGCATTGACCAATTAATGTACAATAAATGGTTAACATTTACAAGGTATTGAAAAATCACCAAAACTTATGACTTTTGAAAGTAAATAGTAAGCATTTATTAATTATGATAGCAACTATTTATTAAGGATGGAATTTACAAGATATTGAAAAATAACCAAAACTTACAACTTCTAAAAATATATCAACCATCAACATTTGAAATAAAACATATATATGACTTTAGTTTTGATTAATGACCAACATCTAATACTCTATTGGTATATCAATGGCCAATTGTCGTGAGGTATTGAGAAGTTACCAAAACCTATGACTAAAGGTATATCTATAATCAACCTATAAAATAAAATATCTGTAAGATATTAGTTTGCTTAATGATTGATATTTAATGTTTTCCATATTATCTATAAATTTTATTCACACCATTAATTAAAAACATCAAAATAGATCACTTTCTATTAAAAAGAAGGCTTCTAAGTTTAAAAGTGTAAATTGTCAGTTTTGGCATTACTAGGGCTATTTTATAAAATTGATTAAAATTCCTTTCAAAGATTTGCACCCACATTTTAGTAGTAAACATAAAAATTCTATAAAACACATGGAAGGATTTTGGACAAAAATCTCACTAAATAATTGGTAGAATACTTGTATTCATTGCAGAAGTATGGATACAAATCCTTGAAAGGAACTTTGAGAGCAGAGACAAAACTAGGAATTTTTTCTTAGGGGACAAGGTTTTATATATGTAAAATGTTATTCATAAATATTATTAAATGAATTAAAAAATTAGTTATAATATTTTTATATTTTTCAAAAAAAATTATGTGCTAATAAATTAAATATTTTGAATTAGAGAATTATTATGTACTACATAAAATTAGTTTAAATGATTGGATGAACAAAAATTAAAATAGAATTTATGAATATCTAAAAAATAAAATGTGAGAAAGATAAATTATGATAAATATATAAGTAAAATTTTAGAGTATTTTATATAAAATTATAAAGTATAAATATGCATAATTCAAGAAAATAAGAACAAACATAATTCAAGGTACCTATATAATATATAAAAAATAATATTTTATATATATTTAATTCAAGATTCACATATAACAAGATTTTTAACTACAATTTTTATATTACCAATGATATATTGTAGTTAAATATTGTTTTAAAATTATTTTTATAAGCTAATAGATCTTAAAAAAAATTATTTGTAATTCAATATGGTGATTTTTTAAAAGAGAAATGAAAATAAAAAAAGGTATAATATAAGTAATTAACAATCAATACTCTATTAATTCAAGAATGAAAGTTTAATTCAAAATTTTATTTAAGGGGCCAACATCAAAATTTAGGGGTGACAAAATATATTAGTGTATGACAAAACCTTGCGGCTTAGGCAATGAGCTACCCACTTTCAACATCTCAATAATCTTGGTAATATTGAATACTATGATTTACTTTCTTCATCTTAGAAGTTTTCTTTGTTGATAGATTCTAGAAGTCATTGATTTATACCTTAATTAATCTCAAAAGTTATCTCTATTAGTTTTAGAAGGTGTTTGGCAAATGGCTATTTAACCAGCTTTTAGCTAATTTGATTAAAATAGGTTGATTGACTTATTCAACCAGTCAATTTAGTGTTTGAAAATTAACTGTTTGAATAATTGATTGCCTACCAAAATGCCATTTATGAAAATGCTGGACTTTCCAATGTTTTTTATTCAGCAGATCCATAAATAATTAAAAAATTACCAAACTATCCTTGATTAATTTTTTTATTTCCTAATTTATCCTTCTTGATGAAATCGAATATATTATTGGCTACATTTTTCATTTTTGTATCCAGTAAGGCCCTAGCCTTTGAAGCCTTTTGTGTCCATTGAATTCAAAGGTCACAACTTTCAGTAATTTTAAATTTTTTATTATATTATTTTAAATTATAAAATTTAATAATTATAAAAATTATATTAATTTAATTTTAAAAATATTTAATATATAATAAATTAAAATAATATACTATTTATAAGAAAATTTAATTTATTAAATATAAAATTTAAAATATTAAAATAACTTATAAAAATATATTTATATCTTTTTATGTCATTTTACATATAAACAACTAATCATAAACAATTAATTTTATAAAATATTCTTATTCAAATAACTAATGCAATTAACTAATACAATCAGCTATCAGTTAACAGCTAATCAAATCAGCTAACTACTAATGTAATTAACAAATTGCCAAACAAGACCTTAATATCAAGATAGCTCATGCTCCATCTTGAAGAAGAGGCACATTTAAAGATATCAAGAAAATAGATGAGTTATAAAACTAATAATAAATCATAGTAAGAATAAGCAACATGTCATTTCTTACATTAATAGTTTTGTAATGTATGAATGGTGACATTAAATTTTTGTCACTATAATTTATTATTAGTTTATAACCACTTACACCTCTAACTTAGAAGCTCCCAAATAATATAAAGGAATTACAAAAAATGATATCCATTTTTTCTTTCATTTAAAGTTTGTTATTTATAATTTTTCATTATATATATCAATGTACTAATACAAGAATAAATAAAATTGCAAAACACCATTTTCATAATAAATTGTTAATTTCTTATTTGTTTCATTTACATTTAATTTGTTGTTATTTATATCTATTTAATTGTATAAGAAAAATATCATAATGTAAAAAAAAAATTAATGCTACCAATTTTACTTAGAGTAAGTTGAATTAAAAATAAAATTTATCAATTTCTAAAATGATGTTAGTGTTCTTACAAGATTCATACTAAAATTATAAGATTATTGCTTAAAATATTATGAAAAATGTTGAACAAATTAACAAAAGGTTCTAGTTTTATTACCAATATTCAAATGTTATGATATTGGCTCTTATTTTAAAAATTAATGTATAAAATTATATAAAAATTTTTGTAATAGGACGACATCGTCTCATTATAGACATTAAGTTTTTGTAGTAGTTGACATGAAAACTTAAAAGATTGCAAAAATAAGGACAAGAGTTAAAAATAAAAAAAGTAAAGTCATGACACAATTTGTATATTTTATTCTAAAACTCTTCTAACCCTCAAATGGTTTTATATCTAATGAGGTATGTTCGCCTTTCAACCTTAAGATAATTTTTTTTAATTTGTATTTATATTCGCTAATTATTTTGCATTACTAAAGCTCTATTAACCTTTTAGTAAATATGTAAGATTTTGTATTCACTAAAAAATGAAAAAAAAATATACAAGGATTTGTTTAATTTTTTAATTTACTCCTACAACTTAATTTCTAGTTTCATAATTGACAATATTTTGTTGCCTTTCATTTTGATGCAACATTTATAAGTTTGTACAATATTTTGTACAAATTTTGATACAAGATTTGTTTAGTTTTTTAATTTACTCCTACAACTTAATTTCTAATTTCATAATCGATAATATTTTGTTACCTTTCATTTTGATGCAACATTTATAAGTTTGAATAAGTAAAAAAAGTTAATTTTATTCATCTTTTTTAGCATTCGATGGTATTATCTATTATTTACTTATATGAAATGTGTAATATTATATATTAAATTTTAACAAATATTTATTATTTTTGTAAATATTGGACTCAAAAACACTTTTCTAAGGAGTAAGAATCTCATATATTAATTGATGTGCATTAGATATAAACTTTTGCTATTTTTATTGTTTTGTTATATTATTTAAAATGGTTGAAATTAAAATTTTGTAATGTCATTAGAGTAGTTAAAAGAGTTAAAAGAGACTAGTAAAGAGAAACTGCAAGAAAGGGTTATTGTAAGGGGAGATCAAATAGTGAGGAACTGTGAAGGGGTTAGTGTTAAGTGATATGACATAGCACATCAGTAATTTAAAAAAAATTGTAATGGCATAGATTTTTTTACATTAGTTATTTATTAAAAAACTAACATGTGATGTTGTTATATACAATGGTTATTTAGTAAATATCTTATCTCACCAAATTATATTTCCCACAAAGAAATAATAATGGTTCTTATACATATAAAAATTGATGGTATTGTACTTTTTAATTTTAGTTGTAAAATCAATGTGGAATGGTTTAATATACAATGACGTTCCCATATATATTGATTCATAACCAATATCTAATTTGTCAAATAATCGACGTGATTTGGCAATTTTGAAGAAGTGATTGATTCATTTTTTATTATAGGTAGTGTATGTGTATGTCTCAATGACTCCAAACTCGTTAAATTCCAAACCAAAAAAATTAAATATATAATTAGCTTTCCAAAAATTATTATTAGAGATGTAAATAGCTATTACTATATAAAAAAACAAAATATTGTAGGCAATTTATAGCTGTTATATGAATGCACATTTATCCCCATCTAATATAGGATTTAGTTTAAGGAAAATTTTCTAGTACTATGCCAATACTAAAAATTTAATGCAATTTTTATATAATTTATGTTACTTTTTTTTTTTTTTGCAATTCTCAACAACAAGTTTAACTTTTATTTCCTAAAACATATTATATATGTCTTTGTTCTTTTTCATCTTTATTTAATTTAAATCATCCATACTCTAATATCTTGGCTAATGAAAATACATAAGAAATCAAAGTGGGTTAACTTTACCTGTCAAGACATGTGCATACATATAACAATAAAAATGGGGTTGCTGGGACTTATAGAACATCTAGGGAAGTGAGAAAGAGGCGCCCCTTAAAGCAAAGAAAGAACTCTGGAAAACCAGAATCAAGTGTAATTCCCATTTGTCCTTGTAAAATAAGAGAAATCATCATCGGTACTAATTTTGCCCTATAAATCGGTCACCATAAAAGCTAAAGTTTCAGTCCTTGTATTGAAGAACGGAAACACCTCTTCTCCCTTTACATGCATCCTCTTTCTTTGGGACAGTTTCTTTAAAATTATAAAATTTAGTATGATTTCGCAGCTATTCAAGCATTAAAAATGATAAATTCATCAACGTTATATACTTGAATGCATTTTTTTTTTCTGAAGTATGCGTGACTAATCAACAAACCTAGAGATCTACAATCGAATTTAAGATATAGCACAAAACAAAATTTAAAAAATAAAGTACATTAACACACGTCATTAAATGTATTTAATCTTAATTAATTGAATTTGATTATACTTCTTTCATTTCTTTTTAAGTGTCATTTAATGTTAATACACTAGAATTAATAAATAATAAATAATTTTAATTTTAAGAAAGATGAATTGTAATTTATTAATATATCATTTTTTTAAAAGTCAATTAGTAAGTATTGTTGATAAATACTTATTTAAATGATAAAGTAATATTTAAAAAAGATAATAAATATAATTTTAGTTTTATACAATAATAAATAAATAAAAATAAGATTCTTTCTTTAAAATAACACTTAAAAAAACCAAAAAAAATATTTACTAGGTGAATAGTTGATCGATACCCGAGTATGAAAGGCAATAAAGCTTGTGGGATGGCGGATAGTTGGTATATCTGTTTATCAATCGATAAATACGAGCGGCTTGAAATATGGTATGCCGCCATTTATTATATGTTTCTTGAGGAGAGGTCAGTGTAATAAATTTTTCCAATGTTGTGTCCTTAGATGCAAAATTGTGAAAATCTCCGCACATTTGATTCGTTTAAAACAAGATAAGTTTCAATACGGATCATCCATGTCGCATATTTGCTGTGCTAATGTGTTGAGAGTGTTTAAAACTACGTTGAAGTTTTTCTATTTTTTAGGGTTTAGCCTCTTTGTTTGAAAAAAAATTTAATTTCAACTAGGTTTTGCTGAATTTGAAGTGAGTAAGAATTTGTGAGAATCATTGAGTGCAGTATATTTAATATTGAAATATTTTCTTTATTTTTTGTCCATTGTTTTAAAAAAGTGTTAATTTTTATTTATCATTTTTGAAAAAATCAAGAATGCATGTGTTATTTTTTTTTAATTTTTTCTCTACGATTCTAATAAACGACCATATACTCTATATGGACTTTCCATTAAGAGTGAATTAAGAAAATATAACTTTTTTCTATTATAATTGAAATTATTTATTAATCTTTTTTATTTCTTAGATTTATTTTAAATAACAGATAAATTTATCTTAAACAACAAGTAAGAAGAAATGAAGTACTATATATAATTCATATTTCCACCCCACATGGCCAAAACTTTTGAGTAAAACCAATCCGTCTGCGTCTATTTTGATCAGCAGGCGCCTGCAAATTCAAGTTGTCATAAATACAACCAAGCCAAGGTTGTAGATTTAAGCACCCAAGAGAAAAGAGAGAGAGGGGAAGGGCTAGAAATAGAATAGAAGGACCTTCTTCTGCGCTTCCAAGGCTTGGGAAATGGTGCAACAGTAATTAATTTCCTTAGAAAACTGTTTCTGCCTTATAGATGGAATTTGAGGGGGATATATTTTCCCAGACAAAATCCAGCAATTCGAAGCTTTCTTTTATTGATGAAAGAAGAAGACAAGGCCAGTGCAAAAAAACCTGAAATCCAAACAAGGAAACGAAATTTCTCAAGCATGGATTTTAGCTGGTGTTTGCGCTCTCCAATCATCATTTCAATTCTTGTACATTTCCTTCTTTTTTCTTGTTTGGTTTGTCCTGTTCATTCCTCAGAAATCAGCGATATCCAAGCTGCCAATCAGACTTTTCAGCCAGACCAAGAACTGCAGAAACTTAAGGCTATAAGAACTCGTCTGCAGCAGATCAACAAGCTCCCTGTTAAAATAATTCAGGTATATTTACTTGTATATTATAATATTTATATAAAATTTTAAAACTTTCTCTTCCCATTTTATTTTATATATTTACATAAATTTTATATATTTTGAGCTTTTTGTTAATTTTGTTGCAGAGTCCGGATGGTGATGTAATAGACTGTGTTGTATCTCATCAGCAACCAGCTTTTGATCATCCTTCGTTAAAAGGACAGAAACCATTGGTAATATAATTGTTTTTTCAACGTTTTTTCTCTTTTATGAATTTGATTTATTATGAGAGAATGAATCTGCACTTAATGGAATGAAAGCAGGATCCCCCAGAAAGACCAAAAGGGAATGAGGAACCGAGTGAGTTAAGTGAGAATTTTCAGCTATGGAGAATGAGTGGGCAGATATGTCCAGAAGGAACAATTCCAATAAGAAGAACAAGAGAAGAAGATTTGTTGAGAGCAAGTTCTGTTCAAAGATTTGGAACAAAAATACCAAGGCATGTTAGAAGAGATACTAACAGCAATGGACATGAGGTAAGTATAACTTCCACATGAACTCAAATTTTGAAAAAAAAAAATATATATATATATATATATATATATGCCAACAGAAGCACAGATTTTACCTGCTTAGCTTTTCTTTTCTTTTTCATATTTAGTGATTAAATTTTCTTTATCATTATCAAAGAGCTATGGTTCTTTAAAAAAAGAGGGAAATTAAATATGGGTAGATGGGTTTTTACCTATCTTTCATAGTGGAACATAATTTTTTTACTATTTATAGTGACCGTAGAATTTCTTGGTTGTTCTGTTAATTGAAGTTTCTCTTTTTTTCTTTTTTTTCGGTAAAGTAATTGAAGTTTCTCTTACTCCAAAGAGAGAGAGGTCTTCTTCATTCATAACTCTGCTGCAACCATCCTTATCTTCGTATCATATAACAAAACAATTTATTTTCCTTTTTCAAGTCCCAACTACAAAATCACTGTCAACATCCAAGAGTTCTAAAACTATTAGGAAAAATTATTATATATAATTAACATAATGATATACTGGTATATTATTAAATTTAATCATTAATATATCATCATATAATACGCCTTGAAAGATTGTCAGCTTAATGTATAATCCAATTTAGTGGTGCAGTGGCATATTATCTCCCAAACTATTATTAGTAGCCTTACTATTTTCTTGAAAATCAACTACCCCACCAAAATCAACCCAAAACATGCTCAAGAAATGATATTGAGTAGGGATTATGGAAGGTCAAATTGATAAATATGATGATTTGGGGGCTACATTTATATTTTAAAATTGTTCTTCAGAATGTTAAGAAATTTTTACATATAATATCATGTCCTGTATTAATCTCGTTGATTTTTAACTTTTTTAGTTTCAATCCCTATAATTTCAAAATGAGCGAAAATAGCATTGTTGAGTCTTGCCTGATAGTTAATTAATGAATGAAGGTTATAAAAAATTGACATTGTTGGTGATGGCAGCATGCAGTAGGGTATGTGAGTGGAGAAGAATACTATGGAGCAAAGGGAAGTATAAGTGTGTGGGCACCTGCAGTGGCAAATCAATATGAATTCAGTTTGTCCCAAATGTGGATCATCTCTGGTTCCTTTGGGGATGATCTCAACACTATTGAAGCTGGTTGGCAGGTGGATCTCTTCTTCATTGTCACTTCCATTTTTACCATCGGTCAAACATTTAATTTGCAGTTATCAAGCTCAACCACCTACCTATCCCTCTTAATTGATTTGTCTAATTTTTTGTGTTGTAGCCATTGAAGCTAATTTTATTTAATTTGCATGCAGGTCAGCCCGGAACTTTATGGGGACAGCTACCCAAGATTTTTTACTTATTGGACGGTAAGTGAATTTATTTGGGAAAAAAAGTTTTTTTTCTTGTATATTTCTAGAAATTTGTATACTTTTCAAGGCTTCTTTACAAAAAGTTTATGACATTTTATAAGATGTTGAAATTATTTTAGAAAGTTTTCTCATAAAAGTGGATGGAAAAATGACTTTGTTATTAAATTTTGCAGAGTGATGCATATCAGGCTACTGGATGCTACAATTTGCTATGCTCAGGCTTCGTTCAAACAAACAACAGAATTGCTATTGGAGCTGCTATCTCCCCCACTTCTTCCTATAATGGTGGACAGTTTGATATTAGCTTACTCATTTGGAAGGTAATCTTCTGCCTCAAAATACATGATTCACCATTTTTTAATTGCTTTATTCTTAAGTTTACTATTTGTTTTGACTCATATTTCATGATCAAAGTAATTGCAATTACTTCAGCTTCGAATTTAGATTATTTTCTTTTCCTTCTTTTCTTTTGATCCTATTTTTTATTTAAAAAAATAAAAACAATATTTTGTGAATTTTACATAAAAATTTTCAGATTTTACCATTCATTAAAATTTTATATCTATCTATTTTTAATATAACAAAAATATGATTAAAAAAATAAGAACTAAATTATCCATCAGAGGGAATCCAGAATTTTTGTTCTCTTTGACAAGTCATAGGAAAGGGATTAAGAACCTTATTCTATCCATCGGAGATTCTTGTGCACATGGATTGAAATCCATCATAAAAAGTTCCCTCTCATTAGCCATTAAATAAGCTAATTTTGTTTTTAAATCATGAGAAAAGTTATAAATATATATATTTTGAATAAAATCTTTTAACTGTTCAGGTTAAGACACAATTATGTTTGTACCCTTTTTTATTTTTCCCTCAAGAAAAAGAAAAAGTGAAAGACATTTTTGTTTTAAAGATAAAAAAGTGCATTTCATTCCCTTGTGGTCCCACCACATGATAAAAGGCTAAATGATAAAAGACTCATGCCTGCCGTTTGATTTAAATACTTAAAATTTAAGTTCCAAAAGTCTTCAAATTTAATGGTCAAAAGACCCCACCAATAAAAAGAAAAAAAGTGGGAGAGAATTAGAGTCAATGATGGGCCCTGTACCATTTCGGAAGACTCTTGTGCGATTTAAGGAGTTCAGAACCAACTGAACCAGGACTACCTTAACAAGGAGGATGGGGGCAGACGCGTCGGATGAAGACGTGTCGTACACGTTCTTTTAGTTTATTATTATTTAAATTTAATAAAGTTATTTAATTAGTTTTTATTATAAAAAAATTATTTAATTAATCAATTTTGAACAATTATTAATGGTATGTATGAGGCATATTTTCATTATTGTATCTTTAATTTTTCTCTTTAAAAAGATGATAAAGATGTTTTTATTTGTTTAAAAGTTTTTAAAAAAATCAAATTAAATCATTTTACCGTCATCAATGGGTTGGGTCAAAATGATAAAAGCAAATTCACATCAATATTAGTTATTTTGCTTAATGAACAATTCTCCCCTAGAGACATTCAGACATCTAAAAATTAGTAAGGTTGGTAATAGATAAAAATAAATTTATCTCAATTTGATAATAATTTTTTAACAAGCTTTTACCGATAATCCATTGTAAAAGTCCTATTTAGTAAAAATGAGGAAACCTCTTCTCCGATTCGAATCTTATTTTAGTCAGCAAAGAGTACCTTTAAATTATTTATTAAGGATAAAATGTTCAGGCTACAAGTAAGAGGAATACAAAATAACCTAACAGAATAAATAATATAGAGAGAGATTATATTTTTCAGACAGAAATTATAATCATAAATAAACTAAAAAAAAACTTCATATCCACTAAATATTAGAAGGAAGACTTCTTTAAATAAACAGATAAAAACTACATTCCTTAGATCAGCTTAAAATTCTGTAAATACTAAAGTTCAAAAGATCTGAATAAAGTAATAGATCCGTACAAATAAGAATTTTTATAAAGAAATTTCAAACAATTTTTGTGTGGATAGATTGTAAAATATTTCTATAAATAAATTCCATTTAGAAAGACAAATTTTCATTGTGAAAGAATAAAAGAACCAATCCTAGAGCAAGCTCTAAGCCCGAACCTTCCGATGACGAGAAAGAAGAATAAAGATAAAAAAAAATTGTACTTTTTTTATCACAGTTAGCAGCTACCCACAAATAGACCTATCTTTCTACATAAACCTGCACTCAGTTAGACAAAAGAGGGATCTTTTTTTTTTTATTAAAAAAAATGATAGAAAGCATAGAAATTTTGACAAAAAAAAGAAACTTAAGGACAAATCTTGTGCAATGCAGTGGCTAGTAATAGTTAAAAAACTCTAGTTTGCCTACTGAAGAACTGTTGTCCCGGGTTACTTTACAGTTTACCACTTGGGGACAATGCACGCATGCACTGGTGACTTGGAATGATGGACTGTAACTTCCCATTGCTTTCTTTCTTTCTTTCTTTCTAAGATTCTCTTTCTTTACCACCAAAGGGCTTCTGAGCTCTCTACTCTTTTTCACGACTTTTCTCATTTCACAACTTCTTTAGAAGAAAATCCCTCTAAGATCTCATCCTCCACCTTTACTTCAATTCCTCCTTTTTAGACCCACTTCACCCTTCAACCTGCCTTCTAAGCTGTTTTTCATAATTATGTCTCGCAGCATATTACAATGGGCAATGCTTTTTATTATTATTATTATTATTATTATTATTATTATTATTATTATTATTGTAATATGTTAATATGCAATAGAATCTATAAAATTGTAAATTGCACAATTTATGAGAATAGAGTGAATAAAAAATAATTTAGAAAAGTAAAAATAATATTATTTTATTACAATACATTCTATATAATTTAGAATCATTTTAACCTTAACAAATTTTAATTTATCCCCAATATCTACATTGATCGTAAGCTTGTCACAGAGCATAAAATAAAATATAATTTTTTTTCAGGGTGGGAGAGTGTAAGTATAACAATAACAGAAAGCATTTACAGATTAAGGATTGATGTTTGGGGAGAAATGAAAAAATTTTCTAGCCTGTTGTAACATTGAGATTTTCAATATTATCTTCTATTATATTTTAATAAATCAATAATTTTGACATTATAATTGAGTTTTTCTTAAAATTAAAGAGAAAATTTTCTGATTTACAAACAAATAATACTGAAAATCTCAATCTTACAATAGAAATTAAAGATTTTTTTGACGAAGATCATTGTAACACTAAAAAGATAGAACTACTCACCAAAATAAGAGGTCATAATATATAAATTTGTGCGCTTGCTATCAATAATGCACAACTACTAAATTATACAACTTAATATTTATACTATGATCTCTAATAGTTATTTTAGTAATACTCAAAAACATCAATGTTTTAAATTGTAATTATACATCATTAATATAATCACAATATTGTGACTTTTTTTACTAACCATGATTTCATCGGAGCTTTTTTTTTATGTCATATGCATTTCTCTACTTTAAAATTTTTATGCAACTATGACGTAGTTATAACTCATTTGCAATGGTATTAATTTGAATCAAACCAGTTTCAGTCTGCAATTCTCTTATAAATTATGCTTCTTTATCCGCAGGATCCAAAGCACGGAAATTGGTGGCTGGAATTCGGATCCGGAATTCCTTGTCGGGTACTGGCCATCCTTCCTTTTTACCCATCTAGGGGATCATGCAAGTATGATACAATTTGGTGGAGAAATTGTGAATTCAAACCCATTCGGGTCTCACACTTCGACCCAAATGGGAAGTGGGCATTTTGCAGAAGAGGGCTTTGGAAAAGCTTCATATTTTAGGAATTTGCAAGTGGTGGATTGGGATAATAACTTGGTACCGTTGTCAAATCTCCAGGTCTTGGCGGATCACCCGAATTGCTACGACATTCAAGGAGCCATTAATAATGTTTGGGGTAATTACTTTTACTATGGTGGACCCGGAAAAAATCCAAGATGTCCCTAAAATTTTCCGATTTTTTTTTTCTTTTTGGTTTTGAGATTTTGGTTCCTTCCTCAAGAATTCTTATATATGTTTAAATTAAATTTCCTAGTTAATCATACTTTTTTTTCTTTTTTTTGTATTTTGAACAACAAAGTCAAATGATTATACCACATGGAATTTAATGTAAATCTTCAAGAGATATAGCATGATATTGTATACTATTGGAAATTGGTATCTTTTTCTATTGTTTATGTTGTTGATTTTATATACTTAAATTAAAGTACTTTACAGTTTACTTTTGAGGATGGTGCTATACATTTTACAAATATTATTGAAAAATTAAAAATTTTCTACAAGTTTTAGAAATCTTGGGAGAACTTTTTTTAAAAAAAAGAAAGTGTAAAAAATTGTGTATTCCTAAAAGAATGGGTATTACAAAGTCGTTAATGCCTTTATATAGCATTTCCCTACAAACTTAGTTGCAAGATTTTACATCAACTTTGCATAAATCATAAATTTATAACTCTTCATTTAAAGGAAAAGATTGAAATTTTCGCAAGTCAGCAAAACCCTAATTATTTAGAGGTAAAAGCTAACAAAAGTTAAGAGTAAAAGAATCGAGATTTGCAGATTACTAACCAACCCAGCAATGCATTAGAAGCCCAGGAATAATAGAGTAAAGATAAGAAAATGGAAACGGGTGGAGCAGAAGAAGAGAGGGACGAAGAAAAAACCTATGGTTAAATTATGAATTTTTTTTAATTAAATGTTTGGAAATTTTCTAAAAAATTTCAAATCAGAGGAATATAAAAGAATTAGTAGTGAAAAATTTAAGATTAATCATAAACCTCCAATCTCTTTTTCTAATCAATAAAAACTCCCAATAAAAAAATGGTTATGGTATAATATTTTCTTCCATAACATTTCTCTCTATTTTTCTTTGTCCAAACATATCATAAGACTCCATCCATTGGAAAATATTTTTTATTGGGATAATTTTCTTAATTTTTAGTTATATAAGGCTATAAATAAGTAAAACCATCACAAAATATGCTTTGTTTGCTCACACTACTATGTGAGATTGTGAGGTTGAAAATAACATTTATCAGTTTTTTGGTAGTTTGGGGATTGATTGGCATTACAATCGGTTCTTCATTTGTCTTCAACGTGTATATACAAATTAGACACAAGCCAATCCTAATTTAAAGGGAGTCACTCTCATTCCAAATATCTTTTCATTGAGACACCACTGAACACTTAATAAGGAAGGAGAAATAATAAGAAAGGAATTCGAACCACCTCAAGATTATAAATGGGTAAGCTTAATTACCAAAAAAAAAATCATTATTTTAGAATAAAAATTATTTTTCTATTATTATCATTTTTTAATGATAAGTTATAAAAATAACAAATAAACAAATTAAACTCACACCTCACTTCTAAATTTACTTTCAATGTACCGATACAAAATAGGTGAGGCTCAAAATTGAGCTTTACCTATTTTATATGAGGATATAAATTAGAAATTCAATGAGTGTAACAAAACTTATAACAAAGAGAGGTCTCAGTTGAGAAAAATATCCTCTCTCCAGGCATATAATTATGTATTAAATAATTAAATTAATTATAATATTATAATAAAGCACATAAATAATTTAATATAAAAAATTTTAAACTTTAGGGGAAAAATTACACTAATGAGAAAATATTCATTATAATGTCAAAAGATTATAAGATAATAGATATGAAGATTATCAACTGTAATCCCATAATTTTTTAACCATTATCCCTATATTTCTCTCAAATCCCTATTTGATTCTTATATAATTCCTATAAGCACTCACATTATATATATCTTATACCTCAAATCTTTAGCTAATATAAATATTTATAATCTAAAATTATTTATTTGATAAGGATTCTCACTTCTACTTTAACACAAAAATATAACTTGAATAGGAAGATAATTTATAATAAAAAATAATTACAAATTGATTACAATTAGAATTTAGGTCAAACTCAATAATTTTAACATTGACACAAACTCCACCTATTGTTGAATGAGACCAATCTTGAAGTGCCAACCATGAATGTCATTTATCATTACAATTTCTTCAAACTACAATAATCATCATTCTATTAAGTAACTTTACTTCAATCAAATATCACAAGTTTTATTGGAATTTATACATGACCTCTTTATCGATGGAAATACCAAATTTGGCAAACATTTTTATAAGTTATGATATTCTCTACAAATCATCATTATCATTATCATATCACCATTACTATCAATTTCATCCATTGTCTTTATCTTGCACATGGAATCAAATTAAATTCTTACTCTCTCAAATTATTACTCTTCCACAAGACCGAACCTGCTCTAATAGTAGTTAAAAAAATTCTCTCTCCAAACATATAATCATTAGACAATTAAATTAATCAAAATATCATAATAAAACACATAAATAATTTAAAATGAAAAAAATTCAAACTCCAATGGAAAAAAATCACAAATAAAAAAAGATTCACTATATCATTAAGAAAGTACACAATAATGTATGTAAAGATTTTTAACAATAACTCTAATTTTTTAGCCACAACCCTTATATTTCTCTCAAACCTCTATGTAGATTTTCACATAATCTTAAGGGTGGCAGTTTGTATTCATGCATTGAATTCATATTGTATCAAAAAGTAATAACAACCCAAATATGCTCAATTTGAATCTAACTTAAATAGTAATCATGTCTTGTTATGTTAAATCATTTATTAAATATATTAAAACAACTTAACTCGTCTAACCTCTTTAATAATTATAATGAACAAAATTTCTATTATAAATTCATTTATCAAAATTAATTATTTATTAATCATTACTAAATTAATTTTAATCATTAATTAAATTTTTATTGAGGTTTTATTATAATTTTATTGTAACAAAAAATTTATTTTTGTACATATAATTATTTATAATTTAATTGTTAATTATTTCTTAAATAATATTTTTAAAATTCTAATATAAATTCTAAAATAGATGACATGTCAACCCATTTAATTTTGAGACAATCCTAACCCGATTTATTTATTATTCGTATTATAAAAATTGACAAGAGCTTGTATAAGTATCTTGTGTTCGTGTTAAATTATTGTATTTTATCATAAATTATTACCCTTCATAATTTTATAAATACTCATATTACATCTCTTTTATATCTCAGATCTATGATCAATGTAAATATTTATAATTTAGAAAGGTTTATTTGATAATGAATCTCAATATCTTATTCTAACACAAAAATATAATTTGAATAGAAAGATAACTTAATCATAAAATAATCACAAATTTACAATTACATGTTGGGCCAAACACAACCATTCCACTGTATTACAACGAAAAATGATTTAAGAATATGGATTGTTTTATATCTTTCAAATATTATAAAATGATTGATAAGAGATTCACATTTTTAAAGATGAGATAATGATTCTTTCTTCCCTTTAAAACATAGTGAATGATTTAAATAATTAAGATTTTAAAACGAATGTGTATGGCGAACACTAATGATAAAGATAACACTAGACAAAGCAAAGCCATAATAACAACCACTAATAAACTTGCATCCATTTCTCTAATTGTTTGTATAATTCAAGTGTTCCCACTTGATTTTTGTCCAAATTAATATTTATTATATTTCTCTCTTTATTAATTGCTAGGACAATCTTTTTCTTAAAGTCTACGCCACTATATAACATTTTCTCTTCTAAACAACTATTCATGCGGGGTTGAATAGGCGGTGGAAAAGGCCACGTTAAAGTTTTCATTTTAATTTTCCTTTTTGTTTTAAAGATTAACAAACCATTTATAATATTTTGAATTCAAATTCATAAGGTAAAAAAATTTAAAACAATAAAAGAAAAAAATTTGAATCCTAATTTTTGTCATGTTTTTTAATTTGTTAGAGAAAGAAATATAAAGGGGGAGTACAAGATTTTTATACCTAATAAAGATAAAAAAAATCTTTTACGTACAATTAAATTCACAAAAATTTTATAATTTATTTCTCTTTAATACAATAGAAAAGTGACAAAAATTGGAAAAAGTACAAATCCTTCTATTAGAAAAGATGCCTATTGAATTTTTTTTTCTTTTTAAAGCCAAGTTGGTGGAAAAAAGGGGCTTCTCTTGTCCTACTCAACAAGCTACTAGGGTGGATGTTGATGTTGTCAATAGAGCTTACTTAAATATTATTATTAAGTCTAATTAATCAAGAGACAATAACTTAATTAATCATTGAATTTAAGGAATTCTACTAAAAAGAGTTGTCTATCATAAATGATTACTAATATTTAGTCTACTCATTAATCAGACGTAGCTAATTAATACTAGCATAATCAACTAATCATTTCATATTTATCATAACTATTTTAAAGTATAACCTACATGAAATTCGATAATTCAATTTTTACCAACCTAATCTAACCTATTTCAGTATTTAAATCTATGGGTTACCTCTAACTTTTGATGTTTTATACAACAAAGATGTGAAGTATATTTACATTCACATTTGTCTAACTAGTTTTTTACAATATAGGGGAATCAAGTTTGCTTATAGAGCTTAGTATATTGGAGTTAAGCTAGCATAACTGATCTTAGCATATTGAAGAAATTTCTGCTTTCCCTAACTTCTAACTATACACTACAAGGCCTTGGAAAACATATAACTATTTAGAAATTAAAACTAAAATAGTTATTTACCGACTTGCCCTTCAAGAACCTTAGGAAAACTACTCTTCTAGTGGTGATGGAGGCCTCTCTATAAGAATATCTACAATATTTGAAATGCTAAAAGCTAAGACATTGTCACTAGTTAGTGTGTTATGACATTGGCCTTCCTCCATAAACTTCATGTAGCTAGAATTCAAATTAACTTTTCTTCTGTAGGAAGAGTGAAGAACACCATCATTCTGCCTTTTAATGCAATGAAGGACATTGGTTCCAGAGTCAATCTCCATAGCATCAAAGGATTTTGTTAACATTAATGGTCGCACTTCCATAGAAGTATCAGATAGTTCAAAAATGATGATACTGGAATTGTTGGGCCCGTACTCCCTATATCTACTCATCCTCCCATTTCTATACCAATAGTAACACAAATATCCATCGCTACATGATTACTACCCAAATCGGAATGTCTTGAAAGCTATGCCAAAGGTCCATAATTACCAAACCTCCGTTGGTGTGCAGACCCCCAACAAGTTGGGCTATGTCACTAACCTGGTTGTCCGCATCATCGGAACCGAACAACTATCTCAGAAGGCACCCTTGAGAGAAACCAAATAAAAGTACACCTGGAGAAACATTATACAACTATTTAAAAAGAATTAGACGGTTGAGTCACACTGAAAAGGGGCAGATGGGAGATAGGCAAACGATAAACATTATTAACGTTACGAGGTACTATCAAAGTTACATCCATTCCTCCTTCCTCCTCATTGTTAATACTACTTTGAACCATCTCTCCCCCTACAGATTGTCTGTGTGTGGCTTTATATGTAATCTATCCTGTAGGATCCCGGATCATGATATGTTGTGAGAGGATGATTTATGACATGAATACCTCCCTCTTCCACTTCTATTTGGAAGCGCAAGGATTGTTGTCTTGTCTCAGCTTGGGAGCTAGATTTAGGCCCCATCATCTTTTATGATATTTCCATTAGTGACTAAAGTTTGCCCATCATAAAGTAATACAGTCCGAAGCTTTTGCATAGCACCCAGCCTTCTATCATCCACTGAATTGTATAATACTGTATGGATATAGTTCGGTGGTAATATAGGTAGTACATTTGTTTGATCATATACTATTCTATTAAGATTTTGAGAAGGCTCACTAGCTTGGTGAGCAGTGCAAGGGATTTAGACGTGGAAAATGATCAATATCCATCATCTCATGATACTGTGCGACCTCATTCCCTTCCTGCATCAGAGCATCGCCCATCGCTTGCGATCCAGGAGGTGAGGGTGAATGTGACCCCCGTTGGTTTGCAAGAAAGAAGGTGGGATTAAAGTTGATTCCTGCTGGTGAGTCTGGGGGAAAAGGCGTTTGATCCTGTTGCTAAGCAGTAGGAAAAAATGTAGGATTTTGATTGACTTCCGCCTGTGTAACATCAGTAAGGCAATATCTCAGAATACTCTCATCATATTTAAGTTTTATTCCGATAGTTCTTCTAGAGTCATGCGTTGCAAAGGCTCTTGGAGCATTAGTAAAACGCATTTGAGTAGTATCTGTCGCATATCTGGCAGGAAATTGCCTTATCAACCTACTTGCTTGTCTTTGGAGTTTTACTTCAATCTGGTCGAGAGATTTTGGACACATATTTGCTTTGTGTCCAATTCTACCACAAGAAATACACATTCTATAGAGTCTTGAGTACTTGCATTGAAGTTAAACTCTGCTGCCATCATCCAGCCTCAAGGCAGACCACATAAACAAAGGTTCCTTTGGGTTAATCCTCACTTTAACTCCTAGGAATATGATATCATGGGGAGAGGTTTCTAGCCAATCCACCCATTCTAAAAGTCCAACCATAGCGCCCAAGTATTTAGTAAAATCAACTGTGAAATATTCAAGAAGGAGTCCCTAGATTTGGACTCAGATGGAGATAAAAAGCACATGGAAATAGGTAATCTCAAGTTCTGCCTCCATTGAAAGAAATGCACCAATGCACTTTGAATTGCGCTGGGCCCATTGTTTAGAATATAGTCCCTATCTTCTTCAGTTTCAAAATGAAAAATGTAGAACTTACCATGTCTCGCCATAACATGCTCATGCCCTTGCAGAGTCCATGCATGATCAACGTTGGCTTGGATCACATGAGAAGACAAGTCTCTGCCATCAATTAGATAACCAATCAGACAACTAGTCCACCCAATCCCACGTAAGTTTTTGGTGCTGTTGCAGAACTTCTGGTCCTCTTCTTGCTGGTGGGATCACAAAATGGCTTTTGTCTTCTAAAAAAACCATCATCTTCTACATCTAAACTAGAGTTCCCATCTATCCGCTTATTTCTCTGTATCTAGACATGATTAATTAGATCCGAAAGAGAAAAGAAAAGAGTAACCCTGAATCATAGCCAAACTATTGAGAAATGAGGTCTTAATCACCAAGTTGGCTCCTTTCCACAATTATCCTACAATACATGTTATGTTACGTTTAGGATTTCATTTGCCGTTAGAGAGAAAGTGATTTTGATCATCAAACTTCCAAAAGATTCTGCCTTTTTTAATTAAACTCCTTAAAGTAAGCTAAAACCGTAAAAAGTTCGCTTCACGAACTCCGACTCCATTCAGACACGAGGATCCCCTATTGAAACGCTGGTGCGTGAGAAAAACAGGTTCTTGCTATCTGCTACTGAAGAAAACCTCAAGGTCCTTTAAGAGATCCAAAGGAGTAGTTTCCATGCACATTGGTAAACGTTGAAACAGCTCAACCAGGCAGAGAGTAGCGCTTTGCAAGGACGCTTTGAATGCGAAAGATACACTAGAGCAGGGGTGGGCAAATTTGAGTTTAAATCGGTTTCGTTTTACAAATTAATTAATTATTTTAAATTAATTATCTTTTTAAATATATCACAATCGATCAAAATTATTATTCAAACTGTTATTAATTAAATTAATCGGTTACAAACGGTTGAATGTGAAAGATACACTAGAGCAAGGGTGGGCAAATTTGAGTTTCAATCGGTTTCGATTTACAAATTAATTAATTATTTTAAATTAATTATCTTTTTAAATATATCACAACTAATTAAAATTATTACTCAAACTGTTATTAATTAAATTAATCAGTTACAAAGGTTACAAACGGTTGAGAGTGATTTAAAATAATTGATCATTTCAATTTTTTCATAACATGTAAAAAAATTTACAAGTCTCGTATTCTTTTATATTTTAAATAAAATATAAAAAAATAAATAATTTAAAATAAATTTTACTTAACTTGTATACCTTAAAGCTTATATTTTATTTAAAATTTGGTGAGATAAATTTAAATTTAGATAAATGTTAATTTTTTTTTTAGGAGGGGAGATATTTAAAAGTAAGATTTTAAAATTAAAAAATGACTCGTAAAGATTGAGAAATAAAGGAATAAATAATAGATAACTTTAAAATGTATCATATAAAATAGATTCTTAAATTCTATAATAATTCGTTCGATTATAATTTAATATGAATGAAATTTTTTAAATTCATAACCAATTGAAAAAATATTAAAAATAAATAAAAATTATTTAAATTTAACTGTCTATTATAATTAATCAATTTAAAACGTATACACCCCTACACCAGAGAATCTCACTTTTGGAGAGAAAACTTGGGCTTATACCTATTCAAATGGATTCTTCTCGTTATTAAGTGTTGCAGCCACCCGACTTTAATATATTCAAATCAGAGGGGATCGTGACTGCAATTCAGATTAATGGTCGGCTTCGTAATGTTATGTGTAGTCCTAATCTTTTTAAAAGCTTTTGGCTCAATTCAATTCGAATTTTATTTTTCTTATTCTTTGGTCAGAATATTTTTAAATTCTTTAAAACTAATTAAAATATATTTTAATGATATAATAAGATGTTTAAATGTGTAAAATTATTAATTATATTAAAAATAATAATCTTGTATTGTAAAAATTAATACATTATGACTATAATACGTATCATATAGTAAATATATTTATTTATAATATATGTTTATGGACATCAAGCTAATCAAAACCAATTGTATTTTGTATTAGTCTAAGCCCCACCTGATTAGCATTTGGGCTTGGAAAAGTAAGTGTTGGAATCTTATTTTTTTTTTATTCAACCCTCGCTTTTTTTTTATTGGAAGGGCCAAACCTGACAAGTTCCCCAATCCGTGTTTGAATATAAATCCAATATTTCTTAGCGAAATAAATATAAAATTTGTATTTCATCATGTATTGATTATGCAATTGTATTTATACCAATAACACTATAATGAAATAATATTTTTTTCTACATTTATGCTATTTTATTATAGTTGTGAAAAAATATGAAATATATGATAGGTGATAGAGTTTCATGCGAATATTAATGTAAATATAACTATATCATAGATGTATGAAGTATAAATTTAAAAATATAGTTCAACGTTAATATAAACGCAAATATTATCAAGAATTGTTGAGTTTAGTGCATTGTAATGCATTTTAAATTCAATAAAAAGTCTTAAATTCAATTTTTAAAGACATCTTAATTAAGAGGAATTACTATATACTGTCCCTTTCTAGATAAGAGAAATAAAATGATGTCTTCATCATTTAAAAAAGTAAATGCAAGAGTTTACTTACACAAATATAATTTAAATTTTCTTAATTGGATTGAGCTTTGATATGGACAAACCTATCAAGTGAGAACTTTCAAATTCAGAGAAACTCTAGAATTAATAATGGACAATCTTGAGTCAAATCCTATTTTTTGAAAATAAAGAAGAATTCAGGAAGCGAGAAAAATCAAAGGATAGGTGTAGAGATTCAATGGAAGCTGTTCTAATAAATGGAGGCATTTCATTTCATTAGTAAAGGAATACTTCTATCGAAACTCTAGGAAAGAAAGGATCAAGGATACGTACTAAAATACTTTCTCAAATGATTAATAACAATCCCGTCTATTTTTTTATTAATTTATATACACTAATAGATGAAAATTGTCTATTCCTTTTTTTATTAATATCTATGACAAATGAAATTAATTAAATAAAAATAACCTAACATCTTTATTTTCTTTATACTTTTTAGAAGTATGCAAAATACTTGCATAATGTTCATCTATTTATGGCAGTGTGCCTTATAAAGAACTTATAACAAGCACTGGTTACGAGGAAGAAGGAGAGAGATGATGATCGATATGAATTGGGCTTACAATCCTGAGTCCAGTTTGGGCTTAAAGGCCCATATAGAAGGCCTTAAACGGGCCTATTACTGGTTCGGGTCTGTATTGTTGTTGGGATTCCGTTCTTAACTTGGGACTGAAGAAGGTAGTTCATTGTAAATAAGATATCTCGGAGGGTTATGTTTCCATGAAAAGGAGAAAGTACAATTACGTTTTTCTTTCCTTTTACTTGTTGACGTGAAAATATTCTATCTAATACATATATTCTTAATTTCATATAATTTTTTAATAATAGAAATAATAATTCATCTAATATATATATATATATATATATATATATATATATATATATATATATATATATATATATATATATATATATATATATATATATATATCTAAATTTCAACCCAAAATATAATAAAAAGTGCAATTTTTAAAATGATATTGAATGATATTGCACCACAAAAATATTGACTTAATTTCATGCAGTGTTCATTCTGTTTACAAATTTTAATGGCAGTCTTGTGGCTTTTCAGATGCCGATGCACTGTATTTAATAATGTAAGTAAAAGGTAATGCGGAAGAACATTCCGGATTTTTTTCGAATCTTATAAAAATTTGTTGAGAACTGCAAATTATTAATTAAGATATATTTTATGGCTAAAGCGGTCAAACACGTATCTCTGTTAAATGGTTGAAGATTTTAGGTTACAAAGAGGAGGGACTACAAATTTAAGAGAAGTCATGGCATTTTGAAATAATCTCGCGAGTTTATTTTAATGAAAAATATACTTCGTACGAATAAATTTATATATTTGTATTCATATTTATAACTATAATATTATAAAATAATATAAAATTTATATTTATCTCTTATTAAATAAGTGTAATTTGATAAAAAAATAATATTTTCTATTTTAAATAGAAGATTTTATTATTATTATTTAGATTTTATTGTAATTTTAGTTTTTTAAAATATAAATTTTATGATTATAATCTCATAATTTTAAATAATGCATTTTAGTCCTACTAAATATATAATTAATGCAATTTTAATCTTCTTATTTGATTTCTATCAATTTTTTATAATTTTTATTTGATTTCTAAGTACTCATTATATTATTACATGACAAATCATATTTTTTAAAAAATTTAGAAGATAAGAAACTCTTTAAAAAAATCAAACTTTTATATGTTATATTTTAATTTTATTTAAAATTTTCAATATTCAAATAAATTTTTTTTCATACTTGTATATAAGCCATTTCATATTAATATAAAAAAAGTATAGAGTATAAATAGGTTTATGTAAAGTGAAGAAGTATACCACTGAAATAATATGAATTAAATATTTAACAAAGTAAAATATATTATTTTAAATTAAGAGAAATAAAATCATACAAATTATATTTTATAATAATGAAAATTATCATTAACACTACAAGATGTGTAGCTATTATAAAACTTGTTTAATTATATACAAATAGATAACATTTTCTTAAAAGATATATCTTCCAATAAAATATACAATCTAATTAAGCTAGATTTCACAAAATTAGCTAATAAATTAATTATTAATTGATAACTAATAATTAATAAATTAGTTTATTGTATTAGAAATATTTCATAAAATTAACTTTTGAATTAATTAAAAATATAAAATAACACAAAAGACAATGTTAATATTAAGATATTTATAAATTAAATTAATATATATTTATTTTAAGGTTAAATTATATTATTGTTATTAATATATTCAAAATAAAAATATAATTACTTAAAATTTAATTAATTTTTAAAAAAATTATATATATATTTATATAGTTATTTTATTTATTATTTAAAATAAAAATATAAAAAAATAATTAATTATATGTTATAACATTATTTATATGTTATAATATTATTTATTTATTCATATACTTATTTCTATTTATATTTAATTTAAAATAAAGTTATAAATTGTCAATTAATTAAAAGATTAAGAATAAATTTAAAAAACAGTAATAAATTATAAATTATCTTATAAAATTTACTAAATTAAAATTTATTTTTAATAATTTTATGTTGACAATACTTTTAAAAATTAATTTATATTGATTATATTAATAAATGATAACTTAATTTATCTATTGTCCTAACCATACACATAAACTCATACTCCCACGACGGCATAGCAAATTCTTAACTACATATCATATACTATATAAATTTATTTTTAAATATCACATTATTTATAAATTTTCATTTAGTATAATAATTACATTACAATTATAATTATCATATTTAATTATTTGAATGAGTAAGCTTTCTACATGTTCATAACTTCGGTATTAATCAAATATTAGATGAAGCATTCGTGAGAGATGAAAATTAATGAAGAATCAATGAAAAATATAGATAATTTACTCATTTCAATATTAATTATAGAAAATAATTATAATTATAATTATTAGATTAAATTTGAATCAAAATTTATAAATAATTTAATATTTAAAATTATTTTTTAAAAATTTCACATAATATATATTATGCACACCAAAATCGCCTCATGAAAATTTACGTATGCATTATAGTTTAGGATAATATTATGCGGAATTCTAATTATTTGAAAAATAAAGTATTTTATATTATGTTATTTTAAAATTTTAAAATAAATAAATTAAAATTAAAAATATTAATATTAATATATTAAATATGATTCAATCATCAAAACACATAATCTCTCGTAAGTTGGAGCTTTCACAACAATATTCAATAATTTGGAGCACGTGAATATTATTATTATTATTATTTTCACTTTCGGGAGAAGCTTCCAGAGAGTGTACACGCATGCCATGACTCTACCACGCGTTACGTGGACCCCTTTTTCTCATGTCTCCACTCGGGTGGTCCGGGCCGTTTTTCCTTTTACCATTTTTAATATCTAAATTTCTCAAGTTTCTTTGAATTGAATTGAGATGATAATCTGATTATTATCATTTTTATTTTTTAAGTGTTCTATATTTTAAAAATAAAATTATAAAAGTTCACTGAGATTGTCATTTGAAAGGAATCTTTATTTTATGGAAAATCAATATTCTCGCTCATTTTTTGATGGAATGTTCCATTGTCTCTTAAAATTTACTATAAAAGCAATTATTTCATATCTGTAGCTAAATTAATTTTTATTATTTTGTAAGATGGGAATTTTTAATTAAATAATATAATTTAGAGACGGGTGAACGTCCCATTTTCGAACTCTGCACAATAGAGGGGGAAAAAAACAATTAGATGGGATCCATATTCCAAATAATAATAAGCAAATTCCATCTTGGTCAATCTAAGTAGGTCAACAAATCGTCACTACTCTCCGATAAATTAAAGTAAAATAAACCAAGCAAGTTTATCCTATTTTATTTCAATTTTTTAATTAATGTTTAATACCACAATCTAATTCTTTTCTATTATATATTTCTATTTTTAATACCAGATATATTTAATTAACGACGACCAAAAAGTTTGAATTTAAAAGTTTAAGATAATATTTGCAATGACTTTTAACAATATTTTAAATGATTAATTTATCAAACACACGTGCATCATACATTAGAGCCTTAATTTACTGTAGATTTATCGTAAATTTTTGTAAACATAGTAGATTTTTCTCATAACAGTGGAAGTAATAATTAATTTTAATATATTCAAACAAAATTTAAGATTCAAATTCAAATATGAGAAATAGTAAAAATTATAAATAATATTAAATATCATTACACAGTTAAAATAGTAATGAATTTATAGTAAATTTTGGTATAGAAGAAAAACTAGTCTGGATTTCCTAAGTCGGTCTTATTAGATTCGCCTGTAAATTTGATCTTTCATTTTTTTTTTAAAGGAAGTGTAAACGTTCGAAGACACAAATTTGTGTGGATTGAGCTTAAACGTACTTCACCCATTTAATTATGGCTTTAAAAGAGTTTAATTTTACATAATTTAATTTGGTTTGTGAGCTCGCTGAATTTTTTTCCTAATATTTTGAATATTTATGTCCAAATTTTTTTAAAAAAGCAGAATTTTTCATTATTTTTCTTTTCCTAAAATTGATTTAAATTTAATTGGATATAATATTTAGGTTGGAGTGAAATGAAATTTATTTATTTTTAAAATATTCTATTTTAATTTAATTGGAGTGGGTTTAATTCTTTTTAAAAAATAATGCATATATTGCATGAAAATATGAAAAAAAAATTTGGATTGTTTAGCCATAGACACATAATTTTTATATCTACTATTATTAAATATTTGCCACCTTGTTATTATTAAAAAATTAAAAAATTATTATTATTTAATTATCTCACTTTAAATTTATCTCAATCTTTATCGATAATAATCACCTAATTTATATCTCCATTTAACAAACAAGAATTTGTCGTTATCGTCCAAAAATTTTGATGGCCTCCCGTAACTTAAACCATAATTTGCACAAATTAAATATGTATATTTAATTTTTAATTAATTAATAATTATATTTATTAAGATGTAACTATTAGTATTGAACCAAAAAATTATACATATATGAAATTATGATGGAGAACTTCACAATAAACACATATAAAATTTCACATAAATTTCCTATTTAATAAATTAATATTAGGATTAAATAAACTTTAATTCCTTATAAACTATACTTAATCTTTTAATTTAAAATAATTTATTATGATCTTTCTAAATATTGAGTTAATATATTTTTAATTATTCTATTTGATTTTTGTTAGTTACAAAGTTATTTCTACTTACTACTTCCTTTGAATTAATTTGAAATAACTTTTATATAAGTATGGAAAAAAATTTGTATGTATATATTAAAATTTTTGAAAAAAATTAATTAATTATGCACAAAAATTTGAAATTTTTTAGAGTTAATAATTTATAAAATTTCAAGAAATATAATTTGCTTAAAAAATTATATAATGATAACTTCAAGGTCAAATAAGAATTGGGAAATTGATAAAAATCTAATATATGTATTAAAATTATACTGATTAAATATTTAAATTTTAAAATAAATTATTTTAAATTAAATATTAAAATCATATATTTTATATCTTAAAAAAATTAAAATTGCATTCAAACCTTGTAAAAATTCTTGGGGTTGATTTGTCCACAGGGTTTGGCTCACCTAACCCCCATAATTTTCTTTTTAAAAAAGCATGTGCGGATCTCTGTTGAAGTTGCTCTCAAGAACGGTTTCCCACCTTGTTTTGCTGCTTATTCTATGCAACATTCCTTTCTAGGTAAATTCTATGTACAGGTATAATGAACTTGTGGCTTGGCCACACTCCGTAGAGTGGGTGGGCCTATCCTCCACCCTAGTCCTTGTGGTCGGTGAATAATTATTTTAAGGAACCTTTTCTTGTATCTTAACAATTTTTAATGTGACATGCTAATTAATTTAAATATGAGATATTTTATATGAATTTAAATTAAATTTACACAAATTTAAATTATAAGCTGATCAATTTATATAATATAAATAAAAAATTAATGAAATTATAATTAGTTCAAAATTAAATGAATCGATACATTAATTTGTTTAAAATTTTATATTAAAATGTAAAAATATTATTTAAAAAATAATTAATTTATAAATATTTTAGTTAAATTTTATAATATTTCAAAGGCTTTAAAACTTAAAAATCATTAAATTACAATTTTTTATCGCATTTGTTAAAAAAATAATTATAATTAAATAATTTTAATGTAACGATTTCAAATTTTATTGTGTTATTCAAAATTTTGAAACTTTAAAAATATCATATATCAAGCATCTTTTACGTTATATATGATAATTATATATAATAAAAAAATAAATTTTATATTACAATAAAATGATTATAAAATTTTATAGTTAATAATTAAAAATATTTTTAATGATAAATAATAAGTAATTAAATTTAATAAATAAATTTATAATATAAATTTTATTAATTAAAATTATTAAATAAATTAGATTAATTGACATAATTTAATATATTTAATAATTAAATTGATTTGATTTAATATAATTATTATTTTAATCGAATTTGAATTAAATTTATTTAAATTATTATTATCATTTAATTTAATATACAAAGATAAATTATCATTTTTAAATAAAAATCAATTAAATTACTACCTTTTAAGTTAATTAAATTCGATAGTAACGTCTAAGAGATCTTAATTGACACTCCCAACTAACATTCACAGCCCAGGTTAAAATGAAAATATTTTCTTTTTCCTAAGGTTGCAAATAGGTTGGGTCAAATTAGGCTTTGCCTAAAATAAGTCAGGCCCATATTACAAAATATTGATCCGAGTCTAACCTATTAGCCTATATAAAGCTTTAGGCCTGAATCTGGCCTGTTTTAAAAGTCTGGCCTAACTTGTTAACTTATTTAAAAGTTTATTTTTAAATATAAGTTTTTAAATAGGCCAACAACTTGAGACTTAAAAAATTTATTATAAAAAGGCCTTAAATAAACTAATTACTTATATAAACTTGTATCAATATATTTTTAAGATATCCCTAATAATACTAAAATTAATACAAAATTTTATATAAGAATTAATTAGTAAAAAAATAAATCTATATACTCATAACATAAAATTATTAATTTAAATATTCAATATTTAATTAAAAGTAAAATAACATCAAGTTATCATAACATTAAAGGTTAAAAATAAAGGTAAATTAGTTCATCATAAATTATATAATAAATATTTAAAATATTTAATCTATATAATGAGTGTGAAAAAAAATTTATATCTCATTACCTTTATAATAAATAAATTTAAATAAAAAATATTAAATAAATCGATTCAATAGTCTTATAGGTTAAGTTTAAAAAAAAGTCTAACCTATTTAATTAAAAATATTTTTATATTAGTCTTAACCTGATAAATTGAGTTAGATTAAGTTTAAATTAGATTAGATTATAGGCTTCCATAAGCCACTCTACCCATTAACACCCTTTCCCAATTTTTTTTCTTTAAATGAACTTGAGGCTTAGGAGGAAACGTGGAGCACACTTCTTATATTAATTGAATTTATTGACCAAAAGTTAACAAATTGACCGATTTACATTTCATTACTGGTGAGCTACCAAATCTTTAAAATATTTTATATTTTATTGCCCCATATGGCCAACACGCGTAAGACCCTCCTCGCGATTAAAACAAGCACCAAATTAGACGGTAAAAGACGGTGGACAGCATCTGCTATCTCCTGCGGTGTTTAAGATGCCAACATTGCCAAGCATCTTTGTTTAGTGCATAAAAAAAGTCAAATCCTTTGAAACTTCCGACTCTTCTGAAAAACATGAGATTACCTCATTTTAAGAGAAATTGCATTTACATTTTTTATGATTTACCCTTGTTTAAATAAAGAAATAATATAATACACACACATATATATATAGCATTTAAAAATTAATACATAATGTTATAGTAATTAAAAAAATTTATAAAATAAAGAATATTATTTCCACTACACATGTCACATATAATATTGAGTAAAATATTTTTATCATATTAATTAATATTTTATAATTATATTTTTTATATATTAAAAATATTTTTATCAATATAAATAAAAATTTAAAATTTATACTTTATTTATTTAATATTAAAATTTTGTATCATATAATAAATAAATTAACTTATAATTTATTAATCTAATTAATAAATTATAAACTAATCTTAAAAATATTTCATATATTAACTTATTAAAAAAATAAATTTTAATTTAATAAGTTATATTTAATAACAATAACTTATAATTTATAAGTTACCAATTCTTTAATTTTTTTAATCTATTCTTATTTTTATTAATTTATAACTCATACCTTCATTAATATATTTTTATACTATTCTATAATTTCAACTAATTCAATAATTAATTTTATAAAATACTTTTTGTACAACTAATTAATTTATTAGTTATCAGTTATTTATACGAAATAAAACCTAAATATGAAAAGTTCAAAAAATAATTCTCTTTATTTTAAAAAATTATTTTCTTCTACAATAATATCTATCTTTAAGTATTTTTTTAAAATCATCAAATGTTATATTATTTTTTATTAAAATATACATATAAATAATATTTTTTATAAAAATATTTTTCAACAAAATAATTGGAGGCTGGATCTAATTACAACGGCATCCTTCCATTTTTAGGTGAGGTTTAACGAGAACTTTCAAAAGAATTTTATTTGTTTTATTGAATGGCATCCTTCAATATTTAGGTATTTTAATTGAAGGGCAGCAAAACAAAGAGCAATGGGCAGAAAGAGACTCGCCAAAAGAAGCCGCTATTTTTTTGTTTTTTTCGAAGGGGGGCGGAGAAAACAAAAGGCGCCGACCGAGGACTCCAAATGCAATGCGTGGAATTTGCAGTTTTGGCACAAAAATATTCCCAAGAGCAACGAGGAATGTGCTTGTACAACGCACTCATCATATGGCATTGAAGAGATACTGCTACACCAACCCCAACTTGTAAGCATGCGCCGTGCCATTTAAGCATATCCACTTATATTTATTTATTTATTTATATTTATTTTTATTTTTATTCATTTTTATTCATTTATTTTAATTTTATAATAAATATTTAAAATAAATATAAATTGAGTTATTATTGATTTATTGAAGTAAAAATTATATTGAGTCAATCCATAAATAATTATTTATCCACTTATATTCGTAAGAGTTATATATTTATATTGTATAAATTAATATTATAAAATAAAAACATTATAATAAAATATTTTAAAAATTTTAATATAATTTTAATATTTTTAAAATTAATTATTTGAAATGAAGTATTATAATATTTATACATGTAAAAATATCAATTTTTTTTATAAAAAGCCAAAATCAAATCTAACCATTTATACTAAAATTTATATAATTTATTATTTTTACTGTTAAAATTTAAAAAATCACAAAATTATTTTTTTATTTATAAATAAAAAATTTTACAATATTACATGTCACATATAATGGACTGCATAACTATATGTTAAATTTTTTACTATATTTTACAAATATTAATACACCAATAAAATTAATTTTTATTTAAATTATGTGTATCCAAATCATACACAAGTTTTTCACACTATCTAATAGAAGGTGTAAAATCATAATAAAGTTCAATTTTTTTCCTTAGAAAATGCACATGAGTTATAATTTGAGTTCGAATTCTTTAAATTTGAATAATTCAAATTTAAATTTGAGCTTAATTTAAATATAAGTTTAAATAATTTTATATAAATTTATTTAAGTAACATATTTTTTGTTAATGATGAAATTATATATATTTTAGTAGGAGTATGTATTTCCATTAAATTTTTAAAAATTTTATATAAAATTATGTATGTTAATCAAAATATTTCAAGTAGTTATAAAACTTTACTCCCATTTAAATATTAAAATACATTTACCCCAGTAACCTTCCTCCACCACTGTTATTTATCTAAATTTTTTCATCAAATTTTAAAATATTTTTTAAATATTAATGTTAAGAAAATAAGATAAAAAACTATAATTTTAAAAAGAAAATAGAAATAAAGAATAAAAATTTTAATAGTGTAAGTTTATTTTGAAATGGTATCAATAAATATAAAATAATAATAAAAATAATAACAATAAAAATGATAAAAATATAAAATAATAATAATTTAATGGATAAATAGATGGGTCAAATTAATTATATATTCAAGAGTCATAAGTCATCCATAATCCATTTAAAATTTTATATTAAATTATAAATAAATTAACAATGACTTATCTACTTTTGATCCAATTTATATCCATCCTAACTTATTTATTTGTCACCTTTACATTTAAGCTCCGATCAGAATTTAAGTTCTACACTTTCATACTTCATCTTCATATACTCATTCTCTATTGGAAACAATTCAATTATACTTAAACTTCATTTATTGGAGTAAAAAAAGTTTATAAAAATATAATTATAAAATATTAAAATAATAAAAATAATTTAAATATTCAGTATCAAATATCAAATTTTTAATAAAATATAATTTTTTATTTTATTTTTCTCCACTATTATATTTTTAAATATCGTATTTTTTAATCATAAATTATGAAAATACATGATATTTATCCATTTATATATAAGAAAATAAGAATTTTTAGAAAATATTTTTTAAAAAACAAACATAATAGTTTTGCAAAAGATAATTTTTATAAAAGGTTTTATTTTCTTGCAATTGAATAAAGAAATATCATGTATTTTTATATTTTATGATTACAAAATATTCTTAGAATCATATCCACGGTAGTAGAAGAAAATAATTTTTTTTGAAAAAAGAAATTATTTTTAACTAAATACATTATATTTAATATTGAATACATCAATTATTTTTTATCATGATGATAATTTATAATTATATTTATACAAAAATAATGTCTACTGAAATAAATGAAATTTTATTTTTTTTAATTTTCAAGAATATACTTAGTTTCTCATTTCATATACATTCACATTTCTTATTTATCAAAAGTAAAAGAAAATTGACAAAAGTATTGAATTAACCTAAAGATTATGGATTAAGATGCAAAAGAAAAAGAATTCTTATAATGAAAATAAGGAGAGATGTAGTTGAGAGAGAAAAAAAATGACTCATTTTTTTGTGTGCTCACTATCACGTGAAGGTGTAGAAGTTGGTAACATTAAGTGTCCATTTAATTCATGGGAAAATGAAATTTTTAAAAAATATTTTCTTAAGAAAACATATTTCTAGAAAATGAATTAATTTTTCATTGTTTGATGCATAAAGAAAAATATTTTTTGGTGTTTGGTGTATAAAGAAAACATATACTCATAAGAAAACATATTTTTATATTTACTTATATTAAATATGAAGGTAAATATTTACATTTTCATTAATAAAATTTGAAATGGAAATCCAATCTATATTTTCTTTTATTTTATATTTTATTATTTATTATATTATTTATTATTATAATAATTATTACAATTACAATATTATTATTATAAATATATTATTATTATAAATATTATTCTATATTTCATTTCAAAAATTAATAAAAATGTCACATCTTAAAAAATAACTTTAAAAATATTTTTTTAAAAAAGTTACAACTATCTATAAATTTCAAAAAAAATAATTCCTTATTTTATCAAAATATTATCAAAATCATACTATAATATTCTAACAAAAAAGTAATTGATGACAATGATTGCCTAAAATACAAAACAAACTATAGGTAAAGTGGATATAACACTACATCAAAATAATATTCAAATAGCATTAAACTTACTATCCTTACATTAGAATGCAAAAATGGGCACAACACTATATCTTTTGCTTTTGTATGTGATTCCATATATGTTATAGTTTTTCAAGTTGCATCAAGTAATTAACTAATAGTTAACATATCTCTACTTATAAGTACCAAGATTATAGTATAGCGTAGTTCTCTTAATTAATAGATTTTTGCAAACTCATCTAATTGTTTTCTCTTTGTTGAAAAAAGTTCATAAGCCAAACTTTTTTTCAAGTCATCATCTTTTGCAATAAATGCCTTAGCTTGATTGACATTTTCCATCAAGTAACCAAAGGCATGGCCCAATAAAATAGTGCAAAACCTTCGGCTTCCATCTTCATCACTTCTCTATAAAGTTTATCCATATACAATTAATTTTAGCTAAGATTATTAATAGCCTTTGTCAATTCTCCGAATTGTCCAGATACTTTTTCAACATAATCATCAAAGGAAGCCAAAGATTGAGACCTCTTCCATTGAGGCTTGATGTTGGGTACAAAGATGTAGATTTTCTTGTCGTCATTTCATCAAAACTTTCATCATTTATGTTAATGAACTGACTTCATTTTCCCCAGCATCAATGTTAGTTAAAAACTTAGCAAAACTTCTAATTGTCATATCCCTTCTAACCATTATCTACATCTGATCATACATTTCAATTTTTTATTCAAATATTTCTCATGTGTAAGATATGCCTGTATAAAAGGCTGTCATCAATATAAATCTAATGAATTTACTATGCTATCATTATTTCAAACACAAATACTAAAAATTCAGAAGGTCTCAAACATTGACAAGCCTAATCTTCATTAATGAATCACTATAGGGAAATAGAAATTGTTTAGAAACCTAATATAAAACAACACTGCTGAAATTACTGATTTATACATGAAAACTTGTTAACTTATACATGGTAATGAGTTAATACTTACAAAAATTAAACTGAACAGTATACAACCAAAACAAAAATGATGCAATCTGGTACAATAATTTCATATAAATTGAAAGCATTCAGCTACAAGAGAGTTACTTTAAGTAATGACTATTTTAATATAGTATTCCAAGAGAACTAGTTTATGTAATGGGTTTCATTAATCCTAATTCAAGTATATAGGATACTAAAAAACTAAAATTAGGCTTTAGGGCTAGGACAAATTAGTCTGAATAAGGAATGCCTTAGCGTCGTACTATTAAACAATGTTATAACACTTTACTACAACAAAACCATTTTTTTAACAAAATGGACAACTATGTTTCATCAAACCTTTGGAAATTGCCTCTTCCAAAAAAATAGCTAATGTTCCTATGAAAATTTTACTTGTGATTGGTACCCTTAAAAACTATTCTACTACAACATTATATCAATGTGAGACAATAGGCCATAACAAAGCAAAAGTTTTGAAGAGAGATAAAAAACCATACCATAATAACATAATTAACAAATCTCTTCCTATAAGTGGTTCATGGTAAACAAGTTCATATGGTGGCTACAATCATCAAACTAGATAATAGTATCCTTAACATATTCAAGAAAATAGGAAATGAAAAAATGATTAGCCAAATGTGATCAAATTACTCATATTTATGGCTGATGAAATGAAAATTTTTGCAAATGAATTAGAAGCCCATAATCACTCAAATATTCTTAGATCTTTAATCATAAACATAGTAGCAACATCACTCATTAGCGAGGTCGTCATCTTTCTTAATATGGGTTGACAAGAAGCTAAAAATAAACAAATCCTTAAGGTTTCCTTTAAGATATGTATACTTTCTCAGCATTCCCTTTTTAAGGAGCCCAACCTCCTGCAGAACCCTCTGAGAAGCTTTGTTCTCTACGACAACAAGTACCTATACCCTAACTAAATCGAGGAATTCCTTGAAGACCTATGAAAGGGCAATCTTCATTGCTTTGTGGTTATTCCTTGGCCCTAGTACTTGGAAGCTATAACATATGCCATTTCTGCTCTGCACTTGTCTTTGCCTGCAAAAGGATGCACAACAATAAAGCTAATGGAATGGTTATCAATGCATATTGAGCAATGCCATGGATGGGGAATCTAAACATCCTTTATGAAAGCTAAAACATCTTCCTTTGAAGTATAGGCCTTCATTCAGATGTTTTGGGTCACCTTATCATCTGTTGCCCATAACATGTAGATGCAGTATTCTGGAAAATGAATTCCCATTTTTAAAAAGGGAAGTTATTTTTCAAAAAAAATAAAGCAACTTTCTGTTAGCTAAAAATTATTTTCCTATTGACTAACTTTTCTAAATGTCCAAACATGGAAAAGTTAGAAAATAAATTCCAAGAAATCATTTTCCCTTAAAACAAATAGACCTTAAATTTTTATTGTATTTTCATTTGACAACAAAATTTTGTAACGATAAATTAATAGGTAATTAAATTTTATCTTAAGTTTGTCTATTACGTAAGAAAATTATTGTTAGGCTCAAGAAATAATTAAGATTCTAGAGCATCATACCAATTCAGTTAGGAAATCTTTAAAATATATTAAATATCAATTATATATCTGTTGTCACATTATTTTCTTATTTTTTATTTATATACATAAGTTATTTTAAAATAATTTATTATTAATTAATATTTATATATACTGGTGGAAATCTTTGATTGATTATAAAATATCTTTCATTAAAAAAATTTAGTTTTTATAATGCTATCAATTTAACGATTTTCAATTCTTTGAAAATGGGTCTCATATTAAAGTTCATTTAATCCTCGCAACAATAGTATGAAAAGTTCTGTTTCCTAAAAAAGAGGAAAGAAATGAATTGTTTATTCATCATTATCTAACAAATTATAGGAAATAGGACTTCTTAGAAGATTTTACTTCTCATAAAATATGGAAAGTTGCTTATTAATCTCTCCTTTAAATAAATTTTACTTTTTATATTATCTATAGATATAAAAATAAAATTATTTTCATAAAATTTAATTAATAATAATTAAAATTTATTAATTTATATTATAATAATATGAAAGATATAGTAGTTATTTTGTTAACACTTCATAAGAAATTCAAAGTTAAGCTAAACAATTTAGGAAGTATCATTTCTTTAGTGTCAATTAAATAACTTTGGATACTTTCTAAGAAGTTCATATAAGAAGTTAGTTCTTATGAAATTTAATTTTTAAGAGAAAGTTATTTTTTATACATACCAAACAACTCCTAAAATGAAATTGTAAAAAATAAAGGATATAAGAAATTGGTATAAAGTGTAATATTTTTTCTTTTCCTTTTGGCTAATGTGAAGGAAGGAAAATCAATAGATAAATATAAAATTAAGTTAATTAAAAAAATTAATATATGCTTTCATAGAATACATTTTGTAATTGACTTTTAATCTAATGAAGACCAATCAATATCATAAGTAAAAATCAAATAAAATGATAAGAAAAGGCAAAAGTAAATTAATCAATAACTAATAATTTTAAAAATTAAATTTATTGACAATTTAAAAGCAATTCAAATATTGGCTTTTATGTTTTGGAAATAATTGACCTTTATAATTAATTAGAATGTTTATTAATTATATATTATTTAATTTTTTTATTATTGTACTATTAATTATTTATATTTTTATGATAATTTTTTAAAAAAATTAAAAACTATTAACTTGATTATAAGTACCATTTGTGATGAAAAATATTTTATAAAGCTTTTACATGACTGAATTAGCATATGTCATTGATATATAAATTATTCATATAATTTTGAAGAGTTACACAAATTAATATATATATTTATGCATAAAATAAAAAAAAAGTATTTGTATAAGTAATGTATAATATTAGAATTTAGAGTTAAATGCTTGGCATATATTAATTATTTTAATAAACATTTAGATTAAAATTAACTATCAATTGATCCTATTAAGAATTACTCTTAGAAGATTGTAGACTTATTTTCTGAGAGAAGTTTTGTCCACCTTTTATAATCTAATTATAAAGACATACACTATTATAATTTGGAGCGAAATATACAACATTACCAAAAATTAATTATTATTAATTAGTGTAAGAATTTTTCAAAAATCTTGCACCTTTAAAAAGTTTGCATTCAAATACAACTTTGTTTTATACCAAGAAAAAGATAGAACAGGGTCTACATTAAAATTAGAAAAATAAAGGTAAAAAAAACTTAAAAAAATATCAGATCTTATTACACTTAAATTCTTTTTCTTTCCAGAACTAAGTAATAATAATATTAAATTCTATGTTTGCATTTTCTATAAAAGAAGCAACTTCAACATAATATTAGTCTCATAGAGAGTAAATAATCTTGTTATTCCTATATGAAAAAAAAATACAACTTACTTATAATTATTAGAAGAAATTTTAGTAGATGCATTATATAATAAAATTAATAATAAAGTGAAAACTTAGGAATATTCGGTAGGAAAATTTTTAAGCTTTAACAATTATTCATTAAAATTAAGTTATTATTTTGTTATTATTCTATATTTACAATGGTGATATTAATTTTTTTTAAGGGAGTGCCATTACCCATCTTACCTTCAACTGAATGTAGCCAATAATAATAATAATAATAATAATAATAATAATAATAATAATAAATCATATAAAATGTATAAAATTATTAAAATCATTATCATAGCATACTTAGAAAATATGTCTCATTCTTACTTTTATATACCACATGTTTGTAGAGTACAAAATTGAATTCATGAAAAGAAATATTGGTTCCATCATAGCAAAGTATTTAGCTTGAAATTTAAAAAAATTTGATGTCGGCTTGACTTCTACTTCTCCTCTTTGTTAACAATGTCGAGCACTAAATTAGATATCATATACATGCTACCCTTAACTTAGATATTTTAAATCTTTATACTAAATATTTTTATCATGACCTTTAACCTAACCGTGATTGACGTGGATCTTGATATCTAGTTTCCACTAATCTCAATACTATCTACTCTAATCCTATCCAATGGAAATAAGAAATATACACTCAAAGTTCATTTTATATTTTTTCATAAAAATGAATAAAATTTTCCTTATTTTTTGACACTTTCTGAAGGCCACACACTCTAAATCCTATAACATGTATTTACCACAGATTCGATAGTAATTCAAAATACATATAGAGCTTATAACCCATCAACACACATAATATTTGTATAGCCACAAATAACTTTATTCCTAATCCTAAATAAACTCTAGCTATTAAATCTTCAAACCAAGCAGTTTTTTATTCTTCATAAATGCAACGAAGCTTAAGTATACTTGTTTTAACCTCAAAACATTGAAAATAAATAAAATGAATTATGAAAACTTAATGATCATATATCTATCATTACTAAACCTCGATCCAATTATATTAAATGGTTATATGTTGATTAAGTATTTGATTAGAAAAAGAATTGCAATCCAAACTTCCTAGATCTTTGAAATATTCAAAATCAAACCTCAAATTAGGTGTTTATCTGCACACAGTTTAGATTCCTTATTCCATATCACAAGTTATAGTAATCTCATCTATCCATTGGTATATAATATCATTATCATATCATACATAATCCATTCAAGATGGTTATCACATTCATAAATAACCAATGAAGCACAATCATGGTGAAACCTTTTACAATCATATCAAGTAAAAGTAATCAAATGAATTAAAATTCAAATCATATTACAATGCATCATAATGTATGATAAATACATGTGTATCCACCTTTTGACTCCCAAGTCAATCTTATATCATTTACAAGCTATTTATCCTTATCCCTTTAAGGTTAACCTTATACCCTTCCTACTTTATTAGTGAGAATTTCTCATTCAATATTCACATCATCACCCCTATTATATTTTTCAATTTCCAATGTCACTCATGGCATAATTCATAATATAATATGCACATTAAAACTTAGCTCTACAAATCATAAGATTTAATGTAATATCAACACCAAGCAACCATTTTATCATCAAAAGGCAAATCAAAGCATATAACATATATATATATATATATATATATATATATATATATATATATATATATATATATATATATATATATATATATTAGTACCACTATACCTCTTGCATGACTATAACATTCATTCAAATTCTAATGTAGATCACACTACATTTTCAACATGCACATAATGATATAAACTTAATTACAATACAAACTACATCCTTTACCATTGTGATTTCATCATGATCAATCAATAGCCAATAATGACACCATCATGCCTTCTAAATATGGTAGATCTATAGTCACTTAAACAAATAATCATTACCTCATCACAAATATTATTTTCATATTATTTATGCATGACTATGAGAATAAATTAATATTAATCCATAATACATAATTATTCCATTTACTCTAAAGCACCTAAGTTCCACTTTCCTTTATTTTCCTTACTCACAATTTATGATAATATTTTATAAATGCATGGTAACCACTTATTTTCTTTTGAGTATTATAATTTTAGATTAAATTCATAATTATTTTAGGACCTAATATCATCAACTCCTTTTATTTCTTAATATGGACTTATGAAATCAAAATACCATTTTTTTAAGGATTTACTTAGATTAACTTTGAATACCAAAATATTAGCTTTTATGATACAAAGATACTTTAAGTATTTTAACATAATATTCTAAAACCTTAGATCATTATTTTATCAATATTATTTCAATTATCCAAATAAAATAACAAGAATAAGTGAGATTTCCTAAACCAAACATCAAACAATCAAAATATTAAAAACCTTATATTATAAGAATTCCATATTCATATCATTTTGTAGAATTATACATTTAGTTTGTAATATCTTTAACTTTATTTCAACACCATCAACTATTCATATCACTTATTTAAGGGTTCTTTGAATGACGCATGGATCCTTCAAAATATTAAAACATAATGTGCTATACTTACTCTAATCATATTATTCTAGCATTCTTCAACATAAAAATCTTATTTTTCAAGCCGTCTTTATATCATGCAAGTTATGTACAAATGGGTTTTTTTCTTCTGAATAAGTTTAGATCATTATAAAATATAAGGGCTTCACCAAAAAATATTGTCAGCAAGTCACTGTCGTTGGAATAATACTGGGATCATCAAAAAATTAAAAAACCCAAAAGCTTTGACACTACCTCTCTCAACTTTAATAACCTTTCTCCATGGCAACAACCTAAGTCGGTTAAGACTAGTTGGTTGCCATTAGTTGTGGCTAGGTACAACACTTACTGTGCTAAAACTAAAAAAAGTGATAAATCCCTTGCATTATTGTAACTTATCTGCTTAATTCCATTGGTGCAAAAGATGATAGCTCACAAGATAGCACTCCAACAAAATGGCATGCAGTGGTAAAATGCTAGAAGGTTGTCAGTAGTGGTTAGTTAAGAAGATGGAAAAGATTGAGAAGGAGAGGGAAAGGGAGAAATTAAGGGGAAAGAGAGAAAAAGAAATAAGAAAGAGAGAAAGCTGACTATAAATAAGAGGAAATAAGGGAGAAAGAGGGAAAAAAAAGCTACAAGCAATGATTTGGTGTTTTTTAGTGCATCATGAGCCCTACCCCTAATTAAATCTCCACCTTTAATTTCTTATCTTAATAAACCCTAGCCTTCTATTTATTCAAAAACCTATTTTCATAAAATTCCCATTCTTTAAATTTTTTTCCAATTAAATTTAAATTCCATTTAAATTTTCTAACACTGTATATAATAACAATAATAAAACCTTATCTCACTAAATGAGGTTGGCTATATGGATTGCACAATACTATTAGGCTCTATCTAAAATCAAATTTTCAAGAATATTATTTATTAAAAAGTCTTTTTTTATAATTTTCTCCAATATCTTTTTTAGCCTCCCTTTATACCTTTTCATAGGATTAAAAATCATGTGATCGACTTTTCTCAGGTGTCTCTAATGGTTTTCTTTGCATATATTCAAACTATTTTAATCGATTTTCTATTATCTTCTCATTAATAATGCTATACTAATATTCTATCATATACATTCATTCTGTATTTTATATTTTCTTGTGTAACCATACATTTTTTTAATATTTTCATTTTTGTTACCTATATTTTTTGCTCTTATTGTCCTTTCAAAGCTCATCATTTACTACCGTAAAGTATAGTTAGTTGTACAGCAGTCTGATAAAACTTTCTTTTAAACTTAGTAGGTACTTTGTGATTACAAATAACATCTGATGCATTTCTCCATTTTAACCATCTAGCTTATATCATATGTGTGATATTTTTATCAATTTTCTTATCGTTTTGTAATATTGATCCGAGATACTTAAATTTAGACATTTATAGTATGATATGCTCTCTAATTCTTACTTTTGAATCATTTCTATCTTACTTCTTGTTAAATTTACAATATATGTACTCAGTCTTACCCCTATTTAAGTAAAAATCTTTTGATTCCAATACTTGTCTCCAAAATTCAAGTTTATAGTCAATATCTTCCCTTGATTCCTCAATTAGAACTATATTATCTGCAAATAGCATGTATTTAGGGATAATCTCTTATTTCTTGTTAAATTTACAATATATGTTAGCATCTATCTTACTTCTTATTAAATTTATAATATATGTACTTAGTGTTACTCCTATTCAAGTAAAAATCCTTTAATTCCAATACTTGTCTCCGAAACTTAAGTTTATAGTTTACCTTTTCACTTGATTCCTTAATTAGAACTATATTATCTGCAAATAACATGTATTTAGGAATAATCTCTTGCATATCCTAAGTAAGAACATCCAAAACTAGATTAAATAAGTAAGGATTCAAAGCTGAACCCTAATATAGACCTATTCTCATAAGAAAGTCTGTTATCTTGCCTTCGGGAGTTTTTATACTTGTAATTACCCAATCATATATGTCCTATATAGCCCAAATATATGCTATATAAACTCTTTTCATTTCTAGATCCTTCCACAATACTTTTCTTAGTACTCAATCATAAGCTTTATTCAGGTCAATGAAAACCATATATAAGTTTCTTTTTTTACTTCGATACCTTTTCATCAACTACTGTAAAAGATAAATAGCCTTAATTATAGACTTTCTTAGCATAAATCTAAATTCATTTTCTATAATCCTAATCTTGTCTTTTAATTTATGCTTAATCACTTTTTCCTATAATTTTATTGTATGGCTCATAAGTTTTATCCCTCAATAGTTTATACAGTTCTGGATATCTCATTTATTCTTATATATAGGCATCAAAATGCTCCTCCTCCACTCATCTAACATTTTTTTTAGACATTAAAATTGCATTAAATAGCTTAATGAGCTAAAAGATACTCTACTCTTCTAAATATTTCCAAACTTCAATTAGAATACCAGTAAGACCAAAAGCTTTACTATTATCCATCCTTTTAAGAGCTTCTTTTACCTTCTCAGCCTAAATCCTATGATAATAATCCAAATTTTTATTCATCCTTTTAGATTTCTAATTTTTTCATATCTTTAGTTAATCCTTGCTTATAATTGAAAAGTTTATAAAAGTATTTCTCCCATTTCTCTTTGATATCTTTATTTGTGAGCAGAACTTGTCCTTCTTCATCTTTAATACACCTTACTTAGTACAAATCTTTTAATTTCCTTTCCCTATTTTGGCAAACTTATAAATTTTTTATTCTTTATTCTTTATCCCTAGATCTCGGTAAAACTCCTTAGAAGCTTTAAATTATGTCTCACTTATTGCCTTCTTAGTCGCATTCCTAATTGTATACTCTTTCTAATTTTTGACATTGTTACACACATATAAGACCTTAAAATAATTCCTTTTGATTTTGACCTTTTCTTTCACACTTTCATTTCACCACCAAGATTCTTTATCTCTCAGTCTAAAATCTTTTGATTCACCCAAGATTATTTGAGCAACCATCTTAACCCTTATAACCATCTCATCCTATATATGGTTAACACTTCTTTATGCTTCCTAATCATATTCCTCCAATAATATTCTCTTAAAAGTTATTTATTTTTTACCTTTGAGCTACCACACTTAATCTAGGAATTTTTAACTTGTTATATTTTCTGGTTATGAGTCTTAAAATGAATATCAAGGACTATAAACCAATGCTATGTAGTAAGGTTCTCCTTCCGAATCACTTTATAATCCTTATAGACTTTTCTATCCATACTAAAAAAAAAATCAATTTATGACCTTAAGGTTCCATTCTTATATATAATTAGATGTTCATCTCATTTTTTAAAATAAGTGTTTATAATCTTAAAATCATATGCTTTTAAAAAATTAAGAATAGATTGTCCTTCCTCATTTAGTTTCTAAAAATCAAATTCTTCATGAGCTTCTGAAAATTCCTTTGCCTCATTGCCAACAATCCATTTAAATCCCCTTTGATGAGAATCTTTTTTTATGGAATTCATTGAACCAACCCTTCCAGGTCTTCCTAAAACTTGTCCTTCAAATGTACCTCTAATCTGACTTATAGTGCATAAGCGTTAATAATATTGATAGTCTCCTATGCAACCATTAATCTTAAAGATAAAATCTTGTCCCCAATCCTTTTTACATTTACCACATTTTTTTCCAATTCTTTTTTACAATAATATCAACTTCATTCTTTCCTTTAACTTTCCTTATGTACTATAGTTTAAATCCTATATGTCTAACTCCTCAACTCTTTCTCCAACCTATTTAGTTTCTTCAAGACACATGATGTCAATCGTTCTTCGAATCATAAAATCTATAACTTTTAAAGTTTTACTTGTCCATAACCCGTAATTCTTTTTTCAAAACTATATAATTGTTCAAAAAATAATTTATTAAATCATGATCATATATATATATATATATATATATATATATATATATATATATATATATATATATATATATATATATATATATATATTTGTAAATTTCTAAGTATGTATAAATATATATATTTGTAAATTTATAAATTTATGAATAAAACTATCCACCCAAAACTAACATATATGATTAATAAATTCTACACTGTCAACTTTCAAGTATCCTAAAATTTAATTCCATAAAAATACACATAATTAATGCTTTCATTAAATAAAGTTATAATAATACTTATTTAATAAATTTTTTAAAAATATTCGTGTTTCACTTGATAAAAATAAATACAATTTAGTTATACTCACTGATTAGAAATAATTATTTTAAGTATTTAAAATAATTAAAACTTCTAACTTTTACCTTGGGGTATTATAGTTTTGCCATAATTACTTTAATATTTGAAGTTTAAATAAAAAATATAAAAAAAAATAAATCTCAAGTATATTCATAAAAAGATTATAATACAAAGAAAATAAGATAAATCATAAGAATAATTTAAAATTGTTAAAAAGAATAACTAAGAATAATACATCATTATTAAGGAGTACAATCTCGATAGAAGCAAGTTTGTTTCATTTGTAGAAACTTGGAACATACCATAATCGAAGAATGTAAACCTTGAGTGTTAACATGTTATTATTACACAATTTCATGATTGCTCCATGCAAGGCCATAATTTTAGTCTCTCTGTAAATGAATTGTACTGAATAGGAAAATATTTGACCATATTATGTTTAGTTTTGCCATCAACTTTGTATATTCTTATAATAGAAAATAAATTTAATAAAATATTTTAAAATAATTAAAAATATCAATCTAATTATATCAAATATTTGATAAAATCATTTATTAACTATAAATTATATTTTAAAAGAAAGTAAATTATTGATAATATTTAGTTGACAAATCAGATATAATCTTGATTAATTAATCATGTTAAATTTTACACTATTTTTTCATATCTTGTTGATAATAATGTTACTTCACTTATTAAACTTATTTAAAGTTGATATAGGTTAAATAATTTATTTGTTTTAATAATGAGGTTGTAAGTATTTTAAAAAGTATTTTTAAAATGTTTAATTTAATTAATTATTTAAAAATTTTATCATAAATATTCTAGAATTTTATTTAATTTTAAAATTACTCTTAATTACATATATAAAAGTTTTATTTAATCAATAATAATGTAGTATATACTATATCTAATTATTTAGAAAATAATTTAATTAATCACAATATATCAAAATTTGTGTAATTTCAAAATGTTGATGCTTATGAAAATAAAAATTTTATGTAAAATATTAAAGCTTAACATAATATATATTATTATCTAAAAAATTAATATAATATTGCATTTATTTTAAAACAAGTGTAAATGTAATTAGGCAATGCCATCTACTCTTATCATTCGTTTTGAATTTTAATCAAGCATAAATTTTTAAGGTTAAATTTTGATTCATTTTATTTATTTTTGGAATAAAGCTTCGACTAATTCTTGTTTTCTTCTGCTATTATTAATTATTACTAGCTTAGTTGTTATGCAATGTACAAGATTCTTTTTTAAATTATAAAATTAATATATGTATATATATTTCATGTTTGACAAATGAATACCATTAAAAAATTATTCTAAGTTAATATATTTGTGCATTTAAAAAATTAGAAATATACAAATATAGACTTATATAAATACACAAATTGCCTTCATTTTTTAAATTTTTCATAAAAATCTTCTATATTATGAAAATTTTAATGCAAGAAAAAAAAACTAAAACTTAAGAGATCAAGGGCTTATTTGTTTATTGTTTTTAACAACAAAATAACTAAAAACTATTTTTAAAAATAGTTTTTTGTTGTTTTGTTTTTAAAAATAGAAGAACCTGTTTGCTAACTTATTTTTAGAATCTATTTTTAAAAATTATTTTTTAAATATGTAACTTAAAAATAAGAAAATAAAAATAATTTTTAGTTATTTTTCTGAGTTTGTTTTCTTATTCTAAATATTAGTTTTGTAATTAAATGAAATATTTTCTTATTTACAATATCAACAACCCTTTAATCTTAATTTTTTTCCAATCTAAAAATAGCTTTTAAGAACAAGAAAATAATTTTTAAAAGTAGTATTTAAAAACATAAAAATAAAAACATATCCAAACACATCCCAAATCTCTAAACCCATTAAACCTATGAATTTCAATATTAGTTTAGTTTAAAAGTATAATTGTTACTCTTATCAATAAACACATTATGACTAACATTTGACTTACATCAAATTTATATCATGGATCTTGATAAAATTTAAAAGCTAAGATCAATTTATTTGAAGTAATTTTTATATTGTATAAACCTCCTTTCCCTCCTAATAAATGATTGAATAAAATTAATTGCATTATTAATATACTAAAAGCCTTAGTAAAAAGTTGTAAAATATATGAGTAATGTTCAATAAACTATTGCATTATTAATAAATCTTAATATTATTTAAGTAAATAGGAAAGATTTTATGGCAGTAATAGCCTAAAATTGTGGTGGTGTTATACAAAGGATATGATATGATAATTTATAGTGGAAAATAATTTTCATTATGGTCATGTTCAAGTTAAAAGTGATTTCAAAATCGTAGTGGATGCTTTGCTAGGAAGATTTGAATGTTTGCGGAGGTTTAGCCTATTTTAAAATTAGTTTATAATCTTTTAAATAATGTGTATAGTGATGTATATGGATCGGGTCATCGAATTTCAAGCTAAACTTTTCATACATAATTGTATGAAATGCAATGGCATAAGCTCGAGCCTAACCTATTGAATTTTTTGAAAATTTGGTTGAGCCTAACTTGGCCTAATTAAGTTTATACATAGTCTAAAACAGTGGCGGAGGGAGAAATATTAAAATAGAGGGGACCAAGAGAAAATATTACAAAATTTATGGGGATATGTAATTTTTTATATTATATATTATATAAAAATTTAGAAAATAGTGGGGCCGGGGCCTAGCTTAACCCCTTGTCTCCACCATTGGTCCAAAACTAGTTTAAAAATTTAATTATTTTTATTTTTATTTTTTATTTTAAATAAAAATAATTTTTATATAAAAATACATATTTAAAAAGATAATAGAATATTCAAACATATTAAATATTTAGTTATATCAAATTAAGTATTTTTTATATTAAAAATAATTAGATATAACTATTCTTTTATAATGTAAATTATGTTATTGAATACAAAATTATATAATTAGGCAAGTCAAGTAACTCATTTCTTGTTATCATAACTCAAACTTGATTTAAATATTAATTAGATTGTGAGAAAAAAGATTAATAAATATTTATGTTATAAAAAATAAACTTAAATCTTATATTTTTTTAGGTTGGATGGATCGTCTAATCCATGTACAAGTCTAAATGTGTGTTATGTTTCTTTAAGTTAATGTCCAAGATCATGTAATAGTCTGACTTATGAGGTAGCTTACTTGATAATTGGGGTCATTAAGGGAGGGTTAAGTAGTTTATCTCAAGTTCTGCCCTAAATTGAGGAAGTTGTTCTTTGTAATGTTATTTAATATCTTTCAAATAAAAGTTCAATATTTCTTAGCAATAAATAAATAAACTATTGCAATTTCATAATAAAAGATATAAAAGTCACATAATACCTTTTACTTATTGCTTAATGAATGATTTTTAATTTACAATATGCAAGGATCGTGTTATAAATAAAGTAATTTTAAAAAAATATATATTTATAATATAAAAGTTTAAGATATGTTTTACTATAAAATCAAATTAATTAAAGTAAAATAAAGTTATAGTAAATATAAAATATATGCTTATACAAGCATTATAACTATTAATATTAGGTAAATATGTAAAAGAACTATAAAAATTTATAATATGAACATATATAAATAATTCATGCTTAGAACCTTTAGCTTAAGTGGACTTTTTCTCTTGAAGACTTTGTACCTTTCACAGCATTTAGAGTTCCATATATGATCTTTGTGTACATACGATTAGTAATTTAATCACTCTTATCATTATAAATATATATATAAATAATTTATTAAAAATATAAAATATATTTGAGTAAAAAAATAATTATTTTACATTACATAAATATTCTACCTAGCCATTGGTTTAAATTTAGGATATTTAAGATGCAAACTAATCAAAATATTGGTAAAACTATAAAATTAATCGTTTAAAGTTTAATCTAATTTAAAATATAGTAAAAAATATTATAATAATTATTATGGTGCAAAGATAATAATAATATTAATAATAAATTATCCAATTAGCTAAATTGTATGTTACCTAACCCTAATTCAATATCATCACATAATAATTAATAAAGTAATTAAGTTTAATTACAATTTCATCATCAAAAAACATTATTTATATAAAAGATTCTATTATCAGAAATCCTAAATATTTACATATTACTATAGATTTCTGCCACGATTCCTCTACTCTAGTTTCTTATGTAATAATTATGGCTACACTTAATACAACTCTCATCTTAGTCTATTAGCAGTGGCTATAGAATTTCGATCAAAACATCTATAAAACAATTTAAAATAAAAATAATAATAAAACTTAAAGTCTCAATAAATAAATAATTTACTTATTCAATTTATTTATAAATTATACTACAATATATATTTCATATTTCAATCCAACAATGTAGCATATCACATTACCCATAATTGAAATATCACAATTAAGCATAATTCATATTTTCCACACTTCAAATAAATGAAAACAAATAATAATAAATAATAATTAATTAGTAATAGTTACTCACTTTATACCTCTTGGTCCATTTTATCCATCACAATCCCAATCTTGTTCCTCCCACTATTTATTAGTCATTATCAAATAATTCAAATCTAGTATATTTATTTCAATACATCATTTCAATATCACATTTCATCATTATCATGTTTCAATAATTCATAACTTTTCACATTTTATCATCATCATCATATTCCAACACTTCACTATTCACCACATTTCATCTTCATCTTATTTCCACATTATTAATCATTTCACATTTCACATTTTATCCATCCAAAACAAAATTAATTAATGAATCATAATCATCACTCAATCTCATAGGTCAAATAATTTATATTTACACACAAGTCACCATATCATTTAGATTTACTATCATAATTTTTAATAAGTTCTTCAACGTGTTTGAGTAAAATACACAAGGATGGTCCTTTGTTACAAGGCTTATATTCAAGTATTGTATTCAAATGCTCTTTTGGGAAGGCATAAGAGAATCTTGATATTCAAGTGTAATACTTAAATAGCTGGGATCAATAGCATAAGGGTCCTTAGTATTCAAACATGGTACCTAAATATTGGTCCTTTGTACAGTAGTATTCAAGTACTACACTCAAATGCCATTTTTGGAATTTAGTTAACAAAGCAAAAAATCCAATCAATAATACTCAAATTCTTCATGCAGCATCACACACATTTCATACTTCATTAAAATTTTCAACTTAACAAGACTACCATAGCTCATCAATAGCATTTTAGCTTAAAGTTTATAAATTCCACAAATTTCAACTAACAATCTTCTTTTGTAAGTAAGTAAATACATCATTTATCTATTTACTTCTAATTTAGGAAAATTAGAAAATATTGGGTAGAAGACTTTTGAATGGAAACAATCAACCTAATAGGAAAGTTTAAGTCACAAAATCCCTAATTTGTTTCCCACTATCAAATCTTAAAGAACTTAGCCTTACATTTAAAATTTATAAAATCATACCTTGCTTAGAGGAGATTTTAGTGGTCAGACCCACACTTAAGAAATGTCTCTAAACTTTTAAGAATCACTTGTACCTTAATGGAGACTTCAAGAGGTATGGAGAGACAAGTTAGGCGATGACTTTGTTGAAGATAAGGAGGATAAATAAGAAAATAGAACAATTAGGTTTTTAGGGAGGTATTCAAAGTCAAATGATAATTTTGTGATTTTAAAGAATCTTAAGGGCAAAATAGGTAAAATGATTCCTATATCTCTTCCATAGATCTTATTTTAATTCTGATTTTAAATGTCTTTATAATTATCTTAATTATACTTATTTTCACACTTAAATTCCAATTTTTATAATTAAACAATGATTTTAAACCTTTCCACATCTCTCTTAATTACCAATTTATATACAAAATTTACCAATTAATTACTTAAAATTATATTTTATAATTTTAGAGCTGTACATTATAACATTGTTATTTGTGCACATTCAAAATAATATATTAAATATTTACAAACAACTTATTATAATTTTGCATAATTAGAAGCCAATTTTTTTGGGCAAATTAGTGAAGCGTTTTTTTTAGAGAAATTAAAGTAACCATAGCTTAACACATCAATAAGGATGGAAAATTTTTAGTAGAATTTATTATAATTTATAGATATAGTTCATCCATTCTTTATTAATCGACTTTACATATACTAAAAAGGTGATTTTATTTATTTATTTTTAGTGGGCTTTCCAAGACCATTTTTTTATATATAAAGTTTAAGATATTTAAAAATAGAGAGAGAAATATGAAACAATAAATACAAGTGTATTGAAAAATGTAGAATAATAAAATATTTATTAATGAAAAAATAATAAATTTGGAAAAAAATTATGATTTATTGAAATTCTAAAATGATAAACAAATTTTTTTTTAAAAAATGTAACAAGTAATAAGGAATGGAAAGAGTAAAATACTCCATCCATCTCTTATTGTGTGTATTTGATATAACAAATAAGCTAACTTATAAGTTATTAATTTAATCAATAAGTTATAAGTTAACTATTAGAGGTGTTTGATGCATTAGAAGTTAATAATATATAAGTTCTTATTTGATAAGTTTCACAAGATAACTTATATTTTATAAGCTAGTAACTTTTTAATTTTTTTTCAAATTTGCTCCACTTCTTTTAATTAAATAACAACTTATATCTTAATTTTAGAAATAAATATTTGACATATCTTTATTAATTCTATATAAATAAATAAAAATTAAGTTAGTAAAGAAACATGTAATGTCATAAAATATAATTAATTAAATTTTAAATTATTATATTATTATTTGAATAATTAATAAATAAAAGTAAATAAATAAATAATATGTAATATCATAAATATAATTAATTAAATTTTAGATAATTATATTTTTATTTTGAATATTTTAGTTATATTAATATAATATAATTTTAAAATAAATATGAATTAATTTAATTAATGCATTTATTGGTATTAACATATCATTTTATATTATTTTACAATTTTTAGTCCATTTAATAGATAATTTTGTCAAATACCTCATATACAATTGATTAATTTATTAACTATCAACTAACTTATCAGTTAATTATGCTAAATAAAGTCATTATCTATTACATTTAACCATTTTAATAAGTTTCACAAGATAATTTATATTTTATAAGCTGGTAACTTTTTAAATTTTTTTCAAATTTGCCCCATTTCTTTGAATTAAATAACAACTTATATCTTAATTTTAGAAATAAATATTTGACATATCTTTATTAATTCAATATAAATAAATAAAAAATAAGTTAGTAAAGAAACATGTGATGTCATAAAATATAATTAATTAAAATTTAAATTATTATATTATTATTTGAATAATTAATAAATAAAAATAAATAAATAATATGTAATATCATAAATATAATTAATTAAATTTTATATAATTATATTTTTATTTTAAATATTTTAATTTTAAAATAAATATGAATTAATTTTATTAATGCATTTGTTGATATTAATATGTTATTTTATATTATTTTACAATTTTTAGTTCATTTAGTAGATAATTTTGTCAAATACCTCATATACAATTAATTAATTTATCAACTATTAATTAACTTATTAGTTAATTGTGCTAAATAAAGTCATTATCTATTGTATTTAACCATTTTAATAGAGATTTAAAAAGTAATTTTATTTATTTATTTTATTCTTACTTGACTTTTCAATTATCCTTTAATTTAAAATTAAAATTTACTATATTTTTATTTTATACATAAAGTCCAAGATGATTGAAAATGGAAATAGAAATATGATAGAACAAATTTGTTGAGATTTTTCAAGATAAATTTATGGAATAATGAAGCATTCATAAATAAAAAAAAAGATAAAGTTGAAAAAATAATATTTAATATTTCCTTAAATTTCTAAAATGATAAATAAAAAAGATAAAAAATTCTTTCAAAAGTAACATATAATGAAGGAGTAAGGGAGTATATGCTCATGTGGGCATAAAAATTACAAATATTAGGTAAATTTGTAAGAGCACTACAAAGATTTACAAAATAGACACATACAACTAATTCATTAAGAAAATAAAATATATTTGAATGGAAAAATAATTATTTTGCATTATATGTATTCAACCTAGTCATGATTTTAAATTTAGGGTATTTGAGATGCAAATTAATTAAAATATTAGTAAAATTACAAAATTAACCATTTAAAGTTTAGTATAATTTAAAATGTAGTAAGGAGCCTGCCTTATAATAATTATTATGATGCAAAGATAAATTATTCAATTGGTTAAATTATAATATGGTTACTTGTGTGCATTCAAAATAATATAATAAATATAACAGACAACTCATTAAAGTTTTGTACAATTACATGTTTAGAAGCCAATTTTTTTGGACAAGTTGGTAAATTTCTTTTCCGCACCTTTAGGGAAAAATTAAAGTAACCACAGCTTGACACATTATCAAAGGTGGAAGAGTTTTTGATAGAATTTATAGATTTTTTAGTTGTTACTTCTACTGTTTCTTGTTATTTATTGAATTTAAGAATATTAAAAAAATAATTTAATTTATTAGACTTTCTAAAATTATCCTTTAGTTCAAAATCAATTTTTTTTCGTATATTATTTTACACACAAAGTTTGAAATAGTTAAAATGGAAAGAAAACTATGATATAATAAATTTGTAAAAATATTTTGAGATGAATATATAGAATAGCAAAACATTTAATAGGGAAAAAGAAGTATTAAATTGAAAAAATAATATTTAATATTTTATTAAACTTTTAAAATAACAAATAAAAAATTAAATTTTTACAAATGCAACAAATAATGAAGAATAAAAAAATTAATAAAAGGATTCGTTGGTTTTTTCCCCTTTTTCTCTCTCATTGTATGCGATTGATTCATCTCCTTTTCAAAGTGAGGCAACGACATTATGGATAAAATGAGAAAAGAGGATCGTTGGTTATTTTTTTTCTTTTTATTTTTCGCCTTTCACATTATATGTGATTGATTCATCTCCTTTTGATAGTGAGGCAATGATATTATGGATAAAGTCAGCAAGTCCACTTGATTATCATTCAAATCACATCCGACCATGCTTTATTAGATTGGGTTCGCAATATGATTAACTATTCTATACTATTTTTTTTTATACTATTTATAGGTCAAATAATTTGTTTATTTCAATACAATTGAAAGTAATTTAAAAGGTCTTTTAAAAATTATAGATAAAAAATTTGGGAAAAGATACTAAAATTAAATTCTTGTTACGCACTAATTATTCTAATAATTAATTGTTCCAATCAATTATAAAAGTTAATTTGCTAATTATAATATTTAATTAATTTTATATTAGTATCAATCAAATTTTATTCGAACTTTAAGTCAATAGAGATTTTTCTAATTATATTGTCATGAGCATCCTAGGCCTTGACTACATAGAATTTGATTTTTGGTTTTTACTGGCCTAATTGGATCCTAAGTTTTGATATTATCACACAATTACTAATAATATAATCTATATTTCATAAACAACTTTAAAATATGTACAATCAAGTGTATCCACTACTTTATACACATTTATACATTACAAAACTCGAGAAAAGTGTTTCTATTTACAACAGTACATTTATTATAGCTACCTTATACAAAATCGTACCAGGGAGAATTCACTTTTGTGGAGTTGGTGGAAGAGTAGCTTTTACAACAGTATCTTAAAAAAAGAAAAGAAAGGAAAAAGAATAAATTTAAGATTCAGTAAGAAAATAATTTACTTAATATAAGATAAGCAAATAGGGAAATAAATTTGTACCCTTTTACTTTCCAAGTCATTCCGCCATTTAATAATATAATTAATTATTACAACACAATATCTTGAATATTTAAATTTCCTTGTACCTTTTGGTAAATTTTATCCCTTAATAAATCAATCCTTATTTTTCTAGAATCCACTTTATCCTTTCATAAATAATTTCCTAAATCCGTAATAATCATAAATATCATATATCAATCTTCCCTTCTATATTTCAAATCATAAATGCATCTTAATTAGGGATTTTCACATTAGAATCATATATAATTACATTTATAAGCTAATTAAATTTGCATATGAACCATATAGCCTCATAATACCCTATAATTTTATAATATGTACAAAATTAAAGGTAACAAGATGATAGTTGATTATATTAATGGACTTTATGCTTCCAAAATGTAAATTTGAAAGCTATAGTCAATTACCTTCATCTAGAAACAAAACATTTGGAAATAGTCGATTACAATAGCTGACTATAGGCTCTTTATGAACATTTCTTAGAGTTATAGTTGAATATGATAATTAACTATTTGCTTTCATAAGTGAAAATAGTCGATTATAGTAGTTGACTATGAGTTGAGTCCAACTTCTTTTGTGTTTTTGCTATTCACATGGTCATTTTTCCTTCAATTATCAATATACACAATCAAAATTTCAAAATTCATTATAATTTCAATACTCGTACTCATATTTTAATCATAAATAACAAGAGTCTTATTCCATAAACAAGTTTACAATATTCAACTATCAATTGCAATTTTCTTTTCAACCTTAATAATCACTAAATCATACAAAAAAAAGTTAATATAAGTAAATTGTTTTCTTACTTGCATACGAAGGAGATAAAGGAAGATTAAAATAATGATTAACTTGCCTTAATTAAGGCCAATTCAAGAAAAATTAAAATAAATTTCCAAATCCCTATTTCTTTCATCCATAGCAAAAACTTAAGATGATATAGATGCTTTGATCCATTATAATTACTTTGGTTTGGTTTGGAATTGTTGATGATTTCTTAAATTTCTTAGTTGGATTGTGTTAAAATTAGAAGAAAATTAAATTGAGGATGAGAAGCCAGTTGGTGTTGGCAAGAAAAATGAAAAGATAATCTGGATTGTAAGCTTTTAATGTGTGTAGGGGTAATTTAGGAATTGAATCAAATATTGGAGGGCAAAACAAAAAAAAACCTTCCTAAATCTCCTTTATGTACACTTACTTATTAATTCTAACTATGTACTAACTTATATATAATTTTATTTTCCTCTATTGCTTACTTATTTGCTTTATATCCTATCACAAAATTCTATTAATTTCTTATAAGCTTTTAACTTCAAAATAATCATATCACTTAAACAAATATTTTCACAAATGAAAATACATTTTAATTATTTCTATTTTTTAAGAGATGTAACATATATGCCTCCATTATTAGTATTATTATTTAATTATATTTGATGTTGTGTCGTAATAATATCATTATTTAATATTTTAATTATATTTGTTGTCACAAAGCTTCTTTTGAAGTTTCCTTTCTTAATAAATTAACACATGTTAATTTTAGATGTTACTATTAGAATATAGATATAGATTGTTCGTAGAAATAAATTATTTATTTCTATAACTTTTAAAGACCATCCTATAATTAATAAGATAATGACATTAGTTTATATAAATTTTATAAAATCATCATAAAATATAAAATTTTAAATCATTCTTTATTTTTGCAAAAAATCAAATATTTATTACATAAATATAAAACCATGTGTTATACTTGAAGAATAAATATAATATTTAGTTTCTTATTTTTAAGAATAATAATTATTATATCTCTTAAATTTCATAACCAGTACTACTAGTATATTTTTTTTTAATTTTATTATAATTATTCATCATTCTTTTTACTCATAATATTTGAGATTGTTAAGGTAAGATTTAACAATTTACTTTAATATTTTTATTTATATTATTATTACTATTATTAACAGTAAGTAAATGGAGAGATAAATAATTATAAGAAAGATAAAAATAAAAAATTAATAATACTAATTATAATTTTTGAAAGATATAATAATCGCTATCTTATAAACGGATCAATAATTGTTGTATTTTCTCATAATTGAAAGATATAAAATTTGTTTGAATTTGTTTTTTTTTTGAAAAATTATTTTCAAATTAAAAAATAAGGAACAAAATATGATTAGTAAAAATAAAAATATTTTATTTAACTATAAATTATTATTTAGAATAAAAATAAATTAATAAAATATCTAAAAATTATTTTATTTTTAAATCATATAAAATTATAAGAATAGTTATTTAAATAAAATTTACTACATATAAAATTAATTTTGAAAATAGTGAACCACTCGGAACTTAAGGTATACATAAGTTGGGTCGGGCGGGTTTCGGGTTGAGCCATCCAGACTAAATCATATAAAATTAAAGGCCTGAACCCAGTTTGGCCCGTTTATATTTTAAAAAAATTTGGCTCGATCTGGCCCAAATTTTAAATTAAAAAGCCCGAAAACCCGGCCCAAAAGCCCGAAGCCTAAATTTTTTATTTTTTAATAAAAAATAAAATTTTAAAATAAAAAATATATATATTTAAGAAGATAATATGATATTTAAATATATAAAATATTTAATTATGTTAAATTAATATTTTTTATATTAAAATAATTAGATATAATTATATTTTTTAATATATAATTATATTATTAAAAATAAATTATTATAATCGAGTCGGATCAGGCCTATCGGGCTTTTTTGCTTTGACCCGAACTCGATCCAATTATTAATTGAATTATAAAAAAAGGTTCTATCGGGCTTATCGAATAAAAAAAAAGAGTTCAAATATTCTATTTTTTCGGATCGAACTCATTGGGCTGGGCGACCATGTATACCTCTACCCGGAACATAAAATTCGTTTGTGGAAAGAGATCATTTATTACACGAAAGATGCACGGCTACGAAATTCAATTAATGTAGAATAGAACATAAATGTGCCAGCCACACACATTGCAGGCGTTGAGTCACGACGTACAATAATGATATTGAATGGTATCAATACATAATTCGAATAGTAAATTCAACAAACAAGCAAGAGGTGCAAAGAAAATATACAAAAAGAAATTTGGTAAAAAATATATTATTTATTGTATAAATATATATAAAATAATAAAAATTAATTTTATATAATTTAAGTAAAAATAAAAAATAATTTACTATGTAGCAAAATTATTTCTATTACAAATCAATACAATTATTTAACCTCTTAAAAATTTTGAAATTCTAAAGAAATTTTAGCCCTTTTTCTGCATCTATTTATTGAAAAACATTTTTGTTGATTTCCAAAATTTTTTTTAATTTTTTTTACTTTTAATTTTTCATAATATTCAAACACAAAAAATTATTTTTAATTATTTTTATAAAATATTTTTCAATTTTATCTCAGAAATAAAAATAAAAATTTTATTTTAAAACTTTTTTATGAGATTCATAATTTAAATTAAAAATTTATATTTTTAATTTAAATTATGAATTTTAATAAAGTAATGACTTTTAAAATAAAAATTATATTTTTAATTTTGATAAAAATTTATATTTATTTCAAACTTTGCGGAAAGAAAATGCAAAGATTCAAATTTCAATTTTTTTTTTAAGTCAAACAAAGGGTAAATGGCTAAGAGAAGAATGCAGTTGGATGTTGGACTTTTAATTGAGAACCTTCCAGCTCCGATACAGCGAAACAAAACCACCCCCCAAAAGAATCGTCTGGAATAATCCCCTCTCTCTCTCTTCTCTCTTTCTCTCTCCTAATAAGCCAATTTAACCGTTTGTTTCTATGAATTTTATCCTCGCTGTTTGGAAGCCGAAAATTTGAAACTTCTTGGGTTTATTGTTTCCCATTTTTAAAAATAATATTTTATTTTTATTGAGCGTTTTTAATTTAAATAATATTTGATATTTTTTAAAAATATTTAGAATTCGGTTCATATTTATTTAATGATTTAATTAATTTTATTATTATTAAAAAATTATTTTTTATTTTCAAAAGTAAAAAATTTGTTTAATAATTTATTTTTAAAAATTAATTTCTAAATATATAATTTAAAAATGAAAAATAGAAATAGTTTTCAATTATTTTTTAAATTTATTTTTATTATAAATATTAATTTTATAATTAAATAAAAAATTTTATTCATAGCATCACTTATTTCTTATTATTTATTTTTTTAATTTAAAATTTATCTTTAAAAATAATATAAAATAAAAATATATTCAAACCCTCGCTCTATATAGTTTTCTCCAGTTTACTATTTTATCCAGCTACCACATCGGCTGTCGTTTGTAGGGCACTGGAACATGATTCGACACGTGTAATCAACCCGCGTTTTTTCTTGTAATAATGAATTTTTAATTAATTTAATTAATTTATTTATAATGTTCTGGCTTTCCCAGCCGCACTGGCAAATTAGAAATGAACGAACGGTAAGCCCTCTGATTGGTTGCTGCCCTTCGTGAGGTTGAAAACAAACAAACCGTGGGAACCGAATTTTCAAGCAGCCAAGAACGTATAAGAAAGCTCCTTGTTAACTTGTATGGTTGTCCAAAGAAGAATTCTTGTGCGAGGGCTGAAATCGCTTTAGCCTTTTATCCCCCCCTAAACTGGTGCGAGAAGAGCCTTCTTTTGGGTATTTTTTTCTCATTCTTGGGGGGTAAAAGAAGGCTCTTTTGTTCTGTTTCATCTTCTTCTTCTTATTCGAATTCGTACTATTTCATCTGTATTGGGTTGATTCTGCAAAATGATCAGATTAGGGGTGTTTCTTCTGCAACTGGTGGAGCTGTTTGTGTCTTCCCTGGTTCATTTGCTTTATGGGTTTTACATATTTAGCTCAGCTGTTGCTGGAGATCTCACACAGGGGCTCAATGAATATTTCTATAAGCCTAATATGAACATTGAAATCAAAGAGGCAATGCCTAAAGAGAATAGCAATGCTGATGATCTACCTCCTATTGTGCTGGTTCATGGAATTTTCGGATTTGGCAAAGGGGTAAGCGGTGAATATTCTGTTTTTATGAATTTGAAGTTGAGAACTTTTTCTCATTTTCCAAGAGTCTTACGAAAAATTCTCCTTTTTCTTATAACTCAGAGATTAGGGGGTTTATCATACTTTGCCGGGGCAGAGAAGAAAGATGAAAGGGTTCTCGTTCCTGATTTGGGGTCTTTAACGAGTATCTATGATAGGTTGGTGCTTGAGGCCTTCAAATTTGTTATTTAAAGCTGATTCTTCGGTATTCATTCCTATTTTGCTACTCTTTTTCTATGTTTGTTTCAAAAGTTCTGAAAAAGGATTATATCTTCAGGGCTCGTGAATTGTTCTATTACTTAAAAGGTGGACAAGTTGATTATGGTGAAGAACATAGCAAGGATTGCGGACATTCTCAGTTTGGACGTATCTATGAACAAGGTCAGAGAATCTCCTTGTTCCATTTTAGTTTTTGCTTGTAGAATTCTTTGACCTTTTTTGATTAATGAAAATGTCTTCATATTAGATGTCACCTAAAGTGCGTTGTCTGTAATTGAATTATAGGGCAATACCCTGAGTGGGACGAGGATCACCCCATTCACTTTGTTGGGCATTCGGCTGGTGCACAGGTCGTTCGTGTCCTACAACAAATGCTTGCTGATAAGGTTGGTCCCCAATGGCATTTATTACTTTAGCAAGTGTAAATTATTGAATTTTTTGCATAATTTGACGTTTGTTTCGTCTTCACTGTTCAGGCATTCAAAGGGTATGAAAATACTTCTGAGAATTGGATATTGAGCGTGACGTCACTATCAGGAGCATTTAATGGGACTACAAGAACTTACCTAGATGGCATGCAGTAAGTTTCTATTAACATTTCAATACCTGGATAAAGCTTTTAAACTTTTTTACATTCTAATTTCATGTCAATTATTGAGAGTTTGAAAATTGTGCTCAATTTAATGCCACCTGAATGGTAGCAAAGGGCTGGCCTTTATGGTGTGATGCATAGCAACAACTTATGGGTATGGTTGACTGTGTCTTAGTTTTTTCTTATGACTTTGTCTACTCTTATACTGCCACACTGGCAGTAAAATGGCCAACAAGAGCTGATGTTGCAATAAAATGGACTCTTTTCTGAAATAGTCTAAAATACTTGCTGGCTTTAACTGGGAATTATTAGTTTTTCCATTAACAATTTGATAACTTCGACCAATTTTTTCATCTTTATATTGTCATTATGTTTCTAATACTCAAATTTCTCATCGAACAAATAGCAAGTGCTAACCTTGTCTCTGCAATTTGATAATGTTTTAGGCCGGAAGATGGGAAAACGTTGAAACCTATTTGTCTGCTACAGCTATGTCGCATTGGAGTGATAATCTACGATTGGTTGGACATTCCCTGGTTGAAGAACTATTACAATTTTGGGTTTGATCACTTTAGCATGTCACGGAGAAAGATGGGCATATGGGGTCTTGTTGAATGCCTTCTGGGGAATGCAGGTCCCTTTGCTTCAAGGGACTGGATCCTCCCTGATCTTACGATTCAAGGGTCTATAAGACTTAACAGCCATCTAAATACGTTTCCGAATACTTATTACTTCAGCTATGCTACCAAGCGTACGAAGAAAATCAGAGGTGTCACAATTCCGTCAGGCATACTTGGAATTCACCCTTTGCTTTTCATAAGAGTGTTGCAGATGAGCCAGTGGCGTCATCCATCAGATGTCTCTCCCCCTTACAAAGGCTACAGGTTGATTTATAAAATGCATCAGATGTTATTTTTACTTTGGTTGGTGTCATATTGAGTTGAAACTTTTGATTAAAATTTGACTAATTAAATATCATGTAATTGCATGTGCAGGGATGAGGACTGGCAGGACAATGATGGGGCACTCAACACAATATCCATGACTCATCCTCTTCTTCCAGTTGAACATCCAAACCGTCTTGTAGAAAAGGATTCAGATTGCCTCCCCTTGCAACCAGGAATCTGGTGTGTAAATATACTGTCATTCTGCTTTTCCTTTCCTTGGTTCAATAGTACACACTACATGCTGACAGAATTAGTCCTGTAGTTTATGAGAGGTGGATCTTGTATATGCATATAGATCTCGAATTATATGGCCTAAAAACAATCACTTAATCAGTTAGTAGCTCCTGAATAAGTTAATCAAAGTAGATCATTGAAGTGCAGTGCTCTAGTTGGAGAAGAGAGAGAGGAGAAGAGGAAAAAAATAAAAAATAAAAAAGATGAACATTGCTATTAAACAAGGGTAATTCTTCCGTGCTACCGATGGTATGCATAGCGAATTTTATAAAACTTTCTGATAAAACTTGCAATATTTTATAATAGTTTACAATTTTTTTCATAATGGCTTGAGTTATGGAGTGTAACAATTCATATAAATCTTGCAATTTTTTCATAATTATGAGATTTTTCATAAATATTGCAATGATGATCAGTGATTGTTTTAGGATGAAAATTTTAGAAGCTCTATAGAAAAGTTGGAAAGTTAATGGGAAAAAACTATAGAGGTCGTGTTGGTACTCTTTAGTGTAAGGGAGTACTAGAAAATGACCCTGAATTAAACAAACAAATCATCGTATAAGCATTACCAAATTCTGTTTTCTTGGCCATTTAAGCTAATTAAGTAAAGAAATATACAAGACAAAGAACATAGAGTAGGTTTGCATCTTCTACATTTGGTCTGATAAAAGTCAAACATGTGAAATTGAAAGATAGTGATGGAAAATTTCTTATGTAGTGCTTGAGAGCGTGCACTTTTCTGCTGAGAAATTAGTTCATGAAATGACGAAATTATGGTTTTTCCATGAAACAGGTACTACAAGTTTGTCGAGGGTGATCACATACTATTCATTGTAAACCGAGAGAGAGCAGGTGTGCAATTTGACTTAATATATGACAACATTTTCCAACGCTGCAGGAAGCACGTTTTTAGGAAGAAGCCTCCTACAGTGCCTAACGAAGTACTTCATTAGCATAGAATTGTTGCCATCACCCTTTTTATACATAATTAGAAGAGAAATATATCAAAGCAAAATTCTACAGATTGTCCATATGCGAACCTTCCATCTCTGTAAATGTAAATTTTATCCTCTGCTCTCCATGTCTTTTCCCCTCTTTCTCAGCAGCTAGTGAGCAAGAAGGGAGAATTAGGGCTTTTACTCCTCTTTTTTTTTTTAAAAAAAAAAGTAGTTAAATTTAAAAATCCTAAGTTCGAAAACATTTTAATTTAAAGTAGCACGCAATGATTAAAATAGGCATTATATAAAGATGCAGGTATAATGTAGAGAATCGGGTAAAACAAAATTTAAAGAAAACTTTGAAGCATGAACGCACTACGAGTAGTCAAAGATACCTAAGAAATTTAAAGTGCTTGAAGTGGAATAGTAGGGTGGAGCAAACTTGTGTAGAGGAGTTTGATGATTCAAAAGGATGTAGTCTGGACCTATTTTTCTTGTTCAAGTCCAACTAAAAATTTGAGGGTTATACACTAATTATTTTTCTTCTGACTTCCTTTGCAATCTTTGTCCATTGAGGATTTCTTAATCTTTCATTAGGATTCAACTGATTCTAACTCACAATCCACTGACTTTTAATTTTTAGGTTCTTATAAAAAAATCTCTCTCTCTCTCTCTCTTATTTTTTAAGCAAGTGAATGCAAGAAAAAAATAAAATAAAATAGAAAAAAGATTTGTCTCATGGATTATAGAGTTGTCATCAAAAGATCGTCCTATCCTTTTATGGACTAGGTTTTGCCTTTGATAGCGGTCTGTGAACCTTTCTTATGGGAAGAGAGTATTTATCAATGGTCAAATATGACTTTAGGTTATATTACAACAACAATAATAATAAAGTCTTATTCCACTAAATAGGGTCGACTACATCGATCGCATGATATCATTGGATTATATCAAAAGCTAAGTCTTCGGTGATATTATTAATCAAGAAATCCTTTTTTATAACTTCCTTTAATATCCTCTTTGACTTCTCTTTGCTCTACTTCAAGTTATGTTAATTACCTTTTTTTTTATCTCCAAATATTTTCAAAATAGAAGGGTATAAATGTAATTAAGTTAAATATTAAGAGAGGTGAGAATCATTTATTCATGAAAAATATAATTTTTAAGACAAAATTAATTATACAATGCTGAAAATACCTAACATATTAAATTCTACTCGATTGCACTTAATACACTTAGGATAATTTAAACAGCATGATAATATAAAATTGGATAGAATTAGCCAATATAATAGTATAGAATACAATAATGAAAATATAGAATGTAATACTGCCTAATATTTGATATAAAATAGTATTAGAAGATTACAATATAAAGTTACACTATCCATATATATAATATGAACAATATTAAAAAATATTTGGTTAGATAAATTTACCCATAAATGTCATTTGATTTTCAAAATCACACATTTTTAGAAACAATAGTGGGTAAGTAATAATAAATGGTGGTCAATAACAATAAATAATAATAAGTGGTAGTCAATCTTTAAAAGTTACCATAGACAATGATAAATAACAATGTGTGACAGTGAATAGTAATCAACCATCAATAATACTAGCAATAAATTAAGCTAGATTATGAGATGTTTCAAGCTTGATTTGATTTTTACCATAATGATTTAGACTTATAAACCAAGTAAATGATATGAGAGTTAAATAATTTGGCTCATATATTTAACGAGTCAAGCTTAAACAAAAAAATGTTCAATTTAATTGTATCATGAGCTATTTTGAATTATATATATAGTAAATCCTTTTATAATTTATTTTAAATTAAATACCTTTCAAAAAAATAGTTACCATAATAATTGCAATTTAATGTTTGCATTTGAATTAGAACTCTAAATAAAATAGAGAAATAAATGGAGTTAATGATTAACATCATTAAGGTCATTTTTATTTGAAATTAATTGTTTATTTGTGTGTGCAAAAGCTAAAAATAAATCTAATGTAAGAACTTCATTTAAAAGGAAGTTAGAATGTGTGATGAATACTATGATGGGTACAAATATTCTCATTATAAAATAGGAATGAGAATGAAAAATTTTAAAATTGTAAAAACCATGAGACAATGACTAGTTTATGCTCATTAATCAGTTTAATACTGGTTCAATAGTTTTTAATATAATTTTAAATACTTCCAATCTTAATGATAAATTGAACTGGATATTCTTACGGTTACACCAGCTACTTTAATTTAATTTTTAGAACATTAATTGGAGTTTATTGAGTTAAGTCAAGTTAAAAAATATGATTCAAGTTAAATTCAAGCTTAATAATAAGTTGAACAAAATTAGATTGAGTCAGGTCTAAGTTGAGATCAGCTTAGCTCGACTCAACTTATTACTAGTTTTAACTACTAATTTGCAATCTGCCATTTACTAATAATTTTGCACTTTATTTTAAAATGTCATTGTTCAAAGTTAAGGATAAAATGGAGGAAAATTTTTTTATTCTAAGCTTATATCATGTTTAATAAATTTCTTTCTTTCCAATAAGGGTTACTATTAAGATTTGAATTTGATAATTTTGTATTACATTAGGTAAAATTAGGATTTTCAAACCAACCTAGTTGAATGACCAATATAAGTGGTATCCTCATGTTATGAAAGTCCCTAATTATGGATTCTAGAATTTTCTAATTGATTCAAGTGGTATTGGGAGTCATCCAAGAGGAAATTGAGCTTAAGTTTAATTGGACATTGGTGGTAAAAAAAAAGTCCTTTTCAGAGTATGAGTCATTATGGTTTAGTGAACATTATGTTAGGTTAAGAAAGATGACTTGGGTTTGCTCCTTAGTTCGTTTGAATAAAAAGGGTTTATTTGAATATTCGTTATCATTTGCCCCTCTTTCCACTACAAAATGCATCATTTTGCATATTGAGGTTTTTAAATGCTTTTTTTGATAGGCATCAAGGGTCCATTCCTTGAGCAAATCAATACCATTCAATTAGTTTGATCTCTTTATTCTCCATTTGGATGATGATTCAAATATACCCTACTTGCTTAATGTTGGCTTCCATATAGGCATTCTTCTAGTATTTTTGTTCAATTTATATGGTGAATAACCTTCAATAGGCCTTTTTGAGATTTGTTAAGAAATTTTGTTTGCTCAAATGTCTAGAGAATTTCTTGATCGTCAAGTTTCAATGATAATTTTATAGGACTAACTTCTAATAGGTCATCTCTTTGCCAAATAAGATTGTCAAGAGATTTTTGTTCACTTGGATATTTAGAGAATTTCTTATGGGTTTTTTCAATCACTAAGTAAGTTCCATTTAGCTTTTTTAAGTGCTGAAATATTATCTTTTGGGCTTTGTGCTAAAAAATTTATTTTAGACTTTTGTTTGATAGGTCAGTTCAAATTTATTTTGAGCTTTTGTTTGATGGGCCTGTTCAAACGCTGAGGAAGTTCTCCTTAAGCTTTTCCTTTAAAGCTATTTGATTAGTTGCCAAGGAAATCTCACTTAAACTAAAAGATGATCGTTTAAGCTTATTTGATTGATGGACTATTTGGGTTGTTATAGAAGTCCTTCTTGAGTTTTTTTCCATTTGAGTAATTTGTTTAATTTGTTGAGGGAGTTTTTCCTGAGCTTTTAAGTACCATAGGATTTCTTTCTAATTTTTTATATTATAACTTCATAGCTCATTTACCTAACTTTTAAAATACTATTTTTTATCTAACTTTCTTTACTTTAACTTAATCGACTGGTCATCGACAAAAAGTCCTATGCATTTTGATGACAAATGAGTTTAAATTAATGTATAGTTTAAAAGTAAGATAATACCTTTCGTATCAGTTCTTCCTTTTTTCCTATATAAGTTTATGTATGGTAGCCAACACTTTGTAAAAAGTGAATAATGAATTAATTTAAAATTTTCTTAAATTGATTTTTAATAACAAACCATGCAATGAGATTGATAGAAAATAATCTATAGAGAAGTATCTTATCCCTTTCTTTATATGCCATTAAGGCTATACAACTCTCGAGTTTGGTCAAGTTCGGTTTACTCATCATCTAATCATTTTTAACTAAACATCTTACTGAAACTTTCGTAATCGACTGAAATTAATTCTTAAACCATTCCTAACCAAATTTTCAGTTATAAACAGTTAAAATAGTTTGAAATAGTTTTATTATTCAATTTCACATTTCTTATAATAAATAAGCACACAATATTACTATCAAATAAATTATCGGAAAGGAAATACAGATGACTAGATATAGTTAGACTAAAATCCAAAAGAAATCATAATACTAGAAAAATATTTAGAGAAAGAAACCTCAAAATCTGGACATTGTAAATGAAGTTAAAGTTGAATAGAAATAACACTAATAATTGATTGGAACCATAATTAAACATAAACAACACAATAAGAGAAGAAGCTGAGATGGAAAAGTTACGCTCAGCATGTAAATCTCAAATAACCTATAACCATGATTCAATGTTATAAGTGATGGTATTACCATAAAGTAGTGGAGAAATAGTTGCTTGTGGTGACTGGGTGTTTGATGGTGGTGGGATAGATTTGAAACTTTGGAGAGTTAGGTTTTGAGCCTTAATTTGAAATGGGATTGCAGAGGAGAAGAGAGGGAGACTTCTAGAAGAACGAAAATATTGTTGATAGAAAATAATGCTTGAATAACTATCTTTTTCCATACACATCATATAGGATATTTGTCTTTTTTTTTGTGGTCCAAACCATATATAGTATCTAACCTTGGTAAACTTATGCTAAAGTTGAATTAGGCTTGAATAAAAACAAAATAGGCCAAATGAAATATGTTACTTTGGTCAGTTATGGGTAAATACAGGTGCCATATTATATATCCATAACCGACTATGACAAACCAAAATCTATAAATTTTTTTCAACTTAAACCATTTGTAAGTTTAGATCACTTATAACTGACTAAATTAGGAATGGTTTAGTTAGTTAATGTCGGTTAAGGATATTTTGCACACCCTTATACAACACCAAACACTTTTAAAGGTTCTTGTCAAATTCAAAATTAAGTAGTAGAAGTAATTAATAATAATATTTGGTTCTCTTTCTTGTTTCGTGAATAGTTATGTTAGATATGTTACCAAAATATATATAGATGTTATTAATAAAGATTTGAAGTCAATGATCAAAATTATAAGTACTTATCATGTTTTGACTCAATTTTGTGGAAAATTAATACAAAAATTTTGAACTGTAATGTAAGAAATCAAATGTAATAATATTTTGCTTGATAGTATATAGTAATTATGTAACAAGGTTATGATAAGTTGTGTAAAAAAATCATGATAAATACATATTTATAACTGTTGATGATATGAAAAAGAAAGTATACATTTTAAATATAAGGAAACAATCACATCACAATCTTTTAAAAAGGAAATAATTACTAAAATAATTTCAAATACGCTATCACATGAAATAAATATAATTTTTTAAATATAATGAAAAAATTATATTATAATCTTTTAAAAATAAAAGAGTCATGTAAAATAATTTCAAACACGATGAATATGATTTTTTAAATATAATGAAAGAATTATATTATAATTTTAAAAAAAGAATCATATAAAATAATTTCAAACATAATATGATGTGAAATAAATGCAATGAACAAAGTTTATTTAGGATTAACAAACTTTTCACTGAACGAATACCTTATTAATAAATGTACCTAAGCATTTGTTAAGATTGAATAATATATATTTATAGAATCAACCTTCTTTTATACTATATTTTAAACGAGCCTTTAAATTATATTTACATAATTTTCTTATTACAAATAAAAACTTATCTTTTTCATAGATTATTCTTCCCGTGTATTCTACGTGCATAGGGCATGTTATGAAGATCCGGTAAGTGCAATAAAAATTTCGCTACCTTTATTAGCTTGAACTTCCCGTGAAAGTTGTCGAAATTCCTTGCCATTGGATTACAGCCGCTAGTTTTCATTTTTCCCTTTTCTTTTCAAGAATCAGCTTGCATTTTGCATTTGCCGAAAAGGGAAATGAAGAGGGAGCACTTTTTGGGCCATAGGAAACAGTTTGGTTCGTCTGTTTTTTGTATACTCATTAATATAACTCCAGACTGATAGGATCCAATATCTCCAGGCTCAATGGCCCATTAAGTATTGTACAAAGTTCTTAGCCCCTCAGAATCACCCCCAACCTAGATACGTAGAACGGGCGAAACGGACTTATATAGACTTAGTTTGTGTGGACTTTTATTTAGACAGGCTTGTCCGCGTAGGCCTGCACAAAATCGAAGCTTTACAGCAGGATACCCGCACTTGTGCGAAATTGTTCGCGAGTAATCCGTATTTTTTAATTATTTTATTTTATAATTTATAAATTATATTTTAATTTTTTAATTTTTATTAAAATATTTAAATAAAAAATAAATTAGAATATAAAAATTAAATTAATTTTTTTAATATATATTAAACTTAAATATAAGAAAAATATTTTTTTATTCCTAGTCAATTCGTGATCGTACAGATTTTTATCCGCACATGCTTTGCCCGTATTAAATGCGGTGTGGGTTTTATGCTAGACGGCTTCATATTAAGCTGACCGCATTAGTTCGTGAGGTCACAGGCTACCCCAAATCACGAGTCATCTACACCAACCCCAACCCCAGAAAAAAAAAATAAATTCTGACACAATAAATATATATCAGCACATTATGGCGATGGGAAACACCTGCAGCAGCATGTGCAATAAGAACCTCGGCACATGCAGGCTATGATTGCTGCCACATGACGTTCTCTTAAGATGTCATCTGTTTTGAACGAAACTTGTTTCTAGACATCATATCCGTCTGCGAGAGATTAAGATTGATATCAATACACTGGGGTTCTCAGGAACTTTCCCTTTCTCTCGAGAATGAACAGTAACCAGGTTTCTTTGGTGGACGAGAGATCTGTGGAGGAAGAAGGCATTCTTCCGCGATCTATTAAGAAAGTTGAAAGAAATCATGAACATAATGGAAATCATTCAGCTTCCAATAGAATCCCATCAATGCAAATTGGGGCCGAAGGGAAGCCAGTCTTGTACGAAGATTCTCTGATTGGGTATCTTCCTGAAGCATACCAGCTAGCATTTTTTCAAGGCGATGATGATGCGGGATTAGACTGGTTAGTAGATTCAGATAAGATATGGATGAGGAACCTTTAGGAAAGTGCGAGATTAGAGTCAAAGAAGCAAGAGATGATTCCTATAAAAATATTAAATGTGTCTACAGGGAGACCAATAGATGTGCTGATGGTCCAGACAGAAAAGATCCGAAGGAATACTAGAGTCTATACATATTTTGTAGTTTTCCGATGGATGTCATCCCTTCGCTTTGTGATCATACTTCTTTTGGTTTATTTTGCTAGGTCTATCTCTTATAATGTAGGTGTGGCGCTGTTGGTTAATTTGTAGGTTTTCTTTGTAAAATGAAAAAATATCAATATATTAATTTTTTTACATTAAATTTGATATTCTATATAATAATATATTAAATTTTATCACTTACTCTCTCTCTCTCTTTCTCTCTCTCTCTCTCTCACACGCGCACACACACACATCCCATATATATATGTAACTAGACGCCACATTGGGGAGATGGCACCATGTTTGCAGCATGTATGCAAGAGCTCGAGCAATTTATGCAAAAGATTCTTTTTCCTTTTAATAAAAATTTGGATGAGGAGAGAGTCGCACTCAATATTATTTTACAACTCCTTTTTTATGCAATTATTTTTTAAATCATACTATCTTATGGTAGACATTTTAGAGTCATGTTTGTATAGGGGTCGGCAATCCGCTCGGTCTAATTGTCCCGGTTCTAAAAAAATATAAAATTTATATATTTTTAATTTAAATATTAATTAATTTCTTATTATTTAATTAATATTTGAATTAACTCAAACCATAATTATGTGAATCGAATTAGATTCAAATTGATTATATAAATTCATTTTTATCAATATAATTGTATATTAAAAATAATTATATTGAATTAATTTTAATATAAAATATTTAATTCGATACAATTAAATAATTTATATATTTAAATATATTATTATCTATTTAAATGTATGTTTTTTAATATAATTAACTTATTTTTTATATAAAATAATAAAAAAATAATTAGAATTTTAAATCGAACCTTAAGTTATATAAAATATTAATCAAGTTGAGTTGAGTAAAATTGTTTAAAAATTAAATAGACTAAACTTGAGTTCATATTATTGTATTTATATAATTATGTATAAAAAATCCATCCCAAAACCAATAAGTCACATCTCTAATGTGAAGCAAATTTTTAAAATAATATTTTTTCTGTCATTTAGAAATATATAACTACATTTTTCAAATAGAAATAGTAAAATTAATATATTCACGCTCATAAAAAATTAATCAAATTTGAATCGTAAGAAAATGTAAAAAATTTTGTTGGCATTTTTAATGGTGTAATGGCATTTAGTAATGTCTTAGGAGCTTTACTTTATTCATATTGTGAATACAAATTCAAAATTTTATATTTATATATTAAACAGATTATCTCTTTATTATTATAAAAGAAATTTTAAAAATCATTGAATCCTACATAAATAAGAAAAAATTTTAAATACAAACCCACCGGTAGCCTTTATTGCTTATTCGTTCATGTTTATATATTATTTTCATAATAATTAACATAAACTCGACCTATATAAATTAGGCAAATGCTAACAATAAAATTAGGAGCTATTATTAATTAAATATTAAATATATATTCCAACCAATCAAATTAAATATATTCATTTTATTTTTAATAATATAATAAATAAAAATATAATTAATAATAAGACAATATTTAATATTTATCTTTAATAAAATATTTATTTTATTATTTATCATATTACTAAAAATATAAATAAAATATTTAATTTAATTAATTAAAAATATATATTTAATATCCAAGAACGGCTTCAAATTATTTTTAATTAGCATTTCTAAGTAAATTAAAGCAGTGGCCGGCCATAACTTAAAAATGAAAAAAAATTCACTAAGGAACCATTGGACTGATGGTCGGTTGGAGTCAAATCTTTCAATTGACTTAAATCTCATCTGGCTGATTATTAATAGTGTTTTCAGCATTTTGACTTTGACTACTCACTGTGAAAAAAATAATACACTTTAAAATATTAAACTATTATTAAATGACATATTATCACATTAAACTTTTGAAAATTCAAAAATTAGTCGTGGTATTTCATAAAAAATCTAAATTATCGACTAAATTTTGGATCAAAATCATAACCTTAATTTAACCACTAATTTTAACATTAAACAAGTTCATGCATCACGTAAATTATATACTTTATCAAAAATTTTATGTCATCTTCTCTGCAAATAAAACACAAAACGGGTATTTGATGTTTTATTTCTTCATTAAAATATGAGTTTAAAACCATAAGATTCTCGTGCAAGTGGATATATCCAGTTCTATTATAGGGGAATTTTATACGTAGGATTCGTCATAAATATTATTCCATGATCTTCTTATTTTTAAAATTCACAAACTTTTTTTTTTAACAAAAAGTGATAATTTATAGACTGTTTTCATCCTAACTGAAGTTATTATTTATTTATTTTTATAGTTGCTAAAAAACGGTATAAGTTTTTATTGAACGGACCTCATATGCGTGTAGGTCTTTTAAATCATTTTTATATTGACACATAGATCTAAAATGCTGTTCGAAAATTTTGTGTTGTTCTGTACATTTGAAGTTTGATGTGTATTTAATAATATAATCTTTGTTATTGTTGTGTTAAAATGATTACAAAATATTGAAAATCTCAATACTATTTTAATCGGAATAGAAAATTTTCTGTCCCTTCGTGTCAAACCCCCCCCCCCCCAAAAAAAAAATAACAGTATCCATTGGAATATTTATTTCAAAACTCAATGGGATTATCTATCGTAAAAGTTATCAAATGATGACATTTCCGAACATTGAGACATAGATCTAAAATGTTGTTAAAAAAATTTATATTTTTCTGTACATTTAAAGTTTGATGTATATCTGATGATTTAATCTCTGTTACCGTCGTAAAAAAAATATTCATATTATTGTGTTAAAATGATTACAAAATATTGAAAATCTCAATAGCATTTTAGTCGGAATAGAAAATTTTCGGTCCCTTCGTGTCAACGCCTCACGCACAAATAATAATAATAATAATAAAAATAACAGGATCTGCTGGAATATTTATATCAAAACTCAATGGGATTATCTATCGTAAAAAGTCATCAAATGATGACATTTCCGATCATACATTAACTTAATTGTTCCACAAACAGAGGACCAACTTAAATTTTAATAACTTTTTTAAAAAAAAAAAATTTGAGCAGGAGATAATATATATATATTTATCTCTCTGACTAAAATATCTATTATGTTTTGTAATGGCTTAAGCCTACTTGGTCCAAGATGATTATTAATTTCAATCCATCGATTTAAAATATTAGTTTGAATTATTTAAATAATAAAATTTAATAAATTTTGATTAAATGTTAGCATACCCTACTAGTGGGGTCTTTAACTAAGTTCAAGATAATTTAAGCAAGATTTTAAGTATTGCCTACTACTGTCTCAAGCTTGATTGACCCAAAATAAACATTGGGTGTGATCAACTTGCTTAAAAGAATAATTTGAATTGTCAAGATAGTTAAATGTTATAATTTATATATTATATTTAAGTCTCAAATTTAACTTATTCAAATAGTCTAACATACTTGTTAAACCCATCAAATCATGACCCAAAATCGCACCAATTAAATTATACAGCTGGCAATGCCTAAATGTTATGTATGTCTATTTTTATTTAGTCCATAATAAAATACTAGCAGCATGATTTAAAACTTTTTAATTTTATTAGTAAATACAACTTGACACATCACTAAAATTATTTATAGTAAGCGATATTTTATGGAATTATACATTTTTAAGCATTTTAATACTTTTAGATTAATACATTATTTTTAAGAATATAATTTACATAAATAATATATTACCATTTTAGTTCAATTAGAAATATTTTTAAAAATATTATAATATTATATTTTAACTATTTTGTATGCTTTTAAAAAATATTATTAGATTATCAAAATTATTTTCATAAAGAATTAAGTGGTCAGTTGCTATATGCGGTAGTAAGTTGTAGTTATTGATAGTGAGTGACGGTAGGTGGTGATTAACAATGGTGGATGGTAATACATAATAATCAACAATAATAAGTAACAGTGAAATAAGGTATTCATAGTGATAAAATTTTAATAAAAGATGGGTAAAATAGACTATTTATATAACTAAAATATTCATATCATAAAAATGTAAAATACTTATCTCCTCTGATAAGAATATTTTATGGAAATAATAAGTTAAAAAGATTCAAAAAATACAAACATTCTCAAATATATATTTCTAAATTTTGAATAAAATATGAAAATATAATCATTAAAAAAAATTTCATAAGATTTTGACTTTATTGTAATACAAATACTTTCTTAAGATTGTTGGAAGAAATTGTAAGGTCAAAATCATAATTATTTTTATGCATAAAGAACAATACTTTCATTAAAGAAAGATTCATCCTCACTCGAATCAAGTTTGTTTTTGGAAAATAATATGCAAATTAACCTTTTAGAATACAACACAATTATAACTCTTAAACATGATGAATATGAAGGGAATTATTAGGTAATTCCATAAACAATCATAGAATCATGTATACTTACTTGTCCTCCGTAAAATTAATTATGCAACAATTGAATAAGATGGAAGAAAGAACACAATGAATCATTAAAGATTAAACTTGCAATTAACTTTTGTTGAAGTGAAGATAAGTATTTGTTCACCATCTTTTTTGTAGAATCTTGTGTAAATCAAAACTAGATCTTAATGGAAAGGGATCATTAATGGAAGGAGTGTTTTTCTTCTAAATTCTCTATGTATTTATTGCTGCACAAATTGCCACTCACATGGCTTATTTATAGGTTGCTAGATGTGTCTTTACAAATTGTCACAATCATTGGAAGAGACATATTACTTCATTGAAAGAAAATGTCTCATCATAAAAGGTCACTACCTTTTGAAGAGACACTTGAGTTCAATGAAAGGAAACAATTGTTGGTAACTAATAACTATCTTTCATGTTGGCAATATGCAGATTGCGATACTTGTTGACAATCTAATGATGACATTTGCCATCTTTTTATTAATCCACATGGTGATGATGTGTCACACATTTATGTCACATCATCTAATCTACCTAACTATCTCTACTAGTGTCACTTTACCTTAGTTGAGTGTCACTTATCTAGTTGGGTCCAGCTGGTTTAAGCTGTGGTGAACTAGTTGGAAGCTCTTATGAGCTAACTTCAACTAATCCAAGCTTACTCAAAATAATTTAAGCTGAGTTGAGCTTTATTAAGCTTATCTCTACTCATTTTTACCAATGTGTCAAATCTATTAAGTCATTCTTGTACATTTATTGGATTTATATGCACACACATGTTCACATAAATCCAATAGCTCCCACTCGCACTAGATTGACTTAGTAATAAGTTGTACTTGCGCGTTTGACACTAATGTCTAGAGGAATTCGTACAAACTCCCACTCGTACAAGACATACTTAAATTGTCAACAATGAAAAATAAAAAACACTTTTAAGATCATATTATTCTACATAAGAAATATTTGCAAGTAAGTTGTGTGACCTCAAGCATTCAATTGAGTTCATCTCACTTATACAACAATTAAGTGTGCATTGAAGATTTTCTTCCTCAATCCTTATTCTGTTCATGACCTACCATAAATGTCAACCTAATGATAACTCATAAGTCATCATATGCTAAATGATTCATAAATCATTCAGGCATGCTTATGATGCTTTAAGATTTATTAATACATAGTCTAGCTATGTTTAATCTCTTTTCAATTAATATGAACTATACCAGATGTCAAGTACTTATTTTTTCTTTGAGTCACTTCATACTTAAATCCATATTACACAAAGTAATATGCATGGCCATTATTCAAGTATGAATGACATTTATATCTTACAAAGTATTTCCTTTTTGCACTAATTATCTAGTACTTTCAATTATACATTTGCTTGAGTGGGTTCCTCCCAATTGCATTTTCACTAGTCTGTTAATACTGGTCATTAAAGCACATGACATAATTCAAAACGCTAAATAATAGCTAATAGTTACTAAGAGCATTAGCCAAAGAAACTTACACATAAGAAGACAAGGGATAACACTCTTATTTTTCTTTGTTTCAGTCATATGGTAGGTGTTTACACAACTAAATGGTTTACCCTACAAAGGAAGTTGTTATTCTCCCTCTTAAATCATTTTTTATGTCTCTCCTAATAAAACTCCCACTTGAGTAAAATATTGTAGTTTCCCATTGGAGAATAATTAATATTAGGAGCATATGCTTAACATGTTACTATATTGATGTCAATTAATTAAACACATAAATTAAACATGAATTCTTACTTATGAGAACTCACACTTACATAGGTTTATTACATGTATGTGTGGCCATACATGTGTAGTAAATTAAACATTACCTCATCTTTGATTATTTAAATCAAGGCGATCCAAATAGTCAAGTAGTTATAGGCTGGACATGTAACTTCGTCGAAATAAATTATAATTCCTACTCAATACTAAAATAGAATAGTCTATGTTTATTCACTTAAGTGATCTCATTTCTATTCTTACATAAAAAATAGAAACCGATTGTTCATGTGAGAGAAGCAATCCTTTAACCTATTTTCAACATACCTTAACTTTTCCTTCTTTGTTGTGATCATAGAATATGCAATAAGTATGATAAACATGAATTGAATCTCTCATAAAAATTCAATACAATTTTTTATAAAATAGTACTACGAAATGACAAACATGAAAATTAAATAATGTTACAATCTACGAAGGCTTATTACCTTTACATGCTTTATAAGTAATGATAGTGATATTGGTTTAGTCAAAGGATCCACAATCATTTAGCCTGTAAGATTGTACTCTGTGTGAACTTCATTTTCTTCAATTGCATCCCAAATGAAATTATATTTAATCTTTATATACTTGGAATTCCTATGATATTTTGGATTCTTTGTGTAAGCCAAGGTTGTCATACTATCAAAATAGATAGTTATTAGCTTATTATTAAGTTTTACAAAACCTAAATGATTAAGGAAAGAGGCAAGCCATAAAGATTCTTATACGGTAGTTGCTCCAGCCACAAACTTAACTTCTATCATGGATAAAGTCATACAAGTCTTCCTTTTGCTATTCCAAGAGATAGTAACATTGTTAAGTAGAAAAATATAACCTGATGTAAATTTGCGATCATCTTTATTTCCACCCTAACCAGCATCAGTGTGCCTTTTTAATTTTAACATGCCACCTTAGTAACATAACCCTAAGTCTTTGGTTCCTTTAAGATATCGAAAGATCTTTTTTACACATTTCCAATGCTCAGGGCTTGGATTTGATGAATAATGAGTTAATAAGCCTAAGCTTGACTAATGTTAGATTGTGTACACAATATGATATACATTAGCCATTCAATAGCATTAAGGTAAGGAACTTGTTTTTTTATCTCCTCTTTATTTTGAGAACTCAATTGTTCCCAATAGCCTTTTGATCTTGAGGTAGATCCACTAAATCCCAAACTCCAATGGCATGCATTAAGTTTAATTCTTCTTACATTGCAACTATCCATTTTTCAAAATCTGAACCATTAAAAGCCTCCTTTACACCTTTTGATTCATCAACCTCAAGTGTGCTTATATGAGTCTCAGATTTATCTAATATCCACCACTTGCCTGACGGTTTGAACTATTGTGACAAACGACGTAAATTAGAAAGATTAGAAGACTCATTATGCATATTTATACGTTCAACAGGCTCTTGATGAGATAACTCTTCCTCATTCATTTAGACTTCCTCTCAATCACCATTACCATTTTGATTATCATTATCATTGACCATATGACGATCTTGGTGATCATGAACCATTGAAACCTCTAAGTTTCTATCTATCCCAACATCCCTTCCACTCAAAAGAGAAGGTATTAACATATTGTTAAAATTTGGATCAACATACACAATGAAATTTTAAATTTTTAATCCAAAACCTTCTTAAAATTCATGCAAAAGTCATAAATCAGTATTAGAGTTTTACCTTATTTATGCTTGTATTCTTTTGGAATAAATCGTTGAGAGATTGAGATGAATTAAACGCTGGCCGAAGCATACAACATTTCTACGGTATCCATATGGAGTGAACAACAACTTCTCCCTTCCACAAAACTACTAAAATTCATTTCTTTCACTAAGATTGGGTTTAGACGTTTTCTAGAGTGATTTAAGATTTGATTGAAGCTAATGTGTGTTGTATAATGTGCTGCCTTGAAGTCCTTTTATAGAGTTAAAGCATATCACAATCCTAGTCTCATTAGGATAATACTTCAAAAATTCTGATTACACTAAATAATTATCACCTTATCCTTATCCTAGAGAGAGTGAGGAGAGATATGACTTATCTATTAATTATATAATATTAGATAATAATAATAATATTATCTCATAATATAATTATCTAATATCTAATAATATAATTATCTGATATTACTTTAATATCAAATAATATCACATAATATATAATATATATATATTATGTGAATAAATATATATTATTTTAATAATATATATGCATGAAAATAAGTTTAATTAATTAAATTTTAACCTAATTAAAATTTAATTAATTATTATCTCATTCCTATTCCTTTTGTGTGACTCTGTAGGTTTTTACTACGTTAATAATGACTCATTTTGGGCCATAAACAATGAGCGGTATTTAGCAATACATCACTGCCATTCAAGTAGTAAGAATATTTATGATTCGACATCTACCTAATATATGATCAATATTTTATATCATAATCCTTTTTGTAATAATATCCAAATCGAACTGGAGGCATAGAGCGTGTCATCCTCATCAATGTTCAATTTATATTTCTTGATATTGAGTAAACTTAAAATAAATGATTAATATCACATACTGATCCAATTAAATATGGCCATATATTTTTAAGTCTCACTCAATCAAGGGGCCCAAGATATTTTTCTTTTATATAAGAATAATAAAATTTCATCTACATCACTTATTTCCTTTTACATGATTTATGACACACCCAATTAACGTCCTACTCGTCATCCCGATTAAAGGTGATATAGAACGACATCAAAGTGAGTAACTCCTGATGTAGGAAATCGTAGTGACTTCAAGTTAAGGACTATGCGCATTTATGATAATATGAGAACAATTAATGACATATTTATCCATACAGTATTCTCACAGTGGGTCAGTCCAGTACATTATTCATTAACAATGTACTCATGTATTGCCTTGATATCATATATCTATGATTCATAATCATCAGTTACTATACATGCTAGTCTCGATGTATTATTACTATTTTTTTCGTAATAATACTTAAATAGGGACATTTTAGGAATAACAAAGCTATTCCAAGGATAATTATTATATTTAAGTTATAATTTACAAAAAATAAAATAAAATAAAATATAATAATTATATTGCCAAAATGAAATATAATACATTGTGTAATATTACAATTATCTCTATGATTGACTCCTAGGATACACACCAACACATATCACTTGTGCTAGATTGTTTAGATTCTTTAAGCTTTTCTAAAGAACTTTTATTCTCAATATTTCCTTTCTTAGGAAATTCATTCTTTAAGAATGTTGCATCCCTTGATTCAAATTCATCCAAACTATCCTTACTTTCTAAATCACTAAATACATACCCTTTAGAGTGTTCAGAATATCGAAGGAAGATGCCTTTCCTCCCTCTTGGCCCTAACTTGCCAAATTTGTGATTTGGTGTATGGACATAAGCTGCACAGCCCCATGACTTTAAATGACTTAACTCTGGCCTTCTACCGAACCATAACTCATAAGGAGTAGTTTCAACCGATTTGGTTGACATTCTATTAAGTATATAAACAACAGTGACTAATGCATCTCCCTAATAGGAAATTTCCATGTTAGCCTCTACCATCATGGTTCTCACCATATCCATGAGGGTTCTATTTTTTTTACCACTTTATTTTGTTGAATAGACAATTGTGGAATTATTCCTTTCTCAACACACAAATCCTTGAATTCTTTAGACATATATTCACCACCCCGATTAGTCCTTAATGACTTGACCTTTTTGTTTAATTGATTCTCTACTAATGTACAATAAATTTCAAAGCACCTTAATGCTTCACTTTTATATTTAAGAAGATAGACATGGGTGTATCTCGTATAATCATCTGTGAATGCGAGAACATATCTAAATCCTTTTCTAGATATCACATTCATGGGACCACAAATGTTAGAATGAATTAATTACAATGGTTTCTTACTACATGATGCTTTCCCAAAAGGTTTTCTTGTTGCCTTACCCATGAGACAAAACTCACAAGTTGGGAGGGTTATTTTTTATATGGAACTAAGTAAACTATTTTTAGCTAACTTGTTTAGCCTATCTTACCCTATATGACCCAACCTCGCATGCCAAATCTTTTCCTTTTTAGATTTGGTTATAAGACAACTACTCGAACTATAATTATTAGAAATTGTATTTAATACAAATAAATCATCACATATAGAACAAGTACATAGGATATCGTTATCGAAATAAATATTAAGTACATCACTATAGAAATCTAAGCGAAATCTAAAACGCAATAAACATATTATAGAAACCAAGTTTTTACTAATAATAGGTATATATAAACAATCTCTAAGAACTAAATTCTTTGAATTGTTTATAGGAACTTTGCAAGTCCTTATCCCTTCCACTTTCAATTTTGCATTATTTCCCACGTAAACAAACTTTGTCCCTTAAGAAATCCTACAAAATTATAGAAATAGGTCACGATCCCTCACGATGTGATCTATGGTACTTAAATCCATAACCCACAAAGATCTATAAAAGTATATGATAAAACATGTGCAAAAGAAATGGAAGGATTTTGTACCTTGGGCTCTTTGCACTTTTCATTTTTCTTGAATTTCACATTAGAAGATTCTTCTCCCTTGTTGAAACCATTCTTTTTGGACTTCTTTTTATTCATCTTTTTTCTTCCCAATGGAAAAAGAAGTTTCAGCAATATATGCGTTGGAAAAGTTTCTAATGTCCATAACTTCTGCTTCTAAAAGTAAATGTCGTGCAATATCATCAAAGGTTTTTTATTTGAACATTGTGGCACAAATTGACTTTCATCAATTGCCACATTTTGTTAGGAAGAGAGCAGATAATTGCTTGTATTTGCTGCTCATCTGTGAGAGTGTGCCCAAATGCTTTTAAACATGCAATCATTTGAGACATATCCCTTCAATGAGTGCTCATGTGATTTTTTAACTTTTTCACATAATTTTCAAACCTTAGAATTAATGCTCTTTGTTTCTCTAATGAAACAGATCTACACTTTTCCTTAGTCTTATCCTATATCGTTTTAGCACTTTCAAGCATGGAGAATTCCACCATAAGATCATCAACCATTGTACTAAGCAAAGTGATGTGTGCTGTGGTATTTTTCTTTTTGAAAGCATCATACTCTATCTGAGGAGCATTAATTGGAGGTTCTTTGACCACTTTAGTTAAGACATCTTATTCCATAAGAATGAGCTAGACTTTTTGTTATCATATATTATAATTTTTGCCATTCAGCTTTAGGTCTTTGTTTAACTTAACAACAATGTTTTTTGTAGCACTTGTCATTTACATATGCAATTAAGTACCATATTCAACATATTCATCACAACTAGACATTTCATGATCTAAAACAGAATAATATAATCTATTTATGCTAAATGTACTAAAAGTAAAGTAAAACAATACAATTAAGTCTATTTTCACATGAATACATCCATATTATTTAATTTTCCTCATTCTATGCCTAACAAAAACTCATGTTACAAAGTTTTAACACATGTTTCCATATGAACTCATCAAATTAACACATGAAATGGCATCATCCATAATGTTTGAATAAATTTTAAAGAATCACAGAAACATGCATTCTCATAAACAACATGTTAATCATAAAAAACATGAATGTGACTTATTCTGAAACTTATTCCAACTAATTATCCAGAATCATTCATGTGGTATATTCTAAAATATTCAAACTAATTATTAAGAATCGTTCTTATTTTCATGAAACATATAGAGAATTATTGAATACAACATGTTCCATTACTCATTTTCATTTTTCATTACATATAAACAAATTAGTATTTTAAATTGACCTTTAAACATGCCAAAACATTCCAAAAAACATCAAGTAATCATTCAAACATCATTGAACATACTTAGATAATCATTTTTTTATCATAATCATATGCATTACTAAGACATAAGATACAAAAACGTTTAGAATAGTATGTCTGCACTTATTGCATGCCCATTGCAACAGTATATGTCCGGAAATGAGAAAAAATATTTTTTTATTTTCACATGTTATCACTCCTAAACACATGGAAACATATTAATCATTATAAAATTCACCTATTTAGTACAAGAATAAGCATATCACACAACCAAAGCTCTAATACCACTAGAGGGAATTATCAAGTAATTCTATAAACATTCATAGGATCATGTATACTTCCTTGACCTCCGTAAAATTAATTATGCAATAATTGAATAAGATGGAAGAAAGAACACAATGAATCACTAAAGATCATACTTGCAATCAACTTTTGTTAGAGTGAAGACAAGCACTAGTTCACTACCTTTCTTGTAGAATCTTGTATAAATCAAAACTAGATCTTAATGGAAAGGGATCATTAATGAGAAGAGTGTTTTTCTTCTGAATTCTCTATGTATTTATTGCTGCACAAATTGCCACTCACATGGCCTATTTATAGGTTGCTAGATGTGTCTTCACAAATAGTCACAATCATTGGAAGAGACATATTACTTCATTGAAAGGAAATGTCTTCTCACAAAAGGTCAATACCTTTTGAAGAGATATGTGAGTTCAATGAAGGGAAATAATTATTGGCAGTCGATAACTATCTTTCATGTTAGTAATATGCAGATTGCGACACTTGTTGACAATTAATGATGACACTTATGTTAAATTCTACAAAAAATAATAATTTAAAAATTTTAACAATAATAAAAATATTTTAATAATTTTTTATTAACATAGTAACAATATACGGAGAGTTTGGCAATGAACACGTTAAACTTTTTGTTTGGCAACGTTCCCATAACGGCCTACTTACAAACCAGTTGAGATTTTTTTCCCCTGACATGCAGAGACATCAAATCCATGATGTGAGGAAAATAATGCTATTAAAATAATATTGGATATCACTAAGAATGTGCCAGTTGAGATTTAATCGGCGGATGGGTTCTGCTCAGTGTAATCTACAATCTCGCAGTGGAAGATTTACTCTATGTGTTGCGAGACTGCTAGAGAACTAAGCTAGTGTGGTTGCGGCTGTTAGACAGAAGCAAGAGAGAGTTTAGAATAAATCTGTCTGAGAGTTTCGGAAGTCAGTCGGGAGTTGAGCTGCGCGTGTTATGGAGTTCAGCTATTTGACTTTTTTTTTTTGTAGAGTTATAAGAGAGTTGGAAATTATTTTCTTGTTTTGTTTTTCTTTGGATAAGCAACTTTTCATACTTTATTATAATTGAACACAAGAAGATCATTTGATCGTTTATGTATATATTCCTTTAATAATCATTGATTCATCGCGATCAAACTCGTGATGTTATCCAACTGTTCAATTATTTAGTAAGTCAATCATCGTCAATTGGAATATTATATTGTTAAAGGTAATATAAAGGTGGGCAAATGAGTTGGGCCAGCCGTTAAACAAGACAGATCAAATCGTTCAATTTTTTTTAACCTTTGATATAAAGGATCTAGTCTAGTCTTTGCAAATTTGAATTAGGTCCGTAGACTTTTTTTTTAATTTTTTAAATAAAATTTTTAATATTTAAATAATAAAAAATTAAAATCATTTAAAAGTATCACAAATTTATTCATAAACTACTCATAATATATTATAAATTTATATATAACCATAAAAATATTATATATAATATATAAGTCATAAAATATATATAAAATAAAAATATTATTTATAAATTATTTATAACATAATTCTAAATAATTAAAAATAAAAAATGAAAGTGTAATTTTGTATGGATTGAAAATATAAATTTATATAAAATTTAAAATTAAAAATGTAAAAAAAAATTTGCAAGCCATGCAACCTATTTGTGCATCGACCCAAGCAGACCGCACACTTTTGTGGCTCGGCCTATTGTGGCTCGGCCTATTGTGGCTCATAATTTTTAAAACCTTCAAAATGGAAGTTCGAATCTTTCAAAACTCATGGACTAATAGATTAACTTGTAAGTTTCAACCCATTTCAATAGTTTTAAGATAACAATTTTGATTATCATAATCTAAATCCAACCTATCATCAATCAAAATAATTTTAATAAATGACTTGTTATTGTTAATATTTTCCTATTGGAAAAAATTAATTAATAATTGCATATAGAAAATTTTCATTTGCTTTAAAATATTGATAATTTATAAATATAAACTAAATTTGATTTAAAAGTAATTAAGGCTATTTTTTTAATTTGATTAATAATAATTTGAATTGGTAAAATACTAATATTTATTAAGGATAACTATTGTTTATTTTTTTATTGGTGATAGTAAAAGTAATTAAATCATTGGATGCACATACATAAATATTAAAGATCGAATCTTAAATATAATAATAGAAGCAAAGCCTTCAAAAGACATTAAATGACATTTAAATCAAATACTCTCAGTAGGATCATTATTATTTATTTATTTAAAGATGAGTATTAAATCAAATTATAATCAAATAAGTAAATCATTTATTTATTTATTATAAATTGAATGGGCCTCTGTGCCCCAAAAATAGCCTGAATAATAATTTGATTTAACATTCAAAGGCTATACTAATCAAATTTGATTGTAATTTGATTATAGTTATAAATTTACTATTATTTCTAAAAATAATATTAATTAGAGTATTAATTAATCAAGCTGGATTTAATGGAAATTTTCTCATAGTTAAGTTAATAATCAGATGTCAAATATTAGATGTACAAATTAAGGTAAAATTCCGTAAATAGATATAGTTAAAGTTAAATCTCTGTTTATAATAGATGTCAAATATTAGATGTACAAGTTAAGGTAAAATTTCGTAAATACATAACGTTAATATATAAATATCTCCTAATTAAGAAAATTTCTTAATTAAAGCAAATTAAGAAAATATATATTTGGATTTTTTTATAATTCTACAAAAAATAATAATTTAAAAGTTTTACTTCTCATGAAAAGTTGCTTATCCACTCCTTTTCTAAGTAAATTTTATTTCTTGCATTATTTATAAATATAAAGATAAAATTAACTTTATTAAGTTTAATTAGTGATAACTTTACTCTTTTATTTGATTAACCTTTTTAACCTTCTGTTATATCAATATACTTTGGGATGTTTCTATTGTTGTAGAATATAACATACAACATAAAGTAAATGTTTTAAATTTTATTGTTTTATGCTTTTGATGGCACTATAAAAGAACAACGTCAAACAATCAATAAATTTGGATATCTCTTTTCATTTTATTTTTTATGCTTTTGATGACACTTGTTGACAATCTAATGCAAGAACACATAACAAGCATGTGTTAAATTCAATTTTTGGCGTTTAAAAGCGATAACTTTTCATCTCAAAAGGCATTTTATTTTTATTTTTATTTTCTTAAAGCTATTTTAAAAAAAATTTTAAAAAGTTTTTTAGATTTAAAAAATAAAAAATAGAATGTATTTAGAGGAATAAATAAGAATATTTTATTTAATTATAAAACTAATATAAAAAATAAAAAAGTTAAGAAAATATCAAAAAATTATTAATTTAAGTTACGCATTTGAATTTACTATTTTTAAAAACAAATTCTAGAAATTATTAATAAACAAGTTTTTTGTTTTTAAAAATATAAAAATAGAAAATTATTTTTAAAATTGTAAATAAACATATCCATAATTTTTTTATCCAAAAGATATAATGATTTATATAATAAAAACACAACCATTGATTTAATTTTTGTTGAAATGATTGATTTATTATTTTTCTAAATAAACTCCAACAAGAACATTTCCTCATAATGTTTTAAAAAATGTGAGAAAAATTCTGCAATGCAAATCAAATGTCAACGTAAATAAATTTCACCAAGCTTTTTGATTAATGCCTTTTAAGATGCGACAGAGTATGATTCAATGATAATTAATATGAATTTAGATCACATATCAAATTTGAATAACCATAATAGTTAGGAACTTGGAAAAGAATACACAGGCATTTTTTTTTCTTTATATACTCATTAATTAAACATTTGTCAAAAAGTATCAAAATGTAATTTGACCAAAGATAAAGTTAGTTTCCAATTAAACTCAAAATTAAAAATATCTTAAACAAAATTGGAAACCAAATAAAAATCAGTCTGAAAGGCACTAGAGGGTTAAGACTAAAAATAAAAAAAAAAATTCCAACAACTGATTGCAAATTTTTTTTTAAATAAAAGAATAATTAAACTATTAAACATATATATAAGAATTAAGAATCCAACGTAATGGAATTAGATAGATAAGGTCAAAGCAATTAATACTGGATGAGGAAACTTACAACGTATTATACCTTACATACCGTTAGGATTGGAGTATAATAATATGACCTATATACCATACTATACTCCTTTCATAATTATTGTTTAAAGCAATCAACCCTGATCGGAGTCGGATAGAGATAAAAAGGGGGGAAATTTTTCCCAAAGTATTATTTATAATCTTGTAGATATTTTCTTTATAATTTTTAAAATATATTATTAATATTTGAAATTTGAAATAAAAAATAAATCAGAGGAGCGGGATATATTGAATGCAACTTCATAGACACTGCATATAAACACACCCATTCACTCAACCTGTACATAGACTTCCATTTGTTCTTCCATTTCAGATATTCTCAAAAATGGTTGCTAATGTGTGCGCTTTGGAGAAGGCTACTAAGGCCTTCCCTCCCAACTCTCTCATTGATCTTGAAAAGTAAGCTTTTTAGTATATTTTCTTCTCCTGATTTTACTCTGAATCTTCTCTTTTTTTTCCTGTTATTTTATTATCATTTTCAGAGAAATAAAGATATAAATTTTAATTCAAGAGAGACTATATTGTCATTGGATTTACAATTTCAGATAAGAAAAATATTTTTATATCTATTTTTTTTTCAAAAAATTCATCTCATCATTTTTCTAAGAAAGGGAGAGGTCTCCGTTCCAAACCTTTTTTATTTTTTATTCCAATTGTTATGAAAAATTAACTAAGTATTTTCTGATAATTATTATGGTTATTTTCTTTTAGAAAAAAAATAGTATAAATGGGTTCTTAGATCATATGTGATTTGATCGTTAAACAACAGGGGTGATCCCACAGTGTACGAGCAATTCTGGATTTCGATGAGCGATAAATGTACGGTGGAGATCAAAGGATATGAATTTCTCAGCTATCTGTCCAACATGAAAAATGCGTGCTGGTTCATGTTGCCGGAGTTCAATGATGCCGTTAAGAGGCTGCACCGTTTGGTTGGCAACGCCGAGGTTGAAAATAAACACATCGTTGTCGGAAACGGTGCAACTCAACTCTTCCAAGCTGCCCTTTTTGCTCTCTCTCCGTCCGATAGCCCTAATCCCATTAACGTTGTTGCTGCTGCTCCTTATTATTCGGTGAGCTTTTGCTCTTTCTCGTCTCAATTCAATTTTGATCATTCATTTTCCTTGATTGAATTATGATTTTAAATTATGATCCGCAATTGCAGATTTATTTTGACACTTTAGTTGCGTTAATTTCTGCAACCATTATTTACTAATTTTTTATTATTAATTTTAAAGTCAACTAAGTACTTGCAAGGTTCCTTTTTATCGTAATTAATATGGTTATCATGTGTTTTGATGCGTCGTTGTTTTGCAACACCGCGGCGTGTCTCTTGCCGAAGGCAATTCTAGCTCCATTTACGGATGCACAAGTGGGGGCTGCACTTAGGATAATCACCAATCACAGTTTAGCACGTCAAAAATCACATTTCTTTTCTTTATTTGTTTTGGCAGCTTGATATGTGGGGAAAATAGAACTTGTCGAGTAATTGACATTATCGGTGGCGTTTGTCGTTTTGGGAGACAGCAAAATGACAAACATGTGTTTTGGAAAAAATAGAAATCATGCATCAAACAGGTTCACGCGGAAACCACATGCACTTCTCTGGTTTTAGATTCTATGGACAAACATGGTTACATGATCAGATGTCTTCAATTTGATGTGACTCCCTAGTCAACCATAATGTTTCGAAGTGGCAGATTTGTGCGAAAATAAGATTTGTCAAGTATTTTAAAGAATTTTTTTGTTAATTTCAAGAGATTATATATTATTTTTTTCAACAGATGTTCAAAAACATCAATTTTTTTTTCTATTTTTTCAATCTTTGGCCTTATATTATTCCGTTAAGTTATGTTTCAGTTACATGCATTAAAAGATTATAATTTTTTTTTAGTGCTCCTATATCTCCCGATAAATAGTGCTAAATGGGATCCCGAACAAACAATAGCCCTTGGATTTTCATCACACTGCCGTTAATTTTATATATCAACAGCATATAATTTGTTTTGTTTAATTCCAAGCCCATTCGGTCTCTATTTGTCGGGACACTTACTGTTTACCTTTTTTTTTTTTCTATCCTACTTTCATTCATGTTTCGTTAAAATACTGAGTCTCATCTTTCTCTAATGGAAAAGGTAAAGGTAAAATCAGAATTTTTAATTTGAGAGAGAGAGAGAGGGAAGTATCAAAATTTTATAAAATATATATAAATTTTAAATTTCTAAAAGTACCAACCTAAAATTCATACATAAAAAATGAAAGTATCAAAATATAGAGAGTCGAAATCCCTGTCCGTCCCTCATCTCCACATAGGCTCAGAGACAAATTATCATAAATCGATCTTGTAAGTGGAAATCCTTATTCCTAGTAACATGTAAATGAGAGGTTTAAACTGCAATTCTATTGCGACTAACAAAATCATGAATAATATAAAAAAATGTAATTGTTATAATATAAAATTAAGAAAAATTATGAATATGGTATAGTTAGTAATCGTAATATTGTGGGACCACCATTTAAATCATTTGTGTGAATGATGAATTAATGATGTGATTATTATGTTGTTGGAGTGCAGGAGTACCGAGATGAGGCAAGTGTTCTGCGTTCAGGGCTCTTCAAATGGGCTGGTGATGCTAACTTGTTTGATAAAAACGAGCCTTACATAGAAGTTGTGACATCTCCAAACAACCCTGATGGCAGTACGAGGGAGCCTGCGGTCCGCTCTAATTCTCAAGGAAAATTGATTCATGATTTTGCATACTACTGGCCTCATTACACACCCATCACTCACAAGGCCGACCATGATATCATGATTTTCACTTTCTCCAAATGCACTGGCCATGCTGGTTCTCGCATCGGGTAAGATACCAAAAATCATCGATCTATCTTGAATAATATATATCATATTTTGATATTTATAGCTCTTCAGTTTTTACATAGGGTAATTGCACAAAAATTTAATAAAATTATTAAAAAAATGGTTATATTTTACTATGTTAATGTGTTTGTGTTTGATTCTGTTAAGGTGGGCTATAATTAAGGATGAAACAGTTGCCAGGAAGATGACTACATTCATTCAGATGAGCTCCATCGGGGTGTCCAGAGAATCCCAGTTTCGAGCTGCAAAGATTATGGGAGTCATTTGTGATGCTTATCAAAGCATTGGGACTCCAGAATCTGAGCTTTTCTTTGAATCTGCCAAATGCATTATGAAGAACAGGTGGGAAAAACTCAGGGAAGCTGTCAAACAAGGTGATCTTTTCAGTGTCCCAAAGTATCCACAAGAATACTGCAACTTCACTCATGAGTCCTCCGAATCATATCCAGGCATGTTCCTCACTGCAGTAATCTATCTTAGTTCTGAAATAAAACTTTTTCTTATTCCTCGAGAATATAAATAAATATATATGGAGTGAGGATTTCATGGATATCTTCCATTTTTTGAACTTTCTTTCCAACATGAAGGCTCCATTTTTTTTTTAGAAAATGTTTTTTGTATGAAATTTTATTTTCTTATATGTAGAGATAAGGAAGTTACACACACACACACACATACACGTATATATATATATATATATATATATATCTTGTAATTAAAAAAATGGTAACTAGAATGGAGGAAGATAATTTTTTCTTTAAAAAAAAGTTATTTTTTATTGAACTCTTTATATGAAAGATGTTTTTCGCTGAAATAGACGGAATTGAAGCATGATTTTGATGTATTTATAATTTTGCTCGGTATAGCTTTCGCATGGATGCATAGCAAGGATGACATAGAAGATTGTGAGAGCCAATTGTTGAAACTTAAAATAGTGGGAAGAAATGGGAAGCGATTCGGAGATGATGAGCTCAAGTATTATGCAAGGCTCAGCATGCTGAGCAGGAATGATGTGTTCGACGAATTCATAGAAAGGCTGTCAAATATCAAAACACAAGTTAGTTATTCTAAATGATACTGCCTCCATTTGTATTAGGCTCACAAAAGTTCATTGCCTTCTCTTCTGCTTGTGAGTCTCAACCTTGTGCAGTATGCTTTTCTCCGTGTAATAATTTGTCCATACTCTTCCATGTAGAAGAGAAAAAAAATGATGGGTTGCAGGATGGAGGAAGAAAGTTAGGATAGGGGAGAAGGTGTAAATCCAAGAAAAATAAATTACAAGATCAGATAATTTAGGGATCCCACACAATCTTTATAGTGAAAGTAGATGTTAGTTTTAGCGACAGTCTTTGTCACTGAAAGATACCAAGGGGGGGGGGGGATTGTGTTGTGGTTTAGTTGTGTAAGTGATATACATGCAGCTGATCAAGTTTCTAGTTAATGAAGACTGTTTTTATGTTTCTTGGATTGAAAACCAAACTTCATGGAAGTGTTTGGAGAAAGTCACTATAAGAAACATCACTCTCTCCTTCTGTGTTTATCGAAGGCTTGCTATTATTTGATAACAAAGGTGAAGACCACAGCATATGTTGTAGGCCCTATGAATAAACCAACCTTCAAGTAATTGAAGTCCATAGCATATTTTTGATTTATTCAATATTTGAATTCAAGAATTAGCAATGATAATTGAGAATATTTATTGTCAAAATTCAAACTTTAAATTAAATATGATGTAAATTAATGTGTAATTGATTAAATTATTAATTATAAAATTTTGAAATTGCAGTTAATTGTATTAAGTAGAATAAATTAATTATATTATTAATAGTGTTTGTTATTGAATCACATTAACGGCCAGGAAACAAGAGTTAGAGAGACATTAAAGGATGCTTCCCAAAAGCTCTTCATCTGCCGGTCATAGTGAATTAATTCCACCAAAGGGCGAAGTTATTCATCGGAAGAGCAAAACAAATGAAAGAAAGCTAGAAGTGAAAAAATCACAGGAAGCATTTGGAAGAAAAAAATCACAGCAACTTACACATGCGTTAACAAAAAGTAAAAAAAAAAAAAATCTTATTTTAGTGGCTAGATATTGAATTGATTGATATGATCAATATTATAACTAAAGGTTTCATCATATCATATTGAAGAAAGAGGGCGGAAGAAAGAAGAACATAGGGAGAGGAGAAAGCTAAGTTTCTAGTATAGAGTAATGCATCTAATCTTAGAGGTGTTTAGTTTGCAAAATATTTTTTTATGTTATGAAGAATATTTTATAAGAATATTATATTTTTATATTTGATTTAAATTTTTAAAAAATTTAGCTAAAATGTAACATTTCCAAAAATGTTGTTAACCTAACTTTTCTATTGAAATATTCATACAAGGAAGATAAATATCTCGTATTTCTATGAAATGAGAATATTAATACTAAAAATAAAAACATAATTTTATCTCCATTTTTTATGTCCTGGTTTATTATAAAAAATTTTATTTTTCATTTTTTACTTTTAACTTATATTTCTTATTCTCAATTTTTTCATGATAACAAGTACAACACTAAATAAATAAAAAAAACATATAAGTAATTTCTAAATTTTAATTTTATTAATTTATATACAATCTTATAATAGATAAAAAAAGATTCATAAAGTAACTTTAATCTATTAGATTTTAATTTGTATAATTATATTAATTAATATTGTATATTCACATGTAATATATATTTTTATATTTTCTCATTTACATAAAAATTATAATTAAAATTTATAATTATTTTTTTATAATTTTTAATGCCTTGGAAAGTAAAAAATATAAAATTTTAATTGTGTGAATCATACGAAATTAATATCCTGATATTAGAGATGACTTTTAATTTGCTTATATAATTAATTATATAAAAATTTAAAATTTTTTTATATTTTATTTATTAAATTATTTATTATGTTTAATTGAAGAGAATTTAAATTATTAATTTATTAGATTTTCAAAAGTCTTTATTCGCATATTTTTAATTAAATCTATAATTTATTAGAATTTATAATAAAAAATTAATAAGGATATTTTTTAAAAAAATAATAAGATTTCTAGAAGTATAAAATATGAACCAAATATAAGAATATAATATATTTGAAAATCCAAAAAAATATACTTAAGAATATATATATTGAACTAAATATAAGAATGTTATATTTAGATGAATCACATATCTAAGAATTACGATCCAAAAAATGTGTACTTTTTTAAAAAATATAAAATTTTGTGAACCAAATATCCTCTTAAGCCACTATGGCCAACAAGAAACTTAAGAGTTGTTCAATGTTGAATTTGAATTTATTAAAAAGAAAAAAGAAAAACAAGGCTAAAACGAGGTATACATGAGCATATTTTATTATTGGCCGTTATGCAAGCCACATAACGCTCATAAAAATAACAGGTTCAGCAACCAAGCAGTCCCTCGAATGCAACAAACCAAGTTCTAGCTCATTTTTTGGATGCCGTGCAATAACATCCTTTTACTTAAATTTTGAGCACAGATTTTGAGAAACCGTAGGCTGTTTTTTCCTTTATGTTTGTTAAGTACATAGAAAAACGAAGAGATCTGTCCAGCTCTTGGATCTTTGAAGACGTTTGTACAACCGTGTTAATTTCACTTAATTTTTTTCATATAAACTTACTCAACTGCACAATGATATTTCTAGAATAAACCCCGCGATTAATTCTTCATATAGTTGAATGCACCTGGATTAGTAAACACAATCAAAACTAACATTTTCCTTCTACATAAAAATCCAATATCAAACTTCGCTGCTCTTATATAATTTGCTTCTTCCCGACTCATTCTAAACTTAATTCCTCTCGCACATCAATCTCCCAAATACAAAATCTGGGTGTTCTCTTACAGGTGTAAATCAAAATTACAATTTTGAGCCATTAGAAATGATGAACAGATTGCGAATACAGGGATAAAAACCAATACAGATCTGAGCACAAGGGCCTTCGAAAGTTTTAGCCTGCATTTACCAATTTATCATTTTCAATTCACATGAACCTTCTAGACATAAGTATCTTACAAACTGTTGGCAAAACAACTATCATGCACAGAGATGATAGACCAAGTAAATTCCATATAAAGCCCATCATCTAAAATGATTTCTTGAGGCTCCACCGCTCATCCACCACATGAATCGCTGAACTTTGCACGTGACACATTTATTTGGTGCATTCTAAGTGCACAACAAAGACAATCTCAAATAAGCCTCAGTTCATACTCTCCAGCCATTGTAATGTATCTCACCCATGGAAGAGCTTGATACCCACTTTTTTCAATAATCTTCAAATATCTCACCTGCAAAACCATGAGATTAATTTGGTGATTACCATCTTGATCAAATTCGTCAACTCTTGGAGAAAATTAACACCACCACAGAATATGTGGGGAACCAAACATTGAATGTCTTCCCGATAGACACCATCGCATCAGGTGTCTGTCAGTTAGAATTTCATGTGGCCTGGTCATGCAATGCACGCGCTTTATGTAAATTCCATTCAAACATACTCAAACAAAACCATTAATCATGGGAACTTGTATAGCTGGCCTTTATATGATGTCAAGTTTTTATCTTCTCAGGTCACCATTTTCTTATAAAACATTAGTATTATAAAAACTGCCGGTGGAATTTTGACAACTAACTGAAATGTGAGGACATATTCTAACTTCAAGCATTTCATCTAGTTTGTTACTTCACACACATTCATTCAAATGATGAAAATGATAGTCCATACACTACACAGAAGTTGCAATCATATACTCCGATAGGCAAATCCTAAATGAAAAGGAAGAGAGGGATGAAGAATATAGGAGTGTTCTAATTGGCTATATAGTATGTCCAATATTCAAGCATTGATGAAATATTAAAAAAGATAAACAGAGAAGCATGAAACAATAGAAACATCATATCTAATGCTGAAAGATGGTATTAGACAATCACGTCCATTTTGCAATACCTGTATACCAGAAACAGTAAAATATGGTATCTCAAATTTTACACGTATAGGAGCTTTCCTCTCAGGAGTTGCTTCTTCAGCAGTTATACTGGGAAGACGAAACTCTGCCCTCAACATATACTCCTAAAAGTTATCATTAAAATATCAAACCATTAATGTACAACCAAAATGAGGCATATATGGATCCAGATGTTGATTATTTTGAGGGTGCAATGCCAACTTCCAACTGAACTCATACCTTGCCTCCAGGGAACGATCTAATTTTCCAGATTAATGCATCCTTTTCAGGTGCATAAGATGCAGATCCCATTGAAGTTCGAACATTTGGATTGGTTGCATCGTCAGGCACAGGCAACTCAATTTCAACGTTTGTGGCAGTGCTGTATAATCAAATTCTATGAGTATTTGGGACCATAAGTTATATAGGGTAGTAGTATAGAAAGGCCAAAATTCAGAGCAAGGAAATCTTAATACATAAACCGAAGGAAAGCAACTCTTCTACCATCCACCAAAGAGAAAAAGAGAAGAAACATGAATAATGATGGTGCAAATTATAGTACCTACGTTCCTTGAATTGACTCCTAGCTTTTACCATAATCTCAATCCGACTTTTGGAATGCCTTTCAACTTGTGCTTCCACCCAAATTAAAGGCTTTACCTGAAAGCATGGATGGTAAAATCACCAACAATGGTTAAAAAATATTTATTCTCTCTTGACTACTTCTCTTTGCCAATGCTGATATGTAAGGAATATATTTCATCTCTAGTGAAGAAATGGACCTGTGTACTGAGCCTATATGTCATTAAATCAAATGATCCATCAGGTGGTATGAAGGAAATTGTTCGATCATTTTCAAATCGAGCCAAACGCACACACCTTCATCAAATGTTGGCACAAACTTGAGAATAAGCATTAAGAATAGAGACACAAACTCATCAAAGTGTATTAAAATCTTCACCATATATCGGTCAATGTGGATCAATTTATATAAACAGAATCAATAATACATACTGATGAAATTTGATATCTTCCAAGTCAATTGCCTTTCCCTTGGTTGCTCTACCTTGTGCCTCTAATAATACTCTATCATTTAAGCCAAGTTTACACTCAGGCATACCACTGCATTGAATAAGAAGATATGACACTTTGATTTCAGATATATTCTACATAGCACTGAAGTTGACAGTAAATGGACACTTCATAGACAATGTACAGGAATCTGAATTACTCTCAACTATAAACATTGGATAAAATATGAATCCAAAAGTGAACTCATCTGCAATATATATGACAGGTGAACACTGGGCATGCATGCTTCTTGAGCACAATCAAGCAATGCACAAAGAAAAAATCATGCTCTGATTTGACAGCCTTGAAACTTAACAAATCTGAGAGAAAATTGAAAACAAACCTCAAATATGTTCTCATCTTCAGAGCGCCAACAACATCGGACCTAATTATTTGCCCATTGCTATTGACAAGTATGTTAACACTCTCCACCACATCCAAGAAAACCTGAATGTCGGAAACAATTATAAATTAGGGGCTTAAACCCTCAAATTACAATTCACAATGACATATCTTTTGGTTTTCTAATAGACACCTCATTTTTCTTGTAAGTTATCCCTTCACTGCGCCAAGACACTGCATTTGTTACTGCCATGGGAGGCCTCTGTGTAACTTCCATTCTATAGGCATCAGTTTTGATAAATTCACTAAGAATCTTTGCTTCAGTATACTGAGGGTAACCAAAGTCCATAATTTCATCAAGCAGTTCATACTGACAAGGACATAAGAAATTTATATATTTTACTCAACTACTTTTGTAAACATAATAAACACAAATGGGTTAATGTAACCAGTAAAGAATTAAAATTGAAGTTCAATCAGCATCTTACCACAACAACAAAGTTATCCCTAAGGGATTCCTCTTCCAATTCCTCGAAATAATGCTTAAACACCTGCCTCGTAATAGATGATTTCGTTCATGTTGCTATATGCACTTAGATAATGTTCAACACATATATATTGCAAAAGGCATAGATCTATAATTACCCATAATGCTTACATCAACTATCCGATGTAGAAAGAAAAGAAGGCTAGCGGCATTGCAATTTTGTCTGGTTGCTATCATGAGGTAAACATTGCTATGCTGTATAAACATGTAAGTCACACCATTATCATACACAACTGGATCTTGAGACGCCGGGTCACCCTGGAACATTTCAAAATAAATCAGAAAACCGCACTCAGACCTGGGTCCCAACAGTTTAAAAGCAAGATATCACCCAATTCCGCCTCTAGTAACTCAAATTAATCCGAGCTTTTTAAGAGTTCCACACACAGATTATGCACAGTAATTGCCAAAGCAGCAAAACTGAAATTCAAGATCTTTATTTAAAAGACCTTTGCTGTGTTGAATTGACTCATTCAATATAAAATATATATCACTGAACTGCTAATATCATTCCCTCATGTTTCTGTGCAACCAAAAACTTTGACTTGGGCCCAGAAAACAAAAATACTAAGGATGTAACGGGAAACAGAAGTGAACCTCTTTCTCAATGAGCTTGGTGAAGAAGCGTTCTGCCTCAACGGCGGATACATCTCCACGATAATCCCGCCAAATGAGGACGCGGCCTTTGATGTCCAGAAGGAAGATAGCAGAGGCTGCCCCTGCCATCGGAGCTTGATTTGAAAGGATGGGATGGGATCGGATATGGATCAGATCAGATCAGCGTTGTAGAGATGATGATGGTTTTGAAGAAGGAGTAGATCTAGATACGCAAACCCTTCTACGCCCATCGAGTCGCCGAATCACCATTGAAGCATTTTGAAGCTATGTATGCGTGTCTGCAATCGTGGGGCGAGGAGAACTTGTTCTCTATGTGTCAATGGTGGAGCTGAGGACGTTCGTTCGTCGAATGGAAATTTTGGGAGGAATACGGAAGCCACCTGCGAAGCGTGCTCGAACGACGCCGTAGTCTAGTAAGAAAATTTCACCTGCAAGAAAAATAACAAAACAAAAAGAAGCAAAACGACTTGCAGTTCAATTCTGTTTTGGGTATGTTGTGGCGGCAATGTCGTAGTAGTTGACAAGAAGAGTGATATTTAACTAATTTGAAAATTATAAAAAATTGAAAATATCAATATTTTTAAATAATGGATTCATTAAATATTTTAAAAAATTAAAAATACCTTCAAATTATATAATAATAATAATAATTTTCAGTTGTTATTTTATTAATAATAAATGATGAGAAAAAGTGATACCATATTTATTAATATATAATATTTTATACTTAATCGATGTGATTATATACTTTTGGTTATATATGCACTAGTATAATATATATTAGGATAAAATAATTTTTTTGTAAATAATTAATAATTATTTAATTTTTTATAATTAAAAATTTTCATTTAAATGATAATATTTTTATATTAAAAATAAAAATTAATAAAATTAATTTATACACATTTGTAATGCATATATACATACATACATACATACATATATATATATATATATATATATATATATATATATATATATATATATATATATATATATATATATATAATCATAAAATATACCTATACTTTTATATGTCATTTTACATATAAACATCTAACAACAAATAGTTAATTTTATTAAGTATTTTTATTTAAATAATTAATGTTATTAATTAGTTAAATTTGTTAAAAATTAATAATTAATTAAATCAATTAATCAAACTACTAATATAATCAACTAATTGTAGGGGCAAAATAAATTTTGAACTCATGGAATATTAAAACATTATTCTTTTTCTCTAGAAGGATAATAAATCTACTTCTCTTTGATATTTTTTGAAGTGGGTTAACCGATTACATTTTTTCAATATTTTTTGGTCCTTTATCATGCATCTAATTCATTTTACGCTAGTTAGAATATTAGATTAAAGGATGTTATTGAAGATGAGATTGAAAAGTTGAATTTAAAATTTTTTATTTATTAAATTAAATTTTATAAATTTATTTTATCATTTTATATTCAATTAATAATTTTAATTTATATTTAAATTTAAGTTTAACATCTCACTTACAATCCGCATAACATTGATATATTAGATTATGTATTAAGTAATAATTTTTGTTAGCAAATTGAATCAAGTTAGCGCTACATATGGCATTGTGTATTCAGGTTAGGGACTAGAAATGCATTTTCTAGGGTAAAAAAAAATTGAAATTTCACACGAGTGTTTGATCATTTATACACTAATTTTCTCATTGATTTTTGTCTAGGACTCCAATGACTCAGAGTGAGGTAATTTTTAATCAAACAAAATCTTCGAGAAGTTTCATAATCGAATTATATATATATATATATATATATATATATATATATATATATATATATATATATATATATATATATATATATATATCCACGAGCAATGAACAATAAATTTCATCTAATAAAGATTCCTTTAAAGTTTAAGTTTAAATTTTTTTACCAAATTAAAATATTTTGAAATTTGTTCTACCTCGATTAAACTAATTAGTTGTTGATATAGTTTGTTGATATGTTGAAGTTTAATTGGTTAATTATATGTATTATAGGAAAATAAAAAAATTGAAATTAGATTTAAAAAATGAGAGTAATTCACCAATGGAAGAATTATCAAATTTATTGACTGACAAGGCCTATTTGAGATTTTTTCTAGATCCATTTTAAAAGATTTATTTAGATGGCTCTCTCATAAATGCAATGCAAGTGTTATAATTCATTTATTTGTTGTCTCTTCATCTATAATTTTTTGCGAGTACAATAAACAGGTAAGGATTTGTTTTGCCCACCATTAAATCGAATTCTCTTCTATAAAACGTATATTTTTCCATTCATTTTAAGCAGAGATTTCAATATATCAATTATATTAGTACATCACTAATTTAAATTGATAAATTTTATTTATCTTATATAATACTATATAAAATTTTTATTTATTTTATATAATATTATACAGATAAATACAATTTAATGATTTGGATTAGTGATCCACCAATATAATTGGTGTACCATACCTTCATTTTAAAGACATGCATTTTAAAAATTTTAAACTCGTTAAATAAACGGGTTTAAGGTTGGGTTATTTATTGATATCAAATTCGTTTGTTTATTAAACAAACGAACTCAAATGGGTTCAAGTTGTTTGTTTAATGGATTTATTTAGAATATAATATTTTAAAAAATTAAAATGATATCCAAACAAACATGGTCATACCTAAACGAATTATAAAAAAAAAAAAATTAGCACACATAATATAATTTTATATAATTCAATTAACATCATATTTATATCCACGCGAGAAGTCAATGACAACATATAGTATTAAATATGTACAAATAACATAAAATATATATTTTTATTCAAACAAACCATTCGTAAATTATATTAATTTATATCAACATGAGAAGTAAGTGACAACAAACGCAGTATTAAATATGTCAAAAAAATATTGTAGAAAATTTTTAATTTAAATGCCATTCAATATTTTTTAAAATTTTATATTTTTTACTGCATCTAGAATTTAATTTTTTTTTATATATGTATCTCTAGTGATTTAATAAATCTTATTATTAAAAAAATTAAACTATAAATATATATTTGAACAAATCATTCCTAAACAAATCAAGGAGTTTCAAACTCGTCTATTAATAAGTCTAACTTTGCATTGAAACTTGTCTATTTATTATTTTCTCCATTTTTTATTGTATGTCACATTTTAAAAAAATATTTTTTTACTTTAAAATTTTAATAAAATATTAAATATACCTTTTTCAAGCTTATCCTTCTATTTTATAAATAAATGTTTCATTATTCTTCATTTTAACATATTTATTTTATTATATTTCTTTCTTCATTTTCAATTATCTTGAATTTTATATATAATAAAAAGTTAAATAATAATTTTAAATTTTTTTAAAAAATAAATAAATAAAATTATTTTTTTAATATTTATAAAATTAACTAACTCTGATAAATAAATAAAAAAGAGAGAGAAGTATAGAATTGAGCAGGTTGAATCCTTTATCAGCCGAGCTTGACAAGCTGACAAATAGTTTCTATGTTTGCATTATACACAAACGTTCTAACATATTTACACACCAAAGCTTAGTTTCAACTTTGAGGTGAGTTTGGCCATTTCAAGCTAAAGTCTATATCTGAAGAACCTCTGGCTGCGTCGTTTCCCTTTAAAGATGCCTCCCAGTCCACTGAGTTCATTACAACGTGCGACAATTCTCCAACAATGTCCCTCATTTCGGGCCTATCGGTTGGATCTTCGCGCAAGCACCACTCAGATATCTCTGCCATCTGCAGCAATAATTTAATTACTATGAGAGGCAGGAACTCCTAAACTACTGCTAAAAGCTGTTCATTCTGGCTCCCCATAAGCATATACTATGATTGAAGAATTTCATTCTGTTACAATATCAAATATTTCGAAGTTCTTGAAAGTTCGTTTCTTTTTGTATTGAGAACAGTAGATGCATGAAAGAGATATGTTTAGATTAGTGCTAACCTTGTAGACATGATGCGTAGGATAGCTCCCACGAAGATTCACGTCTATGACATCTTCTAAAGCTGTCTCTGGCTCCTCATCTTCAAATACTTTATTAACCTGAATTTGTTCGAATATCGCATCTTAATTGTAAGATCAGAGTAAATATATATGCATCAATGTTTAGAATAGAAGCAACTTTATAAGGTAAATGTTATATTCACTTATTTTCCCTCACAAACTACATTGAAGAATCTAATTTAAACTAACTCTACTTATTCACTTGTTTCGCCTACTCAGATTTTGTCAACTATGCACATGACTACAATTAACTGCATAAATTAAAGTTCATGGATCATTTTCCTTGTTATACTTTCATAATATGATGAAATGGTTTTCACTCTCGACTCAAATATTTCACCTCCTTCAGCCAGTTTTCTCAAAATAGAATTTGACTTACAACCGCAATAAGAGATTTTATGTTGTTGGCTTCTCTGCTGTCACGAAATAGCGCACGTTTCCCAGTCACTAGCTCTGCTAGAACCACTCCAAATGCAAACACATCAGTTTTTGGGGTCACGTGAAACTGCTTCACGGATCTTAAACAACAAAAGTCAAGAATGTCAGAAACAGGCTTAACACATTAGTCACTCTTTTCAATAAGATTATTGGACAGAACAAAAGCATATAACCTACTCCGGTGGAAGGTAGCCTGGTGTTCCAACCAGCCTCGTTGTTATAAAATCTTGGTCATTGGTTCGTTCCACCAGCTTTGCAAGTCCAAAATCTGCTACCTATGTATCAATGACAATTCAAATATGTGAACTATGAAGCATGTAGAATTGGTGTTATGTTACTTTGACAGCAAAGTTCTACAACGAAACGAAATTTCTCTCTTCTCACAGCAGGTTACTCATGAAATCTTCGGCTAAAAGTCAATTTTTTACGAGAAAACTAATGCGGATTAAAAGGATAAATAGTGCTCGAAGAGTATCATGTTTTGTTTATATATACATGTTATTCTATGAGCACTAATATATGGAGATGATCCAGGTTAAATGCCCCCATATTCAAACACTGAAAAACTTTCCATTAATTCATTTTACAAGTCAGAGTCTCAAAGAGAAGTGCTTTCTAGAAATGATCCGGTGATGATGAGTACGCCTTTGCTCTTAGCTTCTCATCAAGAAGAATATTGCTTGTTTTCATATCACGGTGCACATATCGCATTTTCGTGCGATCACGTATGTATTCCAGACCTTTTGCAGCATCTAATGCTATTTGAGCTCTCTCAGTCCAAGAGAGGGGCTGGTGACCTGTTCCAGTGTTATACTCCAGATGTTTTTTGTTTCAACTAAAAATATGTGAACTTTCTGGTACAAGCAGGATTATAGTGCATGTGCTTCCAAATTAGTTGTTTAGATTCTAATTAGCAATTTCAAACCAAAACTTCAACCCATGTGCTTGTATAAATTTTACTGAACTCTGTTAAATGCCTCTCATAGTTTTTGCTAGAAAATATTATTAATAATTAAGTCATGGAATAGGCTTAGGTTAGATTATGAGTTTAGATCCTTATTTTCTAGTATCTCTACATAAATAAAACATTAGAAGTTCTTATAGTTTACACAGCCATTACTATTGAAATATTATCTCCCTATTTTTCTCTTTGCCTCTCCTTTATTCTTCCTTCTAAATCCTAATTTATATTATTAGTATGGTATTACAGTGGTATCATCCACCTTGGGACCCGTTGGTTTCATGCTTCGAATAACCTCAAAAATAATTTGGTTGCCAATAGAATAGTTAGATATCCTTGTACTCTATTTCGTCAATTTCTGCCAGTTTTGATCGAATGAAAACTCTAGCCACCTTAATCCTTTTTTTAAAAGGCATGTTAGCTATTAGTAAGCTGGCAGGCAATTACAGGTGTTGGAGGTAAGTTTTGGTAGTATCCATTCCAGTGATGACCAGCGGAACAATTTCTAGTTCGTTCTTTTCACTAAGAATTTTTTTTTTTTGGGTTAGTCTCTAGGGTTTGGTGTTTGTGTTGCTAGGTAATGAAGATTCGAATTGATAAATTGCTTCAAACGTTAGGTTTTCGAGTGAAATTTATGATCGATAAAGGGTTTCTCATTGAATAGTAGCAGCGGTCTCCGAGGTTTTGTTTTGTTGCTGTTTGTGGCCTTTTTATTTGGTGCCTTTCTTCTTCTATTCTATCCAGTATCACCAGTGGCTAGAGGTGTCAACTCTTGAAGGTAATTCCGCAATGACAATTGGTGGTCATTGGTGGATTTAGTTTGACCTCCAGTGAAGTGCAAGCAGGTTGAATATCTACGTTTTAAGCACTATTTACTACTATTTAGTGTGATTTTGCTTGACCTGGGGTTTCTTTAACGGATTAGTTTGTCCGAGGCAGATTGTCTGTTGACCTTGTGTACTACTGGTACGATTTGGTAATTTTGACGTTTTGTCTGATTTGGTGTTGGGGGGCCCGATATGCTATTTGAATGATGTGTCTTGTTACAAAATTGTGTGCTTTCTGCTGTATTAGTAGTAAGGGCTGCAACTTTATTACACCTCGGAATTAAACTATTCAAAATATTTTGTTTAAGGAATGATTGTTATTATATTTGAATATTTTAGTAAAGACTTATTCGAGAACTAAAAATTTTGGTGGTAAAATATGAGATGTGAATTAATGAAAATCGAAGGAAAAAGAATTAACATTCGTTGGATAGGAAATTAGAAGCATGAACGAGATGAGAGGAAGCAAGTCTCCCTTACTTCAACCATTTTCCCTCTAAACTACCTCCTTGTCCTTTTAACTTCCCCAACAATCCTATTTTTTCCTATCATCTTCTTCTCCTTCTACTTATTCTCTCCTCCCTACCGTAACTCCAACTCATCTACTACCATCAATTCTTCCCATTTCTTGGCTCAATTAATGTAGGAATTCTTAATTCACATTCTCGGATGGTTAACCTTTGCATTATTATTAGGAGATTATGGATGATAGTAAAATTTTCTTTGATAAAGAAGTTTAGAGCCCTAATTTGAAAATTTGTGGATTTGTTTTGATTAGGGGCAAGCCATTCTTGATTTCACTTTTCAATCATTTTTAATGGTAATTGATGTAATTTCTTAATTGTGGCATGTTTTCTTTACTTACTATATATATGTGTTATGATTTTCTTTGGATAATATCAAATTGAAGGATCACTTCCCCTTTTGATTATTAAAGGTGGAAATATGTGATAAGATTACATTTGAAACTTAACATTGTACTTGCTTGTAGCTTCTCTTTAATGAGTTAGGTTTACATTTTGCAACCTTTCCTTATTCAAGGACAAAGTATGACTATACAATTGTTTTCTTTAGAGGTACACTTGAAGATTTCTCGCAAAAACTTAATTGAAAATTTCCTTACTTTTTAGGTTCTATTTGTTTTATCAAAAAATATTTTTCATAAGAAAATATTATTTGTATATATATTAATGAAGATGTGATATGCCATTTATAGTAACTGATTAAAAAAATTGATATCTGAAAACTTGAAAATAAAGAAAAGCCAATTTCTTTTTGAAATAAAAGAAGTTATTTTTCTTAAATTCTTTATATTTAATTCTTTATATTAATATTAAGTAAGTAAAATATTTTCTTCCATTTTAACATTTTATAATTATATTTTACAAAAAAAATACTTTATGATAAAATAAATGGAATCTTAATGCAGCTATGTACCTTAGTAATACTTCATAGATTTATTTATTCAATGAGTTTCCTTGGAAACTCACTCTTTATTTGTCTTTGTTTTTCTTCTCCTTGGGATCTTTACCCTTACGTTCCTAATTACTATTTTATCGATCAAAAGTAAGCTTGCTTGAAAGTTTTAGTGTCAAGGTAAAACTCATGATAGTTAGACTAGTTATGCACGATAGGTCATTTACATATTTTCAAAATGGATTTTATTGAATATCGCACGTTCATTTTCATGAAAAGCATTGGTGCATGAGAAGCATGAGATTAGATGAGTTTAGGAAAGGATGGTAAGCAGCTATAGATAGCAACTTTCTATGGTAATCACGTACATTAAAAAAGGGTTATGACAAACTTAGGGATAGCAAAGGTGAAGGTTAGATGAAATAAGTCTGCACATGGTAGATGAATTAGCCATGTTAATCTAATCTCTTAAGGTAATTATAATGCTTGTTATTTTTGTTTGGTTTGTTATTTCAAAGTTTTTAGGTGAATTTTTTGCTTGATACATTTTAAGTAGTAAGGCAATGTGCTTATATTTGGCTATAATAAGCACAATTTGCTAGCAATTCTATTTATGGTAGTGTTAGTACTGTGCAAATGCATAGGCATAGCCTCTTTATGTTTAAAGGCTAAATTTTGAATACTTTTTAAATTTTATATATAAAAAATTATGTAAATTATGTTGTATCCCCTAGAATTTAACTCAACTATACTTGACACTCCTTCACTTTTCAAAATTATATACTTTTACCCCTTAATCATTCTCCACCATTATAAAATACAATGATATTAACTTTTTAACTACAATCTCTTTTTTAATGTTGCTTATAATACTAAAAAGTCACTTCCCTAAAATTTTATGTACAAATTTATCTTTTCTTTGAAGAAATTGTAAACTTATTGTGATTTTATTCTTCTAACAAAAAGGCACATTTATACAAAAGAGTGTAAAAAAATTATCCTCTAGTAATTAAAAACAATACTAGAAAGAAATTGCAATTAAAAAGTTAAAATCATTATATTTCATAATGGCGGAAGAATGAATAAAGGATGAAAGTGTATAAATTTGAAAAAATGAAGGGCTGATTAATATAATTAGATCAAACTTTAAGGGTGATTAATGTAATTTGCCTAAAAAAATTAGGCAATAATATAAGAAACTTGACATTCTAAGAAGTGAAATATTTCTATGATATGATTGCATTTAATATATTGAGATTTATATTTTTAATCTTAATCCATTTGTTTTAAGATTGAAAAAAAATAATTTACTTAGTAAAATATTGAATCTTTTAATAGGTTGAGCTCCCTATAATATTACCTAAAAATTTTATGAATTTTTTTTTTCATTTGTTTGGCCTCCTTTAAAAAAATAATATTATGGGTAAGAATGTGTTTTAAAATACTACTTTAATATTTAGGATGTGTTTAATAACATAGAAATGTTTTACACTATAATTAAGTACTGAATTTTAAGCATTAAATCCATTAAATATTAAGTTTATAGTCTTTGAGTAATTTCATAATTTAAATTGTAAATTTAATTGATAATTTAAAAGTTTATATCACTTTAATATTTTGAATTTCTATAAAATCTTGATATTTTGTAATTAAAATTTCAATTAACAAACTAAATTCAATACCTAAAATAAGAAACTATTTAAACATTAGTAATTTATTACTTAATAGATTTAACACTTAAAATTTAGTACTAAATGCTTTAATATTATCAAATACATCTTAAATATTATTGTGTTTTCTTTTGTTAAAAGAAAGAAAGAAAGAAAGTAGCTAAACAAATAGAGAAGAGAAAGAAAGAGATAATGTGACAAGTGTCATATTCTTGTATTGTTATTTACCAAAAATAACCAAAAAGGCAATAACTAATTATTTGACTTATAATCGCTACTCAAGATTTGTAATCATTATATCAAACAAGCACATATCAATATTCATTTCAGTTTGATTAAGTTTTTGTAATAATTAAGCTCAAGCTTTTTTATTTTTTGTTGGCTTCAAATTTAAAGAAATATATGTTTAGTTCAAGTCAACTCATTTATAGTTCTAGTTTTTCACTTTACCAAAATTTTTTGTCTAATAATAATTCCACCCTTCCATCCTAAAAAATGATCCACTCTCTACTCCTAGTAATGTGAAAGCAACCAAGGGTGTTGTAGTTAATTTTAGTGTAATTCCAATCAAGAATGTTGGCGACCATTTGACGTAATTCCAACTATAGATGTTAGTAGTTTAGAAGACCTGCTTAGAAGTTGAAGGAATAACACAAAGAAGTTTACAAAAAACTTCTAGATGCTATGTCAGTTTGTGCAAAAGCAAACAACTAGAAGAAGGTCAAGAGAGCAACTACGGGTAGTTGACTAAAGACTTCTAAGAGTTGTATCTATTGAGGTTTTGGCATTGTTTATAGGGTTAATGAATGTTTGCATTCAAAGGGAGTTGTTCATCAATTATTACTTGTTGCAAACCATTATAATTGAAATCCTGTCAAGTTTTCTTTGTTTTTATGTTTAGTTGCATTTTATTTCTTGAGAGTTCAAATATATGTAACAAGTTTAAGTTTCGTAAGCTTTAGCTTAAAGGGGAGTGTTAGAAAATGTTATTTAATAATTGGATCATTATATAGGCTTGGGTTAAATTATAAGTTTAAGTCCTTGTTTAATAGCCCTATATTATTTTCCTAATCTTCTCCTCATCTCTCCCTTCTTCTTCCTCCTAAACCCTAATTTATATTATTCATAGTTTTCATGTTAGTCCACCTTTTCATTTCAATTTTATCATGGACTACCCTTCCATTTCAATGTTATCATGGACTAATCATTCACAGTTAATCAACATATGAGAATTCACTTTAAGCTTCATTTGCTTTGTCAAATATATTTTTTATAAGAAAAATCTTTTAGTATATAATAAAGAAGCATTATATCACCTATATATCTTATAATTTAAAACATAATGTATGCTATCATGATACCCAAAAAAATGACTTTGAAATAGAAGAAAATGATAATTTTCACTATACCTTCCATATTTAAAGTTGAAGAAATAGAATTTTTTATCATTTTAATATTTTATTTTATAATTATAAAAACTAGTGACTGGGATTATTCCTATGAAGGACGGACCGTTAATTATGTGAGTGAAAGATAAAGAACACTACAAAATCATTCCTTGACACTTAAGTCAACGCATCTTGGATCCAACATACCCTTTAGCAGCAGATCATGAAGATGATCACTAAGAGATCCGTTTGGAACACACTCATACATCCAAGCAGAGGTAGTCTTCTCCACTGGCATATCCCAATAACTCAACCTGCAACAAATTAAATCATATTTATAAACCAAAAATCATATTTTCAGACTTTCAAATATCATTTCGTCGGAGATATTACTTACAATGTTGATATGATGGATCTTACATAAGATCGTGAGTTCTGCATAGAACTCTTTGGATTTATTAGACTTCATCTTCTTTATGGCAACCTCCTGAAAGTTATAGCAGTAGCTGTCATTCTTAGAATTTTAGTAAGCAAATGAAGCAGATATGCTTGCATTATCAAGCAACATAAAAGAAAATCTGGGTGGCAGCTTTACCGACCTTCTCCTATAACATTCCAAAATACACAGTTCCGAACCCACCAACTCCAATTCTTCGAGTTTCGTCAACGTTATTTGTGGCTTCCTCAATCTCCTCAAGACTAAATACTACTGGTTTTTCTGATTCAAATGGTGCTGTGTCTGCATAAATTAATACCTTGATAAGTACCCAATACCATTATACTGAAAACTTCAATATTGTCAATTACAAGTTGCATTTTTTTTTGCGTAGTTATGGATATTAGTATTACCTTCCCTTTTGCGTCTTCTAAACGGACCTGTACATACAGCTCTCGGTTCTTCTTTGCTGCTGTCATTGGCTGTGTTTCTTCTGTAAATGACGAGGATCATCGGGAACATCAATAGGAAAGCCACAAATGCTAAAGTTCCACCGACTATTTTCCATTTGTGTCCCTTTGCTGCCAACAGGAGAAACCAAAATATGAAGCATTAACTTCTGTAGGAGTAGCTTCAAACACAATCAGATTCTACTCCGTGAGCATCATCTGAGTTTGCTGCTGCAGCATCTGCTTCATCTGTCTTAGAAGCCTTACCTTAATGATATGAAAAATCCTTATAGCAATTATTGAGGTTGTTAAACTAAAACACAGAAAATTGCGGGACTAGATTTTCATAGAAAAGAAAAACACTACTGTTGATCGAAGTTCAAAACTCGCTGTATCAGTTCCTTCAAGGTATTTTTCTGTTGTAAATCACTCTGAAAGTCTGAACTAATTTCAAATTACCCAGCAGAAGCACACCGTTACGATGATAAGTTCTATAGTTTAATGAACATAAATTTCAGCAGAACATGATACATATAGAGAGAGAGCAAACCCTGCGGATTGAGGCGTAAAGCTCACGTTTGTTGGGGGACGAAAGCCGATTTAACTCCTGCGGAACATACAACACCCAATCCACTTGTATGAATGAAGGGTTTGGATCCAAAAGCGGATTCATTTTCTGCATGTCAGGCAGTTTAGCATTTAGCTTATCAGCAATTGCTTCTGGCGTATCATTTGGCTGAACTGTATATGTCACAATAATTTGAGATTTTTTCTCAGAACACCCACAAGGAAGATTTATGGTTAGAGTCTGATTTGGCTTCAAAAAATTTGTACGTGGATCAAACAGGGCTTGTCCGCTGTAAATCCAGGTTTAAATATTCTCGAAGGTGTCACTGGGGTTCACATTGTAGGTTGCATTATAGAAATATGCTTTGACATCACTGATGCTTCTGCAAGAACAAGGCACTGGTACAAGGTAGTTTTGTCCTTTGGTGCCACTTATAGGCTTGATTTGGGAGGCATCAACAGAATAATAAGAGGCAATTTCTTCAATCTTCAGATTGTGGTTTATGAGGTATAGTAAGGGATTGCATTTGTGGATTGCAGAGCAATTAAAAGGAAGCCAAACCTGAGAGACAAACCCTCTGACAAATAACGTTGCCAAAAGAGGGAGAAGAAGGGAACGGTGAAGACTAAGAGAAGCCATAGATTTGGTCATATGAAGGTTTTCTATGCAGATGAAGGGAATGATAAAAGGAGTGCAGAGAGAGAGAGACAGGAAGTTCCAAAGAGCACCTTTCGGCCTTGTCGTTACTTGGTTGTAGCTTCTTTCCTGAAACAGCAACCTTCCAATTTGGTTAGACTGATATAACAGGGTCATCCTATGGGAAAAACAATGCAGGAGAAAATTAAGGCAACAACTAGTTCAGAATCATTTCAAAATAAAGAGAGAGAGAGAGATAAAATAACATGGTTAAAATTTTTTCTTGTTTGACATAGACAGCTTGACCAAATTATGATTTCTTGAACCTGCAAAATAAGAATATCACGCCAGAACATCAGGTGAAAGAATCCATTAGTAACATGAGCATATAACATTAGACTGAATCAGGAATAACTATAATATTCACCAAATTAAGATTTCTTGAACCTGCAAAATAAGAATATCACACCAGAACTTCAGGTGAAAGAATCCATTAGTAACATGGGCATATAATATTAGACTGAAGCAGGAATAACTCGCTAAGATCCAAAATATGGAAGAAACGGGTATTACCCGAACAAGCATGAGTTTTGAGTTATACTATTTGACCTGGATTTGCTTGATGAGCAACATGTGACACTTTTTCTCGTAGCTTCTGATGTAGGATTTCATTAATCTCAATCTCAATCTCACCGTTAGTAACAACAACATCATATAAAACAACTGAACTGTATTCAGATACAATGCTAACTACTGTGGGGTGTAGTAGCAAAAAGAGACCGCTCCATGTTTTCAATTCTTTGTTGGTAATGCTTGTCTTAGATTCTTAGTACCATGGAAGGCGGCACCACTTTTGTGGGATATCCGGCGTCAATCAAAAGGCCAAATCATGCCATGTTTTAGTCAAGGGATACGTTATATGGTATTATCATTGCTCGTAATCACTAGTTATGTTGGTTATGCCTTGTTTAATTTCAATGATAGAAGGTCAATATGAGTAAATATATTTTAATATTTTAATAGAAGTAAAATTTAAAATTAGTGTGAATATTTTAAATAATATATATAATTAAACATAAAATTTTAAGAAAATCGATGATAATATATATTAATGCTGAAATACACATAACTCAGTCATTGTTTAAATTATGGTGTTTATTGCTACATGATGTAGTTCCAGTGTCATATATTCTTGGACATGTGAAATTTTGTAAGTAACATGACATAAAAATAAAGAAAATCGATTTACCTAGGTTTGAACGGAGGATGGTTTGCTGCTTTCCTCTGTTATGTTCAATGTAATGACAAAAAGAACTCATGGCAAGCATTAAGTGTTTTTTTTTTTTTTTAATGCTACAAAAAGTTTCATTTTCTAAGAAGTTGGAGTTTTCATTACAAATCTTCAAGAAAATAAATGAAATTTAAAAATATAAAATCAACACTTTAAAGATAATCTAATAGTAAAAGTATTAAATTTTTTAAAAAGTGAAGCCCTCCATAATATATTTTTTTTATTTATTCTTGATTAACATGGAACAAGAAGAATATTGCTTTTGTCTTAACCATTTTTTGTTTTATGATGATAATAGGTAGATGTAGAAATTTCTATTTAAGGCTTAGGACCCAAGACTATAAATAAGTATCATAATATGTCTTAGAATGACCGTATGTAGGATAATTAATTTGAAAAAGGGATAGGTAAAGTAGTACCCAACGTTTAAGATGATTTATGCTCAGACAAAACATACTTCTCATTTAAAACTTTACTTAAAAGAGTGAGATTTAAATGAGATATAATCCCAATTCTCTACATCTACCCTACTTGTCACTATTTGATATTGCCATAAAAATAACAGTCACATATTCGTTTGATATAGTTTAATTATAATACATGTTTTTAGCGGTTGAAGACATAAGCAGCCACGGTGGCCATCCCCACCGACTGTTTTAGTGAACAATTGATAATCAATAAATGAAAATAGAAAGTAAGTATTTTTATATGTTGAAAATAGAAAGTTGAAAAACGCTAGTGATAGAATGAGAGAAGGCCAATGTAGCTCGAAGATGATAACACATAGTTACCTCTCATTCCTTTTCCGGTTTCTACCAATGTGAGGTAAAATCCCAACTTCACACTGGCTAGCATTGACCATCACCCATATTTTTTTTGGAGAATTGCAAAAATAGAAATCAACAGAACAACACAGATTTCCTAACGTAGTCCCTTCTCATCTATAATAACGACATTTATACACAAGTAAAAAATTGATTCAGATTAACTCCGATCAGGCTGCCGGTGTATCTCTCTTCCTCCATCAACGGCAAGGGGCCAAACAGTATAATTAAGTTTCAAGAATCCAACCGTATTCAACCACGGCAGCCTTAACCTTTTTCTCCGGCAAATCTTGGCATTTTCTCTTGCCCCAAAGCTAGATATTATCCGTTAATGTTGCTAAAAAAACTGTCTTAAAGCCATTATTATAAAAGAGTCTGTCCTCTCTGCTCATATTGCAACAAAAATTACTGATTTACTGTCGAATCACCAAAATGGAAATGGCACGATTTGTTATTGCATTTCTTTTCATGATGATCCTTCCTTCTTGGGCTTCTCTATTTCCACTGCGGAATTCATTCAAAACTCCCAAAATTCATCATCACCGTCATCATCTACTTCATGGACTTCATTGGATGCATGAACATGCACATCAATGGGGAAATGAACAAGCACAAGAATTTGATCCAAGGCAAGGGCCGGTTAAACAAGAGGGGGGTCAAGATAGGCTTCAGCTAAACTTCTACAGGTGGAGTTGCCCAATGGCAGAAAAAATTGTGGCCATTAATGTTGCCAAGATTTTTAAGCAAACTCCAGGTTCATTGGCTACCCTCGTTCGTCTTCATTTTCATGATTGCTTCATCGGTGTAAGTTCTTTCAAACTCCCTCTCTCTCCATTTTTTTTTTTTTGGCAAATTGCTCTTACATCTATGAAAATTAACCTAATTACACATAATATATAAAGGAATATTATGTACATTTATATTTTGTGATTAAAAAAATAATAACTAAAGTTATATTAATGGAAGAAACCACACTCCTTACATTTAATATTAGAGCAAACATATAAATTATTTTTTTATTTTTTAATATCTTATAATTATATTTATATAAAAGGTATTTTTCATTACTCTATCAAGACAAACGAAATCTTATATTCATTTTATTTTGAGAAATATATACTTATCCCTTTTAGTTTTTTTTTCTATTGGGAAAGTGTATGGTTGCAATAGAAGAAGAGAAACGATACTATCAAAAGAGTTTCTAAATTATAAAATCAATAATAATAATTTCTAAATAATACTTTATTCATACAATTTTATTTTTTATACATACAATTTTATCTTTAAACAATACAACAAAGAGATAAAATTATATGAACGGAATATTATATAAAGATTAATTTGGTCATTTTTATAATTTAAGAACCATTTTACTAAAACTTTATAATTTTAATGATAAAATTATTAATTTTGTTACAGAGGAAAAGGAGTGTAAAAGTATATATATATAAAAAAAAGGACAATGCTACAGAGAGTTTAGGAGATTGAATGTTTCCACTATTGAATTATATTTAATGTATTAAGAATTATATATTTAATTTTAATTTACTTATATTATGATTCAAAAAAAGACAATTTAAGACACTTAGGAGCCATTTGGTTTAAACTAGGGAAAAAGAATGGAATCAAAAAAGGGAATTAAGGAAAAGGGAAAGGAATGATTCTTGATTACTCAATTTGTTTGGTTCAAACAGGAAAGGGAATAAAATATTTTTAATTTTTTTCATTGATAATTATTACACTAAAAAATAATTTATATATAATTATTATTAAAATAATTATTATAATTATATTCTTATTATTTTTATTTTATTTATTAATATTATAATTTTTATAATTATTTAATATTGTTTTTATTATTATCTATATTATTTCAATTATTATTAATGTCTTAATAATAATTAATATTATCATAATAATATTAATAATATTAATTATTATTTATTTAATTATTATTTACAATATTTATTATTATTTTATTAATATTATTAATGATTAATAATGTAAAAATATTATAATATTATTTATAATATTATTAAAATATTATAATATTATTAATATAATTAAATATTATTATAATATTTATTATTTATTTAATATTTAATAATATTATTAATATATAATAATTATTATCTATTATTTATTTAATTATTAATATTTTATTAATATTATTATTTCTAATATTTATTATTATTTTATTAATATTATTAATTATTAAAAATTTTAATAATATAATTAATAATATTATAATATTTATTATTTATTTATTAAATAAATAGTAGTAATGTTATTAATATATAATTATTACTTATTTAATTATTAATATTTTATTAATACTATTATTTCTAATATTTATTATTATTTTATTAATATTATTAATTATTAATAACTTAAAAATATTATAATATTCAAAATAATAATTATTAATCATATTCTAATATTATTAATATAATTAAATAATATTATAATATTTATTATTTAATTATTATTTTATTAATATTATTATCTTTTTATATTATTAAATATTTTATTATATTTATGATATTAATTATCATGTTGAAGATGAAGAAAGGGAATAGGATTCCTTAAGGTTTGTGGGGGAATCATCATTCCTTTAATTGGGATAATCCCATTAAAGAAAAATGGAGTAAGGGAATGGATTTTTTCTGAACCAAACAAAAACAAAAATAAAGAGAATGAAACCCTGCAATTTCCTTTCCTTTTCTTGATTACTCCCAACCAAACGACCCCTTAACCTCTTAAGAGGTCATGCTGTCCATTATATTTTCCTAAAAAAGGATATTAATATATATTTTTGAAAATGAAGATAGTATGACTGTAATTATAATAAACATTAGAAGAAATAAATATAATTTATTTTTTTTAAGAATTTGGATTATACAAAGCAAAGTATAAATCTCATCCAATTTACTTGTAAAAATATAATAAACAATTTGGAAAATTTGTTTTACATCTTTTAAATACATAAACTAATTTTTACATTAAGTATATTTATAAAAGATAAATATTACTTTAAATTTTTCTCAAAATTGTAATTAATTGAAATAAAACAATTTTTTAAGAAAAAATTAATATAATATTTATCTTTTAGAGACTAATTTGGTAGTGCACTTAAAAAAAATAAAATCAAATCTTAAATCTCAATCTTTTGCTAGTTGTTGAGCAATCGGTGCTAAACACTAGCGGGTCATTGAGAATGACTTGCGAATGATTTTGTAATGAGTTTCTAAATGAATTGGGAGACAGGGATGTGACGCCTCAGTTTTGCTAGACTCTACACAGTCTGCAGAGAAAGTGGAGAAAGGCTCACTTGCTAATGGTGAATTTCTCAAAGGCACTGATATCATCGATGACATCAAAGGAAAGCTCGAACAAGTATGTCCAGAAACCGTATCATGCGCCGATATATTAGCATTTGCAGCCCGCGACGCCCTTGTCCTGGCCGGGTTACGCTATTATACTCAGCTGGGTGGGCGTAGAGATTCACTCAGTTCCCGTGCTTCTGATGCAGACAACCTGCCTTTTCCCGACTGGACAGTTGATCAAATGTTGAGACTCTTCCAAAAGAAAGGGTTCGGGGCAGAGGATTTGGTTGTTCTAACTGGCGCGCATTCAATTGGTAGCGCTCGCTGTTCTTTCTTCAGTGACAGACTGTACAACTTCAGCAACCAAGTTGGGAAAGCAGATCCCAGTCTGAACCCGGATTTCCTTGCTGAACTGAAAGGGATTTGCTTGCGTCCAGTTCCAAACCAGCCACTTCCACCAAATACACCAGTTAACTTTGATGAGACACCGACCAAACTTGATAATCTCTACTTCAAGAATCTTGTGCAGAAGAAATCATTGCTTAGTACTGATCAAGCGATAGGTAGTGATCCCAGGACTGCTCCGTTTGTGCAAAAGTTCGCAGATGATGCTCAGGGGTTCACCAGTAAGTTTCGTCAGGCAATGATAAAGATGGGTTCTCTGGATGTTCGTACCGGGGACCAAGGGGAGGTGAGGAAAACCTGCAGGTCTACTAATTAGACTGCATTTCTATTATTATTATTATTATTTTTAGTGGAAAGTAGGGAGAACATTTCAACCCTTCTGTCCGGATCACTGGAATTTACTGGACCTTTGACTATTTTTTCTGTAGTTCATGCATTGTCATGAGAGTAGTACTTAAGAATATTTATTTGGTTTAATCTTGGGTTTACTTTTGAAGTTTTTCGAGCACGGGCATGCCGGAAGAACGGTATAAAACAAATACTCCATGCACCAGTAAAAACAACCATGTAATTAGAATCTGGAAGGGAGGGGAGGGAAGAATCTGGTTCGAGTTCAACCGGAATGTTGTTGTAAACGGTTGACAAGGTAACTCGATTAAAAAAGATAAAAAATACTTGCATGCATGATCATGTCAACATCACCTCGCGTTACACATGATTTAATGGTATACTCTAAATTAAACAAACTCCGTATCTATGTGTGCTTATAAAATTAATGGCTAAGAATAATGTTAGTAATCCAACATTATGAGCTACAGATTGCAATGATTGAAACCAGATAGAAATTAATTCCGAGTGCAGAACAAGAAATTCGTTGACAATTACAAAAGATGATTACATTTTTTTTCTTTTCCGTTGCATACAAGAAGCCGTAACTTTGGCGTGATTAATTGCAAATCTGATGAGGAAGAAACACAGTCATTTGTAATAGACTTTTACCGTGCCTTAAAAATACATCAATGATTATAGATGACAATTATTATTTTTTCAAAATATATGGTTGAATAATAGTATAGAAGAATTGACATTTCCCACGAGGCTTTGTTTGTATCGAGAAACTATGCCAAATCAGCATTCACATTAGAACTAGAGCAGTTTGTTTTGACAGAATATCTTGAGTTGGCTTCGCGTTCAAACCAATTCGAGACAGCTACACTTCCAGTTTTCAGAGTTAGATCTATCGTAGGTACATTGTTTTGTAGGATCGCTAGCTGCTAAACACCCCTTTAAAAGAAGTCAAGATGCCATCTAACCTCCAATCAGTAACCTGGTTTGGGCTGAATGTGGTGAAGGCTACCGTGATCCAAGCAACTTCTTCAGATGTCATTTTCACACACCGTGGACAATTACAGTGACATATCCTCTCCTATTTCGCTAATTAATTTCTCCACCTTAGCCAACATATCTAGTAACAAGAAAAAAAAATATACCATGATTTCAAGAAAAGAAATTTTAATAGCCCATGTAATATTGACTAAAGAATATATAGCAATAAGCAAATTCGTCTTTGGACCTCTAACGATGCACAAGAAGCATATCCAACGACTAACACTAATACAAGAGGTAAACTTCTACCGAAAAAAAAAATGGAAAAAGACGTAAATAGGCCTATGTACTGCATGAAAATACTCATATTCAAGCCAAGAAGAAGAAATTTGCAACTTCTTTTGCTCTAGTTACTTCCCTAGAATAGAGAAAAGAATTAAGGACAAAAAATGGCATGCCATGATTAGCCACTATTAAGCAAGAAAGCTACCTTGGAAGGAAGAATCTTTCATGTACCGCTGCCACAAAAGAAAACAAATATTAACAATTCAGTATACTTACCATGTAGCTGAATAAAAATCAGTAAAGAAATGCAGCTCCAAAGCACCTCCCCATAGAGAAGTATATAACTGCTAGGGGGGGGGGGGGGGGGAACAAAGAACTGTGAAGAAATATATAGGCTTGAGCATTTATCAGTAGGCAAGTTTTCCAGAAGATATGTACCGCAATTTGAGACCTAAGATCATTTTCCTCGGAAACAGTAGGTTGAGCTGCAAAATAAGATTTTAGTCATATGAAATTGGTTCAAGTATGAAGCCAGAATAAATCTAAATATGCTACCATATAACTAGATAAATCACTTACCCTGTTTATTTTCAGAGCAATCCATTAGCAATGAAGTGAAACTCGGAGGCAAGGCCGGGAGGATGTCTTGGAAGTTATGGCCAGAAACGTTTCCCTTTTCTTCCTTACGTGAATTTCTTTCTCCTTCTTTATTCAAACTTTGTGGCATTTGGGGAGTGTAAGTATCAACAGGAGCCAGAATGCTCAATTCCTCACGACCTCTACAATATTCAGCAAGCCTCAGAATATATTTTCTCTATCACAATTCAGTTGAGTTATATCTTCCCAGCTAGGGGAAGGGAAGGGGAAAGAGCTAATGTTCCTAAAAGGGGAAGTAATGTATATCAAAGGGTGAGAATTCATAATATATGAGGACACCATCACTCCTTCCCTTCCCTTCCTTTCTCCCCATCTTCACCTGTAGCATTGAATATTTCTTCTTACGTGTTTGGGCGCTTGTTTGATGATACAAAGCCAGATTGTGATGAGATTTCAGATCCAAAGTCAGTATTTAGAGGTTCAGGGTCCTTTGCATCTTTCAAGAGCTCCTGTAAAGGAACATAAAGATACAAGAATTGACAAGAAAAGAAGGTATTAGAATGCCTCATTCCATTTGTTTTTCCAGCAAAACTTGTATTTTAACAAGCAATGGTAATTTCACCTTCAAAACATGTATAAATGATTGTGTTTCACAGATTGATGCAAATTGCAAAGCGAACTTCTGTATCTGTCAAAAAGGCAAAACGATGATAAATCCTTTGTAACTCTATTTGATAATCTGTCAATAGAACCTATTAGACAGTCCAAAATAATAATAATAAAATTTTGTAGGTGAATCATACTTGCAACCAGCCTATAATGTGCACAATTAAATATAAATTATGCAGGAAAATCTTGCCTCTCCCACAGGATCTCTGTAGCTCACTAGTACAGTTCTGATACCTCTGGGGGCAAAACCTGATACGCATGACACCTGAGGCCAGGAAAAATGCAGCTTGGAAACGTAGTGCTCTTCCTATCAGATATTGTAAAATGCATAATCAGATTTTGAAATTTTAAATAAGCTATCATTGGAAAGTTTACTTTTAATTTCAGAGCACTGATAGAGAAGTTACAACAATTGAGCAATAGGTACATTCAGTAGTTTAAAAAAAGGCCCGAGGTCACTTCATAGTGATAGAGAGAGACCAAGTGGACCAAAAGAGATAGAGATAGAGCAGTACTAAACTACAGAATATTTCTAATTGAGTAGTTCTATTATCTCTCTCTTTGTCTGCACTCACACAAGCATAATTTCATACATACGTATTATATGAAAAAAATCCCCCACAGAGACAGGACAGTGTGAATTCAGGGCAAGTAAATTTTTGTAGCTGCTATTCAGAGGTGAGAGATTCTAATATGTTCTGTGAGTAAAACGAAGTTCTTACTCCATTAGGAGAAAGATAGACTCAAAGGCATGGAAGGGCTCCATTTTTGGGGACCTACATATTTTCTCCTTCTAACTCGGTGTCAAATTCTCATGATGGAGTAAGAATCTTCTTATACTCCAGAGTCCAGAGCATATTAGAATAGAAGCACGATTTAAGCAAAGAGTTTTAACCTATGCCCTGTCATTAGGATTACTCTAACTTTTTTAGAAGAAATTTCCCAAGAAAAACTAAATACCTATTAGACAAATCAAACACATCCTAGAAAATATCCATAGAAACGATCATCTCAATCTCTCGGATGTTTTCCGCAACAATCATTCTGTTGTGAAACACAATCTAAAGCATGATAGAGGAGGAATTCATGAAACAGCTATCAAACACAATCCACATCGCAGTCTCTAAGCCTTACGGAAGTGGTTAACAAGGCTAAAAACAGTATTATGGAATTCACCGTCACATTACTGAAACCAACCTCCATGAACAACTGATCACCATCGAGAAGAGAAGTAAACCTAAACAAACTGACGTGCCCCATCGTAAATTCAAGGTTCACAAAAAATAGAGGAAAGCAAACGCTGATGAACCACAATCGAGAAAACGTGAACTCTGAGAAAACAAAACTGCGAACAATATAGAAGAATCGATGACTCACAAGGCATTTTCCGTTGAAACTGACGGTGAGGATGACGTCGGAGTTCTTGTGGTCATTAATGAAGCAGAGAAGAGCGACGGAAGAGGAAGAGATCCAATTGCCTTTAGGACGACGATTCCTGAGGTTAGGAGCCAGAGGAACAAGATCTGAGCAAGGAGAGGAGAGGGAGGGATAGCTAAAGAAGCGAGCAAAATGGATCTCCCACTGGCCTCCTGTGGTGGTCACCGAGTTCGTAATCTTGTTGCTTAGTACAACCGCAAGAGAGCCCGCCATTTTTTGCTCGTTTAGGACGCCTAGCTTTCCAATTTGAATTATGGTGCGAAGAGAGGGAACGTCGTCGCCAGTCTCCTTCAGACACAGTTTAAAAACCGCAAGCAGCTAATCGCTCGAATGAATATTAAGACCGTAGCGCTAATCTTCCTATGGAAATATTCACCGCAAACTATACCGACCTCCGTAAAATTCAGTGTAATTAGGTGGATTTAAATTTATTTATTATCAAAATAAATTAATTTTATATTATTATCTATTTATATATTATTATATTAATAAAAATTTATTATAATAAAAAATTTTGAATTACTATTATTATTTTAATAACATATTTTTTCTCATTTAATAAATACACTAATAGTGTAAATATAATTCACACTAATAGTGAATTAAGTACACACTCTGACGATATTTGTACTATTTTTTTCTTTTAGGAATATATATATAAATTTTGACAAAAATTCTAATTAATTTCATAAATCCCATGTTTTAATTGTGATTACAGCAATTACAAATAATTGAGTATATACAATGCAGAGGAATTTCGGTAACATAAAACCAATTTAGTATTAATGCATCCATATTTCTACCGGTCAAACTTGGCTGCTTTAATCTCCTAGTATTAATCGGGTCTTCAACAAAATCACATGCAATACAATTCTCTCTTAAAATTCCTAAAAAATTCACATACAAGTGGTGGGGTATCCTTTCCTCTCTATTGAACCCTCACTTTTTGTGTTATATGAGACAAAGCGTATCTTTCTATTTTCTAATGAGCAAAAATAGATGATGAAAGTTAAGGGGTAGGGACCCTTTATAATTAATAAATTAAGCCATAGATTTTATCAATCTATATTTATATAATTATATTTGAGCCTAAGTACCGAATACTTATTTACATAATTTCACTTATCATGTCCATAATTACTGACATTAATAACTTTAATTTATAAATGATGAGAGGTTCAAATTTATAAAATTCCAACAATTGTCCACTTGGATCAATAAAATTTATAAATAGTAGTCACTTTAATATTAATACTAATACTAAATAATGTTATTATACCTGTAGATCTAAATTGAAATTATAGGCATTCAATAATATCGAATATTATATCCAAAAGAGATATTAATATCAAATATATTAAATATCTACACTTCATTAATCAAAATAATCAATATTTGATAATAATGTTAGTTCAAAATGTAAATAATAAAATTTACATGACTTTAATGTGATAATAGGTCCTAATATCTATTCAACATGCTCAATGAAAATCAATATTTTCAATATAATAATAAGATATCATCTAAATGTCTCTATCAATATTGTATAACTAAACATGTGCAAAAAATTTATGGCAACATAAAAGAAATATTTTATTAAGAATATTTTATTAACAAATCTCAAGATAAACAATAAGTACATCATGTTCATGTTTAATACGCATAACCCCCATTAACTCAAAATATCAAAAACCTTTACAGACCCATATGATTTACATAATCAATATATATCTTATTGTTAAGCATTTAGTTAATCAATCTATGAGTATACAATCAGTAGAAGTATACTCAATAAAAGTGATATGACTAAGAGGCCTTTTGAGTTCTATTCGTACAAAACTTTTCGATATGGTATGCTTACATATCTTCTTTCTCACAAATTGATATTTCATATTAAAATGATTTGTATGAACAAAACTTTTCCTATTTAGAGAGAAGTTCACAAAAATAAAGTTGTTATAGTAAACTAGAATGAAACCTATAGGATCCCGTGGATATTCCATTATCATATATTTATTTATTGGTATAAGTTAAAAAATATTAATCAAGATCGACTAAAAAAATTTACGAATAGATTTCGTATTGTAGCAATGAAATATTTCAATACATAAATCAATTTAACTTTACATCAACAATACGTGGCATAAAATTTGAATGATATAATTAATTTGATAGAATAATGGTATAAAATTACATAACTTAATCACAATAATAATAATTAAATTAAATATAGTAATAAAAAAGGATAAAATGATATAAAAACTAAATATAATATTGTATAAATGTAATTATAATTATTAAATTAATAACATATAAAAAAAATTAAAAATTAATAGATAAATTCTAAATATAATAATAACCAAATATGATAATTGAATTTTAAATTCTGAATTTTGAGTTCTTATTATAGTGATTTCAAATGATAAAAAAGGTAAAAACTAAAAGAAAATTGAATTCTTATAAAGTTACCAAAAAAATTATAAATAATACACAAATTATATAATAAATTAATAATAAGATGATTATCCATTAAAATCATAAATAAATATAACTACTGATAAATAAATATAAATATAGGTAATGAAATACAAATGTAATAATTTAATAATAAGAAGTCAATGATAAATAAATGAATAACAAATAGAAGAAATTATAAAAAAATATGATTTTATGAGAATAATACATGCTATGTATCAGGGGCAACTATCCCAGCAAATTGACAGGTGCAACTATTAAGATAATCTGCTTTGGACTTCTACTTATCTACTTTCCTTTTTGTCCATCTCTATACAATACTTTAAATGAAAGGAAAATGCAATACATTAATCAATTACCCGGTAATAAGAACGATGGAAAAAATTATGTAGATTAATCAGAATAATAATAATAATAATAATAATAATAATAATAATAATAATGACAATGACAATAATAATCAAATAATCATATAGTATTGTCAAAATGATACAATAATATAATAACTAAATACAATAATGTAAAACTAATTAATAAATGAATTAATTTGATGATTTATAAGATAAATAAGGTAAATAATTTAATAAATGAATGAATCCGTACTACAAGACATTTAATAAGAAAATTGATGACAATACTAATGAATAAAATAAAATTTGAATGATATATTTAATTTGATAGAATAGTGGCATAAAATTATGTAGCTTAATCAAAATAATAATAATAATAATTAAATAGAGTAATAAAAAATGATAAATTGATATAATAACTAAATGCAATAATGTAAAATTATAATTGTAATTGAAATTGTAATTATAATTATTAAATTAATTGTAACTATAACTATTAAATTAATTGAAATTATAATTATAAAATTAATAATATATAAAAAATAAAATTTAATAAAAAATTCTAAATATAATAATAACCAAATATGATAATTGAATTTTGAATTTTGAATTGTTACTATAGTGATTTCAAATAATAAAAAAGGCAAAAATTAAAAAAAATGAAATCTTATAAAGTGACAAAAAAATTAGAAATAATAAATAAATTATAAAATAAATTAAAAATATGATGATTATCCATTAAATTCATAAATAAATATAACTACTAACAAATAAATATAAATATAAGTAATGAAATACAAATATAATAATTTAATAATAAGAAGTCAATGATAAATAAATGAATAACAAAATAAACTAATAATATGATGCTCTTTTAATTTAATAGCTAAATATAAAAATATATGTAATTAAAATACTAATTTAGATTACCTATAATTAAAAAAATATGATTATCTACTGACCCATTCATTTATGTGTTTAGTTTTATTTGTTTAGATAATTATTCATTATTCATTTAGATAAGTTCATTAAAATATAATAAGGTAATTTGGATCCTTATACCAATGCATGCATCATTGTTTAGCTTTTCTGTCTTTCATCTGGGCTGGGCAGCATCACCCAAATAAGATTTGAAACTTGTACAAAAGTATGGCGCATCTTCAAACCACATATTTGTTATTTTTGAGCATAATATATTTTGCCTGACAGAAAAGAGTCACTACAACATTGAAAGAGGACGAATTGACTAAAAAATGAGTTATTTTCTTTCAGACGATCAATGAAAAGGACAAGTAAAATAGGATTTATTAATTATACACTACCTTTTGTATAAAAAGTTCAGAGATTGTTTACCGCGCATCTTTAAACCACATATTTATTATTTTCGAGCATAATATATTTTGCCTGATAGAAAAGAGTCATTGCAACATTGAAAGAGGACGAATTGACCAAAAAATGAATTATTTTCTTCCAAACTATTAATGAGAAGGACAAGTAAAATAGAATTTATTAATTATACACTATCCTCTGTATACAAAGTTCAGAGATTGTTTACCTAATGAGGGTAAGAAAATCTTTACAATACAGTAAAGGATAACCACTGCCAAATTGCATAATGCACGAAATTGCTTAAAAAGATGATACCCATCAAGACTATCATCTTTACTCTGCATAGCATAACCTATACAATAATAAAGACACTGAGTACTTTCATAATATAGGAAAAAAACTTTTCTATCAATTCAAAACACATACTATAAATGCAAATATATATAGATGATATGTTATAATAAGTCAAAAAATAAATGAAGCATAGGAAGGATAGAGAAGTCATACCTTTGCATACTGAAACACTTTTTAGTATTGTTAATTACATAGACTAAGGTAGAGCATTTAAATCGAATAATAAAGTTTCACTACTGAAGCACAAAGTATACAAATTGTTTATCTAATCAAAGCAAAAAATATTTGGATGAAAGAAAGTAAAAATAACTACAATATTAAAAGTGATAGAACAAAAGAAAAAAAAAATTATGTCAGGTGTTTTTCATGGAAGTCAATAATATTTTCATGAAAAAAGCTTTCTATAAGAGTATACTTTTTGTGTTATATACAACAACTATATTCTGAGTCTGCTCTCATGAATGGAAGAAGTCATACGGTAAATAGATGTCCAAATTCACTAAGTGTAAAAAAATAAATTATGGGAATATAGATCATATATTACTACTTCAATGTCTCCCATTAGCATGTTGAATGACATTCTATTTTAGTTTAGGGCGTGACACACTCAATAACTTGCAATTGTTTTTAGACTATGTTTAGCTTCATTAAGTGATGAAGGAAAATGATAACTTAAAATAATGAGTTTTCCTAAATTCACATATTATTGCTAGTGATTTTAGATTTATTTTTATTACCTTTTCAATTACAAGTGGGATGCCAAAGACTATGCCATTAAGCCCATATTGTGACCTTTGGTGAGAACTCCTACCCTATAAAATGCAATAGAGCACTATAGTGAATACAAAACATCTAGAATATGAATATTCAATATGAATAATGTATCAAATGAAATTTGGAAATTTGCAAAACATAATAGAAATTAGATATCTTTAAAGAAATAGTTCAATATTCTACTTAAAAAGCTCAGATACAAAACAATAATAACATTCATAGAATTGTCCTTTAAATAGTAACAAATAACTCTTCTTATTATGAATAGTATTAATTAAGGTCATAACTTTCTTAGTGTTTTTTTTTTTAAAGTAGACAGCATGGAAGAGGCCAATTTAATGTCTTGAAATCAAAGGGTCACACCTTTAACAACCCACAAATTGGCGAATAAAAAAATAAAATCAATATCTTTGATAGCAATAAAGGTACTTAGAGCTAAATTGGGTTACAAATGAATATTCTAATTATTAAATTAAGGAGTAACATTTAAAGACTTTACCTTATTGGAAGAAGTCATTTGGAGAACATTGTAACTATCCCAAATGCGATCAATGTTAAAAGGGGAAACATAAACCTTGAATGAGAACCCTTTGTTAAGTAAGGCATGCTTAATTTCTTGAGGGAAATAATATGGCTCAAATTCCTATAATAATTAAACCACAAATAATTAGTAAATAACCATTACACCACCTATTAAAACTCCAATTAGTAAAAGCAATAAATTTCCTAAATTTACCTCACAAATACAATCTTTCAAATCCTTCATACAAATTTCAATCAATTTCTCAATATCACAATTGGAAACCATGAAAGGAGCAAGTTTATCATGATTAGCAATAATGACATGGATAAACTACTTGAAATTAAAATAAAGACAATAACTCTATGCATTATAAGAATGGAAATATAAGGAAACAAAAAAGAAAAAAGATAGCTTTTAACTTCAAAAGTACTATTTTACCTAGGAATAGAGAAACCTACACTTCTGTTGCATTAGACATGGTAAAATTCCCCACCATGTTGTACAACTATTCTCCTACACTAAGCACAACCTTCATAATACCAAGGTTTATTTTCAAAACTTTGATAGCTTTAGCAATTGTTACAGCAAGGCAGGGCTGCAAAACAAATATAAAAATAAATTTTGTACTCAAGAATACAAATTATAAATTCTAAAAAGACATAACTAACTATAAATTCAAACGAACCACTTTAGCTGTAAGAATTTCAATGAGAGTTTTAGGGCAAAAATTAGAGTTTGGATGGATATCAATAGGGTGACCAACCAATGTCTTAAAAGAATACCTGATAAGCCTTAAAAAAAAAAGTGAGGGCCATAGTTGAATTTAATGATAATGAAATTATAGGCTTGCGAAAACAATCTACTCATTGATTTCGTAACTTATCCACAAGTCTCGTAGAAGGACTGACAATAACTCTAGAAACTGATCTAGCTTGGGTGAGGTGGATACATGCTAAAACAAATTATCATACACATTAGGAGGAACTGATTATAAGATTACTATAATTAAATAAAGGAGAGGTCATAAACAGTGTAGGATTTACATCTAATAACTTTAATGCGAGCAAGTTGAAAAATCATCCAAGATTGATCATTACCATTATACTTCATATGATCCAACACCATGTCAGCTTGGAAATTGGAAAACACACACCTCAGATAAGAACCATTACAAGCATATACTACATTCAATATTAAATAATAAAAAGAAGTAAATACTATTAATATTGGAAGTTAATAATAAGATAGTACTCACAATATATCTACCAAGAGGACTTCAATGTAGTGAATAGATCTTCCACTCATAATCACATCTTGCAACAATGATACATGTTGAATTTGTCCAATCAAATCTATCAAAACATAAAATAGAAATTAGTGAAAATAACTACATTATTTATGATAAAGTTAGCCAATAAATATTCCATAAAGATAAAGACATACCAAGCAAGAAATTCATGGGAACACACCTATGAATAATCTTAGCAAAAGGAATACAATGGAAACTATTAAAGAGAATCCCATTGTTAAAACTTGATAACTTAGTACAAAATATGAAGAAAATATGAAAAGAATGACGAGTAACTCTTAATTCCTCATTATTATCGATCACTTCAAACTCTTAAATCTGATAACAACACCCTTCATTAATATTACCTTCAAAATAATGAATCAGATGGCTACCAATGGTTGCTTGAAGAGTGTTATGCTGTAAAAATATACACAGAAATGATAGAATATTACTTATTACTTAATCTCAGATATACAAATATATATATATAAAGTACTAAGAAAAAACTTATAAAAAATGCATGGGAAAGGACCTTTTGATCCATAAATATTGCCTCAATCTTGTGCAATACATTCTCCGAACCAGGCCTCATCACAATCCAAACCCCTATAACCCGACCAACAATATTCCAATTGGTTCGAGATTTGTTAATACCCAAGAAATGATTCAATGAGTGATCTATTACACAATCTAATAAAGAGAAACATCAATAAGAAATAATGGTCATTTTTTTAGGATAAAATTATACTTTACAACTTAGTACATATAAAAATTCAGTAAACATAATAGAAGAAGCACATATGAAAAATAAAATTACAAAAAGCATGACATGTGCAATGAATATATATATGAAATAGATAAATATAGGAAAAGAAAAAATAACAAACCAAAGAAAAGGAATGGTAAAAAACCTATATTATCTCACAGATTTTCAAACAACATTCATAGAGAGGAATAAAAAATAATAATAAAAGTAGTAAGCCATAACAAACATAGGAACATACAAATCTACACTTGCAATGGACGAATAAGGTCTTCCAATGTCCATGATAAACACATAAAGAAAAGAATTATAAACTTAAAAGGAAAGAAAAAACAAATGTTGGAAGAAGAAAACAACAGTAAAAGGAAAATACATAGAGCCAATAATAAACAAAGGTAGAAAACATGTGTCTTACTTTTACCAAGAAGGTGATGATGGATGCTAAATAGCTAAGAGAACTTGAACAACAACATGTAAATACGCTGGGCGTCCAGAGTAAAACAAAGAAAAGAAACAAATATTTATTCATAATAAATATATCACTTCAAATTTAATAATGTAAGAAATTTTAACTTACCTCTAGCAGGATAGTTAAAGGGTGGAAATAGTGAAGATTGCCTTATAAAAACTACATAATAAAAAGATGGTGGAAACAATGAAACCATAAATAGTGGGATGTGAAGGAACACAATACACAGATTCAAGCTAAAATAAAATGAGATGAACAATAAAAGGGTTTAATAATATATTATTTGAAAATTATGGAGACAACATCTATAGTATCAAATTAAAATATTATCTGACCAATAATGAGAATACAATGAAAGCATATAAAGGTTATATTGAAAAAAAGAGACAATATGGAAGTCTTTATACCGAGATATGTATGAAAAGGTCACAGTCAAAAAATCCTTTTTCAATATTTTCTTTCAAATACATGAAGACAGGGGATGAAGTGTCAGTTAACTGCACTACCTAAGCAATAACAAGAATGCAGGATTCACTTTTTCAATATGTAAAAATATGGATCTCCTTTTCTGATAATACTACAAAGATTTATAACTACAAGCACTACTTTATTTCTAACACTTGCAAATCTATGTAAAAGAGACATAGATATGTTACGTTTCATGCAGTAGTTTTACTAAAAGTCTCAAAATATCTTTTTTGAACATCATAAAGACAACATCTACAGTATCAGATTAAAAAATTACATGAGCAATGGTGACAATAAAATGAAAGCATAGAAAGCTTATACTGAGAAAAATGAGACAATGAAGAAGTCCCATATGAAGACATGTATGAAAAGGTCATAATCAAAAAATAAAATATTACATGAAGACAGGGCATAGAGTATCGGTTCCAACCATCACCTGAGCAGTAGTGAGAATGTAGGATTTGCCTCTTTAGTTATGAGAGAATTAAGAGAAAATAAAGAAGGAAGAATATGGAGAGATATATGAATAGCTCAGAGTCATATAATAAAAAAAATGTGCTTAACAAATAGAAGAGTCATTTTTTTAGGCTGTGTTTTAAAAAAATTGTCTCTTTTCTCTCATCGACTTAAAAGAAAAAAGAACCAAATCATTTGTCTCAATTTTAAAAGCAATAATTGATTAGAAAGGATAAGTTTTCAAACCTGAAAAAAAACACAAAAATAGATCAAAGTAAAAGTATTTTGATAAAGATCATATTAGTAGCAGAATTGAAAGTACCAGTGTACGATCCTACAAATAAACACCAAAAAAGATTAAAGCAAAAGTACTTTGCTATTAATCAGACATAAAAACAATCAATTACGCAAATAAGGCAATGATCTGCTAGGAAGATGCAGAATCATTGCACACCAAATATGAAATCAAATCCCAAAACGGAGACATGTGAGTACAGAAATTAAGCTACCAGCCCTAAAAAATGATCAAAATAGAAAAGAATCAGAACAACACAAGTAGAGGAAACAATAAGTCACAGAAAAGGAAAAAGCATAGGCTTAAATAAATTAAAAGCTATCATAAGTATTCAAAAAAGTAAGAACAAATGAAGATCTATTTTTATTTCCAAATCAAAGCCCTTAATGCAAATCAATCTGTTTCAATTAATAAAAGAGAGACACAAATCAAAGGCAAATCAATTAAAATCAAATCCCAAAACGAAAGTCTGTGAGTGAAGAAGCCTCTTCGCTAGAAACCAGCTCAACTACTCGCCTGCAGTGAAGAGAAACGATGCACAAATAGAGTAAATGTACGATCTTACCAATAAACACCAAAAAAGATTAAAGCAAAACTACTTTGTTGTTAATCAAGCGTAAAAACAATCAAATCCACAAATGAGGAAATGATGTGCCCAGAATATGCAAAATCATCTCACTATAATTTGAGAATTAAAGTTGCTTGGATAAAAGAGCAAACGGCTTATGACGATTTGCTTACCCGTTGATAGAGGAATGACACTATTTCAATTGACGCAAGAACCAACCGATGTGAGGAAGCTTTTAATGCGGATGAACGAACAGAACAACGCTGGTTTTAAATGTTGGGAAAGCGGCCATGTGATTGGACAAAAGCCCCAACTTGCACTGAAAGCACGAATAAAAGTGGACGCTATTGTAGAATAACGTAAATAATAATCGTATAGATTATTAAAGGCCTTGTAATGTTATCAATAAAATTAAAGTTAAAAAATATAATTTTTTAACCATATGGCCTTATGAGTAACCTTATAGCACGTGACATATCCCACTTTTATAGTAAAGGTTATTGTAATGAATTTCTTGACACTTTTCCATAATATAGCTTCTCCTATTATTATAAAGATGTATTCAAATATAAACTTATTGATCATTTAGATAACAAGAAAAATTTGAGTCTGAGCAACTTATAACCATGAGATCTCCTTATCTCTTATGGGTGAGCGTATTATCTTTTATACTTTGTGGCTACCTCAATACTTTCTTTGTAGCACTTTAGTGTCTCTGACCAAAATCACTCAAGTATTTCCCATGTACACTTACCTCAAAAGCAATATTAGATCATGTACATACTTAAGCATATATTTAGTTACTTACAACTAATGCATATGAGATATTTTTCATCTTTCTTCATCATTCTAAGGACATAGGCTTTTGAGAAAATCTTACCCTTCTAAATAAGTGAAGATACATGAGAATGTGTTAACATATTAAAACTTGTTAGTATTTTCTCAATGTATGACTGTTGAAATAAACCAAATATATCCTGAAATCTATCACAGTGAATTTCTATGCTTAAAATAAAAGATCTCATAACTTTTATTTCAAATTATTGTGATGATATTTGTTTTATGTCAATCAACATGTTCATGTCATTACTTGTTAGGAGAATATCATTTATGTACAATACTAAGATCACAAAATTACTTGCTTTCATTAACATGTATACGCACTAGTTTGCATTATTTTTTTTTAAACTCGAGAAATTATTATCTCATTAAATTTGAGATATTATTGCCTAGATGCTTATTTCACACCATATATCAACCTTTTCAATTTGTATAGTAGGTGCTTCATACCTTTCTCTTAAGAATTATCTAGCTACTCCATATACATTATTTTTGTCAAATCATCATTTAGGAAAGCTATTTTTATATCCATGTGGTGTAATTATAAATCAAGGTAAGCTATAAGTGTTATGACAATCCAAAATGAATCTTTCATTAGCACTAGTAAGAAGGTTTTTCTTGTAATATATTCCTTTCCTTTAAGTATACTTTTTTACCATAAGTTTGGCCTTATTCCTCTTAATCTGCTCATGAATATCCTATTTAATCTTAAAAACCCATTTATAACTTATAAACTTATAATTTGAGGTTAATTCATCCTCCATTACAACAATCCATTTAGAAGGGTTAAGACTAGATATTACCTATAAGATTAGTGTTTTCATTGACATTAAACACATGTTCTTATAAATAGATCAAGTAGTTAGTTGAAACTGCTAGCTTGCACTCTCTATATGACTTGCTTGTAGGAATTTCACCATTTAGGTATTCATTTTCACATCCCTTTAGTGGAATTATAAATTAAGATAGGGTATAAGCACCATGATAACCTAAAATGAATCTTTTGTTAGCACTAGTAAGAGAGTTTCCTTGTAATATATTCATTCCTCCTAAGTATACTTTTTTACTGCAAGTTTGGCCTTGTTTTGCTCATGAATGTCTCGCTTGATCTTAAAAACCCATTTATAGCCTATTGGCTTAGAGTTTGAGGTTAACTTATTCTCCCTTACAACAATCCATTTAAAAGACTCAGGACTAGATATTGCTTGTAAAAATCCTATAGGATTAGTATCTTCATTTACATCAAACTCATGTTCGTGTAAAAAGACCAAGTAGTCAATTGAAATTGTTAGCTTGCGCTCTTTATATGACCTTCTCAGAGGAATTTCATCATCCTGGTCTTCATTTTTTGCTATGAGTTGTATTGGATCAAATAGTAGAATGGTAGAAGAATAAAACTCAAGAAATTGCGGTATCAAAGGAATAACTACTCTTTCTCCTTTAAAAGTGGTGATTTGCAACTCATTTTCAAAATAGACTGCTTTGTTTGATTCAACCATAAAGTTCAATCTCCTGAATCTTTTCAAGTATGATACTTCTATAAAGATTCAATCTTTAATTAGATATCAAATTTTCTTATAATCCTCCCATCAAGGTCAAAATTCAATTTATGAGTTGAGAAAAAGATTAATCAAAATCCTTGTTTGAAATTAAATTTAACTATTAAATTTAAGATCAAAATTTTTTAAACTCCTCAATTGGAACAAAACATCTATCATTTGATTTGAGACTAAGTCTCATGAAAATTTCGATTGAAATTAATTTGAAAAGAAGAATCATCGATTGTTTTGTATTCTTTTTCAAAAATTAAAAATTAGAGATTGTACTTACATCGTTAAATTCAATAAAATTATTTATTTCATATAAATTTTTTTATTGAAAAATTTTGTTGTGTATAATCAAATTGATACAAAGTGAATCATTGAAATAGAATATTAGTGAAAAAGACTTTTTTTTGGCTATGAATTAGTGAAAAAGATATTGATAGCTATAAACGTAATCTGCACAGCGCACATGCGGGCAAAAAATTAATGAAATTTGGCCCCGTGATAGCAGCAACAAGCTAGTGCATAACTACTCCAACCAACTGAATGTCCTACAAATTGTAGCATTTGCACCGAACCAATTAGAATACGACACATGCCAGTTATACGGCACTACACTTGCTAGTGCACCGTATATGTTCTGTCTGTCTTCTTTCTCGTCGTCACCGTAAAGTAGAATTTTCATATTTTCCACGATTGGTGAGCTGACCAGCTTCAGAACCTTATATGTATGTTCTCTTTTGCGAAGGAAGCCCAGATCAGACCCGTTGTATTCCGCTATGAAAGCTCTACTTAATCCAGAACCTTGCCTCTCCATTGCTCACTCGATTTTCTTCAGTAGACCGCGAAGTTTAACTCGTGCTTGGGTTCATCCATTTCCGAAACTCTTTGTCAAACATAGTGACCGGTGGATTGGACAGTTTCGACGGAAACTTTGTTTGAAAGTGGAAGCTACATTAGATTCTGCTACGATTGAACAGTTGGGGATTCCTGAGCTCGATATTCGGAATCCAGCTTTGTCTTCTTCATATCGAAGTCCGATATTCCCGAAGCCGAATCAGACCGTGTTGGATGCTCAAGCTAGGGTTTGTACTGGTCCTACGCAGACCAGACCTCTTGGAGAAGAACAGGCTTTTAAGGTTTTAGATACGATCCTAAGATCAGGTTGTTTATAAGTCCATTTGTGTAATTGCCGTTTTTTTTCCAATGCCAATTGCTTTTTTCCTTGTGGAAATTTTATTGTTATAACATGGCGTTCTCTGTTATTTTAGTATAAGCTGGCTTGTGAAACTGCGTTTAATTTGTTAAAGGCGTGTGAAATCTCTTACTCTGAAGTTATCATTGAATTTGGAATGAGGGTAGGCTTTAGTATAATGGGATGGACAAGTAGGAAACACTAGAGTTCAAGAATCAAAAGCTCAAATCCAATAAAATACTACTGTTGATTACTTTCTCTAATATTAAGAGAACTTGTCACACTTGCTTCAATCTCAGCTCGAGGAGACCTTAAAGACGAAAATGAAGTTTCTAAAGCACAGCTTGGAGCATTTTTTGCTGCAATGACAATTCGTGCAAATGCCTTTCCTGAAGCGACCCAGTGGAGTGAAGGGGAAACACGGGCAATGAAGGCATTCTGGCCACTCCTAGTTAAAGTACTTCCACCTGATGTAATATTCATAGCAGACCCCGAAGGAACAATGGGAGTAGGAAGTTCAATTGGACCACAATATGTTGGAAATGGCAGTGGTGAAATGAGATTGATTGGTTGCCTCAGGGAAGTACTGGCTGGAGGTCATCTTGGATTTGAGGAGGTCCAAGGTGTATTAAGGGATGTTCTTCCTTTCCGAGATGGAGACAACAATTCACCAGGAGTAAGTGAGGCATTGCTTTCAGCATTTTTAATAGGTCAACGTATGAACAGGGAAACTGACCGCGAGTTAAAAGCATATTGCCTGGCATTTGATGATGAAATTGGTATCACTTTCATTAATTAATTTGATTATGGTTCAAGTTTAATTGCATATCGAATTTTTCACAGGCAGATTCTCCAATTGTTAATTTATCATAAGTTGATCCTCAGGTCCCCCTCCTGTTGCTGATATTAGATCACTGACTCACTATGGTGAACCTTATGATGGGAACACACGATATTTCAGGAGCACATTATTTGTTGCTGCAGTTAGATCTTGTTATGGAGAGTCTTGCTTGCTTCATGGAGTAGAATGGATGCCACCTAAGGTGTGTCTATTAAGTTCTTGTTTATATTGGTTGCTCTATCAGCAAACCAAGATTTATGTTGTTTTTAATACTTTCCTCCACAGAATTGAATACTAAGTGTATTGCAGATGTATATTTTGCTCTGGATATTATATCATGTCATTCATGATGGGAATCCTATTATTTCTGAATTGTACAATTATTGTTCACATTTTAGGGAGGTGTAACTGAGGAGCAAATGTTGAAGTTTATGGGGGCAAATACAAGCCTATACCCTTTGCAGGCCAAGAAACTTCTCGAGGTCTCCTTAGTTTCCAGGATGTTCTGTAGCACCACCACATTGTTTATCACTCCTTACTTAGCAGCTGTGTATAATTCCTTTCTACTCTCTTCTTTCCAGGATGAGGAAGTTGGTTTTGCTTACATAAGTCAGCGCGAAGCTCGCCCATCTCTGTATGATAATCTGACCCTATATTATTAGACTTTGCTTTTTTGCATGTCTCTTATGCAAAGTATAACTAGATTTTGTTTGTTTTCCCAAGACAAGCATGCATGTCATTGAGTTTGGAACTATCTAAAAGACGTTGCATTTTCTTGTTGGACTACCAATACCTTTTGGTGCATTTATTCTTTTACAAGAGTACGTATGATGTTTTGTGAAGTGCTTAGTTGCTCTTGGAAAATGAACCTGTTCAATCTGGTAGTTGAAAGTTATTTTATAAGAAATAGAGCACCAATAGCCAACTATTCATTCAAGAAGAGAGAAATGGAGTATCAGAAGCATAAGGTTTACCATACGGAATATCTTTCAGCCTGATGGCATGTCCCTCTTCTCACAATTTCAAAAGTTTAAAGACAGATTGGATTTTACAACAAAGTCCTTTCTTGATTGGAAATCTATGTGTTGATACCTAGCATTATCTATTGCTTTAGACTGCAACTTTCGGGAAGGTTTATTACATTGTTAACATCTATGTCTATAACAGTGATAGTGGACTGTAGTCTTAAACATGTTAGTTTTTGCGCAGATACTCACTAACTGGAATAAGGGAGCATATAAAGAAGCGCCCTCCACTTGCAACAACCGAGAAGGTTCAGCAATTTGTGAAGGTGTGATTCTGAATTAGTTTGATTGTGGTGTTGGGAAATTTCTACTGCTCAATGGTTTAATATTTTCTATAACTTTGTCATGGAGATTGCCCAGCTCTAGCACCCTTCTAGGTTTTTCAGTGTGCTGTGCTTGAAGGACTATGCAGCGAATGAGCAAATTTAAAAGTTACATTATCGTTCATATTTATTTGTGATATTATTCCCTTAAAGTTTATGAACCCTTTTTCGTATTAATATGTTGACAAAATTGAGATATATGCACACATGTAATGCTCTTCATCTATTGGTCTTTGGGTTTTTCAAAGTCTTCCTTGCCTATATGAATTATTTAAGGAAATGCTGGAGGTTAGAACATTTCAAGGACACCATTTCTTTAGAAGTAAATAAAAATTTATTTCATATTAGGTTTAATGAATGCAAAATATGTAATGCTTGAGTAATTCATAAGGTGTGTTTTGAAACATCATATGATATAAAATATTTCTCCACATTAAGTTTCAACTGATTTCAACTTGTCATTTAATACTCTGTTCATTTCAAAAGCATCATTACTTGTTCAAAAATCCACAGGTTTTTTCCTCCGCCCATATTAAACTTGAACTTCTAGTTACATGCACTGTTATGCCTAATTCAAAGTTGAAACAATATTACATGCTTTGGAAGTTGCCACGTGAGGCAGTAAAATAAATTGACAATAGTGTTGAATCACATTGAATTCTTGAGAAGATAAATCTGTGTCGAAATAATTCTTCAACCAGTGTCAACAATTCCGACCTATGAATTGATAAGAAGATTATAATGTGGCACACTTTGGAGAAAAATGAACTTGTCTTGTCTGATGCTTGAAATTATGAAACATACTGATTTGTAGCCTACCTATGAATTTCTTCTATTGACAACAGTTACTTGGAGTTGGCATAGTTCATTTGTTATGAATGACACACAGTACAAACTTATTGTGTTTAAACACAAGTTTTTCAAAATTTTGCCCGTTATTATCAAAAGAGTAAAAATGATTGGCCCAAGATCATACTAACAAAATCTAAAGATAAAATGACAAATTTTGGGTTGAATGATATGAATTCCTGTATTTTGAAGTAAACCTGAGCATAAGGAGAATAGAAGAAATCACAGGTAGGAACATTGGTAAAGGAAGGCCAGACAAAATGAGCTGGCCTAAACAATGGTGGCATGAAGCATGACTGTTTTCTTTTTACTTTTTCTTCTTCCTGATAGCTGTCACTTTTTATGTAGTTAAAGTTAGTTTTTTATTTCCGACAGGCTCGTGGTAAGGAAGCAATTGTAGCTGGATTTTATCATGAAGGTTATGAAGAGCCATTGTTGATGCTTATGAAAAGAAGGGGTGTTCATTCTGGCTTGGTAGTAAAGGTTAGGATTTCATCTTTTATAAAACATGAATCATGAGCTTTCCAATAATCACAGGATGCATTAGTTATTGGTTAAGTTAAGAATCATTGTTTCTATCCACTTACTGAAATTTGGTTCAATCATCCAAATATAATCTCAAAAGTTTGGATACCTTGTCAGAAGAAGCCACTTGATATATGCTTAATTGCTTTTATATTTTAGGGTGAGGAAGGGGCCCTTTCAATGACTACAAGATTGAGATCAGTTAACACTACTAAGCGACTCCCTGTAAACTATTGTTCAGGGTTTCGCTCATGGGAGATTTCATCCGCATCTGAACTTCATGGTATATATTTGCTCTCTGTGTTCTTAATTATATTGAGTGCTTTAAAAAAAATAATCTTTATCAGAATGTGTATCAGTTTATATTTTTCTTTTAGGTCTTAAATTAACTGACAGTATGCAGTGCATCTATCTGATTTGCAAACTGATATTTTTTCATCTTTCTATCTTGGACTAATAGATGGAATATTTTTTGTTTATTATTGCAGGAGTGACACGTCAAGGTTTTAGTTTTGAGGTCAATGCCGAGGACTATGGTTTTCAACCTACAGATACACCAAGAACCGATAGATCAGTAAGTTCTTGAGACTTTATGATTTCTGTCTTCCCTTCTGATCTTTCCATCACCTGGCTTTCCAAGAAATATAATTCCATTGATTCGGTCCATCAATTTGTTGACTGCATTAAATTGTTTATTGTTCATTGAAGGTGAGAGACTACTGCATTGTATTCTCTCCCACCTTCTCCACCTTTTCCTCTTCTCACTATATAAATTGTAATTATTTATGGGAGTGTCAATGATGTAAGGACCATATTGAAACTAAACTGTGAAACGTTTTTATTTAAGGGGGAAAAAAATCCATTTTCTAAGCTGTAATAATGCTTCCAGCCATAGTGATATAGGTTCTCTTCTCGGGTTCAGATGATGTTTTTACTGGTGAGCTTTCTATATGAACTTACTCAGTAGTGTAAAATTTTTATTGAATAGTTTGAAAGTTATGATTTCAACTATCTTTACTCCTTGCATGTGTGTGCTGTGCATGGATTGCCCATGAACAAACTAGTTTCGATGATTTTGAGTAATGTACAGTGTACTTTTTTTTTTTTTTACCCCTTCTTTTTGAAAATTCTATGCTGGTTTAGTCTTGCGATGACATATTGGAATGTGGAACGTGAATGTGGAGTTATTTCATTATGTAATACGTGGAATTTCCTCATTTGTAGCTTTATACCTACAACTACAGTTCATGACTAGCATTTTTCCTTTTCACCTCTCTTTTAAATATAATACTAGGTGTCAAAGAATATTGAATTGGGTTTAGCAGCTCTTTGTGGTCAAAAAGGGCCGGCATATGATAGAATCATCTTAAATGCTGGGATGGTGGATCACTTGCTGGGAGCTGATGGTGCAGAGGACATATCAGTAGCCCTGGATAGAGCCAGAGAGGCCATCGACAGTGGTAAAGCTCTTAGACGGCTTTTAAACTATATTAAGATATCACATAAGGTGAGTTAAAGTCACTTGGTGGTAAGTTATAGAAGGGGAAGGAACGTGAACAGAGGGGTCCCTGCTCCCAAAAAGATAGGGTATAGAAGGAAAATAGAGTGAAGGGAATTGATTTTCCTTTTTAACATGTCCGTTGTGACTAAAATTTCTACAGAAGACGAGGAATCTTGTTATTGAAAAGGATTAAAAAAGATCAGTTTTGTAATTTGCATTAGGTGCCTGTGTTTGTTTGTAAGTGCTATTCCAAGCAGACAATTTTTTGGAACATGTTTTAGATGGTTCTATGTAAGGGTGCAAATGAGTTTACCCATGAATAGTTTGAATTCGGTTGGCAAAAAGCTTTGTTCAAATTCAATTTTAAATAAGTTTAACCGACCCAAGGTTGTACTCTATGTTATCCAGCTCAAATTGTTCACAAACTTAAATGAGCATAATAATGAAAAAATATAAAAAAAAATTAATTACAGTAGTAATTGTTGCAGTTGCATTAAGAAGCATGATGTTCTGGTTGGAGTAATTAATTTTTTAGTATTTATTATTTTTTGTTAAGTGTAGTCAATTATATTATGTGATGATTTTGTAGATTATGATGGATCTAATTATTTTAGAAAAACTTATATTGATATATGACATGAGATAAAAAATTTGATGCTTTGTTTATTTGTAAAAAAAATAAATTTTTATATGATTAAAATTGGATAGAGTAATAAATTATTCAAACAAGGCTGTATATAGGCTCATATTTAATAAGAGCTCGAGTTGAAATTTTAATATTTCAAGTTTAATTAATAAGAAATTTTAATATTTCAACTTTAATTAATAAGAGATTTGGGTCAAATGACAGATTGTTCATGGAAACTAAGTTTTTTAATTAATCTTTGCACTCGAAGCTAGCTCGAACTGAAGTTCTAATATTTTTAAAGTTTGATGAATATGGGTTCAAGCTTAAACTCATTTACTGAATTTGTTTGATTTGGCCCGTTTCATTTTCATCTCAAATCTTGCGTCTGTCGGACGGCGAAACATTTGTAACAACCAACTTTCAAATATTGGGTCAATATTTGTGGGGTCCAATATGTGTGTAGCAGACAAGGCTACGATAATGTATGACGTTTGAAAAATGTAACGATAAGAGCATGACCGTTGCTTCGTTAGTTTGTTTAGTGAGCCGAACAATAGTTTATTGGCAGTCCCTTTTATGTGTTGACCGATCGCAATCTAGCGGTATCAAAATAATCAACACAACAGACGCGAACTTCAGGGCTACGTGTTATTCCTAATTTATAATCCAACTGGTAGGGGAATAAACTTTTTTCTTTTTGGGTAATGAACGGGAACGATTTATTGTAGTACATAAAAACATATAATTCAATGTTATTTTTATCTAATTTTTATTAAATGTATTTTTTTTTATTCAACAATCTGATTTGCGAACAAACTTGAATTCTATTTTCTAGAATACATTAAGAATCATTTGGTTGGGCGTAATCAAGGAGAAGGGAATAGTCAGGTTTTGCTTCCTTTATCTTTGTTTGATTTTAAAAAAACTCACTCTTTTTCTCTATTTTTCTCTTAATGAAATTACTCTAAACAAAGAAATGGTAATTCTCTTTAATTCATCAAGGAATTTGATTTCCTCATTCTAGGTTTCAAATTTATCAACTTTAATATAATAATTTATTATTATAAAATAATAATATAAGTAAAAAATAATTATTAAATAATAGTTAATAATGGAAATAATAAAATATAATAAAATAAATAATCATATAATGATTATTATAATAAATATAATAAACTATTTAATAATATAAAAATTAATAATATTAATAATTTAATCATAATAATAAAATAATAATAAATATTCATAATAAAATAATAACTATCATGGTTACAAAAAATAATAAATAAATAATACATTAATAAATGAAATAATAAAAATAAAAATAAAATATTAATAATTAAAATTAAATAATTATGAAAAATAATAATATTAGTTGATATAAAATATTTAATAACATGAAATTAATTAATAATATTAATGAAATAACAATAAATATAATAAATATTAAAAATAATAATTAATATTATTGAAATAATATTAATTATTGTTAAGATATTAATAATAATTGAAATAACAAAAGTAATAATTAAAATAATATAAAAAAGATATTAATAATTAATATTAAATAATTAAAATTTTATAATATTAGTAAATAAAATAAAAATAATAAGATAATAATTATAATAATTATTTTAATAACAATTATAAATAAATTATTTTTCAATATAATAATTATCAATAAAATAAATTAAAAATATTTGATTCTCCTTTTTGTTTGAACCAAATAAAATAAGTAATCTTAAGGTTTTCATTCCCTTTCCTCTTATTCCCCTTTGTTGATTCCTTTCTCTTTTTCTAATTGAACCAAACGGCCTTAAGAGAAATCAAATTAAATTATTAAGTTGAAAAAATAAAACATTTGGCAAAAATTATTTGAAAATAATATTGAATTTTCAGTGTAAACGTAACATTAAAAATTTTGGTTACAAGAAACTTTTTCCCAAGAGCTGCGGCAGTAGGCATGGTGCAACCGATGAATCTGTGTCCAAAATAATTAAGCCACACATTTTACTGATCGGATGGTGCATTTTAGTTTTTTCAACCTTCTTTTAACATCTCAATATCATAATTAATGAAAATTTTTTCCGGTTAGAAGAATGGAATATTGCGCGACACGACTCACTTCCGTGACTTATGGATTCATAATTCTATAGAGTTTTTGCAACTCGCAAGTGCGATGCACGCTGGGAGCTCCATCGACCTTTTTTCGTAAATCATTTAGCTCATCACCTCAGCGTTAAACTCAGAAGAACAAGTTAAATATTCTTGTAAGCTTTATATATATACATATATATATTATTTTTATATATATAATATAATAAGAATAGTAACCTACTTAACATTTACGTACAAGATTCTAAGTTTGAACTCCAAATATAAAAGAGAATAAAATTCCTAAAATAACATTGAATACTAATATACCACTGAAATGCTGGCTTGTAAGCTTTATAAAAGATGTTCATAACGTAAAATTGCACTCATTGTTTTTTCAATTTTGCCTCAAATTACATTTATTGAAGTTTCCCTCTTTTGAGGCACAAGCATTCGTAATTTTGACCCAGACGCCGTTATTGATCAAGCCGCCAAAGAGTTTCTTACTGAACACTGCTCTATAATCTTTCCTAAGCAACATTAAAAAAGGCAAGAACCAAAGTATGTATGAGTGATTCCCTCAGAAAATCTCCGACTTCTATGCCGTCTGTCATGCTTTCCAAGTACCAGTTAGCCGCAAACCGATGTAACTCAACTTTGGCTGTAACTATGATGGGGCCATTTCTTTTGCCCTCTTATTATGCTGGGATGTGGGACCAGCACACCATGTTTGTCATATTTGGAGGCTGGCTGCTATAGAGCCAGCAAGGCTGAGAACTTCAAAGGGTGGCTTATTCATCACCTCCTTCACTGTCAAAGGGCACGAATCTGTGATCCAGAAGAACGTGAAGGCCTTCTCAGGATGCCCTGTATACATTTAGAAATAGAAACACAGAGAAAGCAATTTATTCAATCTCACATTTGTAAGTAGCCAGAAATGAAAGCACCAGATAGCCATGTGAATATAAGAAAATTTTCGTAACTCACTGATAAAATCAATATGGTATTCCCAATTCAATATCCATCACTTATGGCGTGGAAACACTAGATAGAACCCTAGTAGGTTATTAGTTTGACATGTGCAATGTACAATGAGCCAAAAGGTTAAAGCTTGTGGGATCTTGAACAAAAGAGTAACATCTATTAAGAATGTTTATGCCAGGTCATGTCTCCCTGGCCCAGCAAATCAGAGTTACATGAAAATAAAACCAGCCAAGTAAATAAACAAAACAGATTAGCTTCAAGTAAGCATAAATAAATGGTTCAGAATCCAGTTTAGAAACACTCTGAATGAAATTGTTTTCCCAATAAGACAATATAGACAATAACATGGCTTAAACGGTTACAAACGAGTAAGGCAAAGCATTACCCCCATTATCGTGCTCAAAGCGTTCCCATGATTTGTTTGGAAAAATTCCATGAGTCACATAAGCACTGATTTTAGTCGCTCCATGAGCTGCCAGAATTTTCTGAAATAAGAGAAATTTGTGAGAGATTAAGTCATATGATGCGACCTTTATTTTGAATGACACTGCCTCCCTCCCTTCCACCCACATGCTGGAAGAAACAACAGACTAACAAAGAATCAACAAATGAACAAAATATATCCCAAAATCACCAAAAATGAGAAATTTAATATTTATCTTCTAAGGAGAAATGGGAGATAACATGGAGACCATTTCCGTCACACAAGGCACGCATCCACCATCAAAATTGCCACTGTCACTTAAACAACACACTTCAGTCAAGCTTCTACTGGTTTCAAATAGCAAAATTAAATCAACCATTACGACATCTTAGCAGCAAGTTCAATCAAAAGAAAAATGCCATAGCAAACCCTACTCCCACAGAAAATGAAACTCAAGCTATGCCAGATCTGACCTGTCATTAGAATTGACATGCTGACCAAACTCTCCAGGTCAGCATAAGATTGGCTAAGCACAAATGAAAATGAGACGATGGATCAATTTATTATTTGAAAGCCACGGTTAGAATCATAGTTGATTAGTAATTTTCTAAATACTCAAATTAATCCTGCATTGTGATAGATCACACATGTAATTTAAAATTCTAGAGATGTCATTGAATTTTCTCCTACAACCATTTGGGATTTAGCAGGTATCATTTTTTGTTTTGAGCTTTTCATGCCCCTTTGAGAAGCTTAATTAGACTAAAAAAACTCAACTCATCAAGTTTTGTTTTCCAATTTTTTATTTTTATTTTTATTTTTATTTTTGAAGGATCCAGTGAGGTGAAAAATGGATAGTATGGACATATTTTTGTTGCTTTGAAAAATATGGAAGATATTGCCACAATAACCAAACTATTGAAGGAAATAATCTCTTCACTGTCTTGGTATTTGCTTGTCTATATCTGTGCATGAGTAAGAATAAACGTTAAAACAAACTTAAAACAGCACAACATTGTTACCCATTTGGCATATAGGAATCCACATAAAAATTACCTGGCATTCTATCAGAGTGCCACCTGATTGAACCAAATCATCAACAATCACAATATGCCGACCCCTCGGGTCTCCCTCCTTAATACGAACTATCCGTTGATCACCTTCTCGTACTTTTGCACAAATTATCTGCATATGAATTATGTGATAATATTTTAAGTGGCACGCCATTGAACAAGTGATGCTGTGGAATAGATGGAAGCATCTCCACTAACAGCTGATAGATTACCACATTCTGTAGAATTGAGCAACAGTCATATGGGAACTATATGCAATACCGTTGGAAAATGATGCAGTTGCTTATGAAATCGTTTCCAAGCACCATCATCAGGAAAAGCAATTGATATCTGAAAAAGAAGAAAAATCAGAAGTTCGGAAGTCTTGCCAACAATGGAGTGGAAGAAAGTAAATATCATCATCCATATTTTAATTCAGTCTCTGTAAATAAAAAATCCTGTTTCACTTTCAATCTGAATCATGTTAGAATAGTAATCGTGCACTAATCTGGAACTGTGACTAACATATATTATGACATGCATTTGCTTTATTATGACAGAATATAATATTTATTAACTTGTTCTCTGTACAGAGATCAGTAGTTTCCAGAACAAAAATACATGTAACAGCTAGAACAGTACGAGAATAATAACATGGGATCACAAGAAATCTCAAAGGAAAAGAAATATATAATAGAATTGATAGGAGTGAATGCCTCACATTGTTAGAATCAGGAAGTTCTTGGAGCCTTCTCTTAAGCAATGGTATGCCACTCTCAAAGCATGGTAATATGTTATCACCAAAGTAGAACCTCTCCTGGATTTAAACAAAAAAGAAAATAATCATAGCCAAGGATTCGTAAGGACTAAGGAATCAATTCATCACTAACCAAAAAAAATATCTACTGAAATTAGTCCTGATCACAAACCTGCAAAGCATGAATATCAAAAGTCACCAAGCTAGTAGGACCTCCCCTTGAGATTGGAATATTTGACAGAAGCCTGGCCAGAGTGAAAGCTGTGGCAACATCTCCTTCATCCTCCATGCGCTCTGAAGTGCCAGTGGGGAAAAATGGGAGGACAAGGGTAAATGAGGAGATAAACAATTTGGGTAGAGCATAAATGACTGGGATCTGCTCAAAAATCACTCCTGGCGAACTAAATGAAGCAAGAAAAGCTACATGATGTCCACGGATTCCTTGAGCATTAGGTATGAATATGTTGGGGAACCCATCAGGGAACTTCCTAAAAAATTCAGTTATGTAGATTACCTCAGTGCCAAAATATGATGAATTGAATTCACAAACTCAATGCAAACAACTTAGGACAAGAACAATCAGCACCGCATTGATAGTTATAGATTCTCAGATATCATCATGGATGAGTGCCAAATTAAAATATATCCCCATATAAATCCTAGCCTACACTCGAGAATTCTTAGAGAAAAACCTCTCTCGAAAACACCGAGCACTCCATTAGGGAAGAGAATAATTTTTTTATATTAGGAAAAGCTGACCACAAAAGTTTACTAACTACTTCGACTCATCATTGTTATTACAGATGCTCCTTGACTCTCCCTATAACTGTAACCATAATGCTATCCTCCTAATAATTCTGTCAAGTTCGGCGATATCATTCCAAACATAAAAATAAATAAACGGGGCGGGAAATTCATCGAGTAGTACCATCCAGGCCATTTTTAGCTTGGGGCGTGCAAAATTTACCAACTGGGACACCCAAAATTCGCTGAAAACTAGACCAGATTAACACATTAATCAAAACATAAATTAATTACTATATGTTCTATCAATTATATTGTAAACGAAAATGAGGAGCAAACCCCACTTCCAGCTAATGTTACGAAGCTCGATCGCATCAGTCTGAGCAGCAACTCTTTCAGCCAGGGCCTGGGTCTCAGCACAGTAAAACAAAAAGACCTTTTTGGCATTCTTCGAAGGGAATTCTGAAGCAGCATTGGCAGCAGACACGGAGGCCAACGATGAGGAAGAACAAGAATTATTGGTTTTCACAGATTCCTCCATTTCGGACACGGGCTCAAGTGCCCAACTATGGTGGTTTTCGAAGCTTCTGATCCCGAACGTGAAATGGGTGTTTGAGAGTTTGACTGATTTGGAAAGAGGCAAAAAGTAGGAGGGTTTTTGGGAATTGGCGGCGGGGTTGGAAAAGAACGAGAAAGAAGGAGATGGTGAAGAGGCCGCCATCTTCGGCATGGCTCTGTTACTTAGTATTTGGTGTTCAAAATTTATAGTGTGACTGTTTTGGCGTAGGTGGCAGCGACGCCCGAGTTCGGAACAATGACTCGGGACCGTGACTGTGTTTAACGAACATGACAAAACGAAATTTTGGTGCCATAAAGGCGCCGGTCATGCTAAGACTACTCTCTCTCTCTCTCTCCCCCCCAAAATATTAAAAAAATTTAAATTTTAATAATTAAGATAATAATGAAATTTTTTTCTTTTCAAATGTGTAATAAAATGTAGGATAAATTACAATCTCCTCCCCTGAGGTAAGGCCTAAATACATTCTCCTCCCCTCATATTTCAAAATTGGTTCTGACCTCCCTTATGAGTAATTCCGTTTGGATATGTTAGTGAAAAATTTTCTTGAACAATTATGCCCCTGTTAATGTGAGGCTCAAGAAGAAGCATCTCATCCTTGTAAAGATACGTAATACTCAAAATTTAGAAAGTTTCGTTTGTCTCTTTCTCTTCTAACTAGTGGAAATGGTAGCTTTTCCTAAAAAGTTTTTTTTTTTTTGAATTTTTCAAGGCATTTTTAGACATTGAGAAGGAGCTTGCCTTACTTGCATCAAAACATAAGGTTTTTCTTCACTAATTTTTAGTGTATTTTTATTTGAGTGATGCTAAGATTGGTTTTGACCTAAATACACTCCCTTCCCCTCATATTTCAAAATTGGTTCTAACCTCCCTTATGAGTAACTCCGTTTGGATATGTTAGTGAAAAATTTTCTTGAACAATTATGCCCCTGTTGATGTGAGGCTTAAGAAGAAGCATCTCATCCTTGTAAAGATACATATTACTCAAAATTTAAAAAGCTTCGTTTGTCTTTTTCTCTTCTAACCAGTGAAAATAGTGGTTTTTCCTGAAAAGTTTTTTTTTTTTTGAATTTTTCAAGGCATTTTTAGACATTGAGAAGGAGCTTGCCTTACTTGCATCAAAACGTAAGGTTTTTCTTCACTAATTTTTAGTGTATTTTCATTTGAGTGATGCTAAGATTGTGATGAGTTTTTTTTTATTTAATACTTTTCATATTTGTTTAGAGTTTGTACATTGTGTTGATGCAAAATATTTGTGGGTTTTGTTTAATTTTTTTTTTTCAAATTTTCATTTGAATATTTGGGTTTTATTTTTCGAACCTCTTTCCATTTTTTGGCCTTTTGAAATTGGTGGTATTTTTTGTGGCTTTATTCCAGTAAAATAGCTATCCATTTCTTCTTTTTTTTAATAACATTTTAATGCTTTGAATATTTGTGGAGTTTTCATTTTGTTTTTCTAATTTTCTTGTGAATATGGTAATGCTAGTATGATTTGATTATTCCAATTAACTGTGATGCTATTTTTGTGAATTTATGAAATAAGAGTAACTAATTGTGGTATTTAAGAAATAGATCATAATTAAGAAGAAGAGATAAATGAATTCTTTTTGGTAAGACCAACTAACTTGATTTTTCTAATAAAATAAAAATTGATTGAACAAGTAAAAAAATAAATTTAGTATGATTAAAAAGTTATAATTAGATTGATTTGAGTAATAGAATTAAAATGAATAAAATATTAAAATAATTAAAATAATTAATTTCGATTGGAAAAAATTATAAATATGTAAACAAAGTTCAACAAGATGTGAAATCAATTTTTTGTGATGCATGAAATAATCTAGTAAAAGTATTTAGCCAGAAAATATTTTAAGTGTAGAAGTCTTGTATAAAAAATAAATCTATGAAATGAAAAAAAGCTTTTTTTATCCTAGACTTGTAATCTTTTTAAGTAAAATTTTGACGGATTGTTACATATTTAAAATTGATAATTATTATTTTCTTAAATTATGCTTATTGACTAATGTAAAATAAATTCATGTCATAATAAATTAATTATATTTGTTCTTTATAAAAATCCTGTAAATTATTTTCTTTAATATATATATAATAGATTATTACTTAACTAAAATTATTAATGAGATTACTTATAAAACAAATTTGTACAATAAGGTAATATAAATAAAATTTATTTCATTAATTTAGTTAGTACGAAATTAATGAATTGATGAGAGAGTATTTTTGGCTTGCTTTTAGGGGGCAATCAGGGAATTAAAAATTTACAGAAGCTAATGATACATCACTTAACGGAAAGAAGCAACGAAAAACCAACAGAAGGGTTAGATTGTCATGCAAAAATTAATATAGGGGTAGGGAGTGTTGGGTTTTAAAAATCAATGGGAAGAGAGTGCAATTTGCTCAAACCTCGAGGAAGGTGAGAGTAATTTGCCCTAGAATGTATTATTAATTAATAGATTTTCAAAACCTAAAATATTTAATTCAAGTAATATACAATATTATTCAAAAAATTTATCTTTCTTACTATTTTAAGTCTAATTATATAACCTTGTATTTATGCTTCTATCGATTAAAAAAAAATTCACCTTGGCTTATTTTATCACATTTTTTTATCACATTGGTTTAAATTTTTTAAAGTATATTACCCAAAAAAAATACTCATACAAGGATAGATTATTTCCCTCGTTAGAATGATACTGTCACGACATATTTAATTGTGAATATTGTAAAATTTATTCCTCACCAGCTTTTTATTATATATTAATATCAATTACTCTTTCTATAATATTTAGATGTTAAAGGTTGTAAGAATATCGTAATCACAAATTAGTTTATGAATTTCTCTTATAATAAGATAAGAACAATTAAAATAATTTTATATTTACATATAATCTTCCTTGTACATTTTAGTAGTATTTTAAGTTAATACATTTAATTCGTGGATTGTTTTTATATAGACTCCAGTTTCCTATTCAAGTTTTAATAATAAATAAATTCTTATATTTTTTCCAAAAAAAATATAACTTTTTCATGAAATATTATAATTTTATATAAAATTTATACGTTAAAATACATTAAAAAAATGCAAATTTGATGACTTAAAATTTCAATGCGCATAATTTACCAAAAAAAAAAATCAACACGCATAATATTTTGAAAACTTTGCAGACTTTCTTGCAACATTTCATTAAAAGGAATTATTAACTTAAATTTTTTTTAATGAAACTAACGATCTTTATATGCATATTAAATTTTCTTTCCTATAAGGATGTATTATACTTAATCTAATTACATTATTTCCTAGTTTTCAAAATCTCTAACTTACTACATGTTCAGATATCCTAAGATCATGAACAATATCTCAATCTTTAATGATCAATTAAAATGTTTACTTTTATATGTGTTAATAAAATTCCACTATTTCTTATCAAAATAAAAAACCACAACTTGCTTGGAGTAAGAAAGAAAATACCAAGGGAAAAAAAAATCTCAACACTAAAGGAAATCTAATCTAATCTAATTATACACGTGTGCATTTTTCTATGCATGTGTTAGCTCTTTAACAATTTTTTTCCCTGCCCAAATCATAACCCTCATGATTTTTTTTTATTTTCAGTTCAAGCAATTGGATTGCAAAATTGAAGATGTTTATGTTGACGCTTTTGTTATTTTCCCCAATTTTTACATAAAAAATAATATTTTATTTTCATTTTTATTTTTTACTATCATTTTTCTTTCCTTTTATATTAAAATTTAGTAAAATTCAGGGACAATTCCTAGATAGAGAGCTTCCATCTTTCTTATTGATTAATAATTTTTATTCTTTTTTTTTTACATCACAAATTTATCTATATCCAATTTGATATTAGGCTTCCACTAATTTATCTACATTACTTGAGGAGAATTTATGATATTTTAAAGGAATAGGTTCCATATATCAAGTGCATTGATATATCACTGAAATTTATTATTAGATTTTACTTACGTTGCATGGTATGAATAAAATTTAATAGTGAAATTCAGTAGTATATTGAATAGATGAATTGAATTTAATAATTTAAATTAATGATGTTCGAATATAATTGATACATCATAATCATTACCTATTTTGAAACTTAAATTCCAAAAGATTAGTTATTTTATATTATTATTTTGAAAAATGTTCTTTAATCTATAGAATTATATATAGAGGTAAACATTTCACAATTCTGAAAGTTGATCTTCAAAAATATTTTTATAAGGAAAAATATATTATTTATTATTTTCATTATAAATAAGATTTAGTCATAATTAAAAATGTAAAGATACATGGCTGTAAACAAAAAATGTGATGATTTTTGGGTGTAAATAATTTTTTTTTTAGTATAAACCACCTGGTATCTAGACACCACATTAGGTGTCAACTAATTCGGATTTGAGTTGGGTAAGACTATATTAGGTGGCAAAGCTCTCCTAACCGAATTTTAACACAACTGCATTTCCAAGAATTCAAATCCAAACTCTCTAATTAAATTAAAATAATCTCATACCAATTAATTTACGCGATCGATAGTTAGGTGTAAGTAAGTTATCATTGTTTAATTCGTTTGTGTTGAGCTATAGTTGGGGGCTTAGATCTGTGAGTACGATGGATTAGGAGGATTATGATTTCATTTAGATGCATATGTGTCTCTTTTTCTTTGTCGTAATTGGTTCATATTTGTATTTCGAATTGGAATATTTTTGTTGGCACTTATCTTGCTTGTTATGAGAGTATGGGTGAAATTGAGTTTAAGAAACTAGATGGTGTATTAATGGGCATCTGTATTCTCATTCTTTCTAAGCACTGTAATTCATTTTCTTCATACCTTTTTTTTTTATCATCTTCCAAATGTCGCTTCTATATATTCGAAGACTGAGATATCAATTGTATGTAGATAAGAATTCAAAGCTCAGGGTACTAAATATTCTATAGAATTTTTCTTCAATTCAAATTCCATAGGTGATAATAGAATTAAAATAGACATTTTATCCTTCTTGTTCATCTAAGACCATATCAATAATGCAAAGTGTGAATTTGATCATTAACTTTTTTAAGTGTACGCTTTATTGAAGTTTGATTTGATGATATAATTAAATATTTATTTGAAATAGTTTGATAGACAATTTAACTAATCATATTTAATAAATTGAAAGATACGATGTAAATATTTTTATTAAATTATTGTTTGGTATTATACAAAAGCATGTATTCATCCCATCATCTTACGTTTAATAACAGTAATTAATTTTCATTTAAAATTTAATTTTAAATCCTATTTTTGGCACATATAATATTAGTCATATTTTAATTTTAATTTTACACAATTTTTATTTAATGGTTTCAAGTTATCATAGAAAAATAATTTAATTGATGATGATTCTTAATATCTTCGGTTTCTGAAAGGGAGAAAATAAAAACAGTTGCACTTGCTAGTAATCAAATTAGGATCACCATCGTTCATACCTTTTAATTAAAAATCAGTTTACAAAACGAATCTCAAATCTGTTTACAAAACAAAATTTTCAAGTAATTTTGTAACGTGTCTTAAACCAAATGGCTTTAAAGTTCTTACTCATAATCTCGATTTTCGATCAACTTTGCTATTATGATTTGAAATTATTCAAGTAATCAATATTTATATTCCTTCCTTTTATATTTTACATAATTCTTGCATTTAACATCCAATCATGAATTATCATTTAAACTAAAACTTTTTTATATGCAAATTTCATATTTATTTCAATATTATTCTATATCTTTTATCATATTAGTTTTTTAAAAAATTATTATAACATATTTGTCTAATAATTTATAGAAAAGTTAGTTGATATTAAAATTCTAGTTGATTGCCTAATGTATGAGAAAGTGATTATTAAGTTATCTCATATTAGATGTGAAAGGATCTAGGCATTGATTTACAACTCTAAGAGAAAGCCCTAACTCTTGAGTTAGCTTTTATAATTGAAAATGTCCAAAAAAATACCTAATACATATATCAAAACTTGGTTACAATATCTTTACCTAATAGTTAACAAGAGAGCTAATTGATATTAAAGTTTTAACTAATAGCTTGATATGTGAAAGAAAAATTATTAAATTATCCTGCATTGGCTGTAGAAGGGGTTAGGTGTTAGCTTATAAATGTAAAGGAAAGTTTTAAATCCAAAGCTATCTTTATGGTCAAAAAGGTTCAAAAAGGAGCCCAACATTGGTATTAAAGTTAGGTTATAACATCTCTATCTAATAATTCATAAGAAAATTAGTTGATCTCAAGGTTCCAACCAATCGCCTGATTTGAAAGAGGGAGGTCAAGATCCTAACTTGATTATGATTAGTATGGAACTAATTATCCAATTTCCACTAACTTAACCCACTTTACTTCTACAATCCTGAATAATTAACTAAAGTACAAGTGGGAAGAAGGATAACATTTGGCAAAAAGATGCATTTCATTCATTAATATAATTATGAGGAAGTTAAAGTCATTTATAACCCTTTCAATTTGAGAATAAGTCACTCTAACTAACCTAGAAGAGAATTCAATTTTCAAGTCCCCTTAGCCAAGCCTATATGTAGAAAAAGGTTCTAAAATATAATTTATAAACAAATATCTAATGCTACTAAATAGCCAAACTAATAAGCTTTCAATTGAGGAAATGATGATGGAGGTTTGACCTATGTATTTATAAAAATAAATCATAGAGGTGTGAATCTAAATCTTAGTGAGTAAATACTCTATTTAAACAAACAAAATAATATAGTAACTTCCTTACTAAATCATTCTTTTGTAAGACTTAATACATAATCAACCCTATTATCCATTCAATTTCAAATAGCCTTTAGAGGCTCAAACATAATTGCAATAAGCTATAAATAAATATATATGTATCCACCTTATGACTCTTTAATCAATTTTATATCTTTCACAAACTTATTATTAGGAATTAGTTATTTAGCATTCACATTACCCCCGTTATATTTCTCAATATTCAATTATGCAATACTTTCATGTCTCATACCAGAGTATAATCCATGCATATCACAATAATCAAATAACACCATGCCTCAATCCTTGACTACACATTGTATTTCATTGCATAATCAACAATATAACTTGATCACACCATGTATTATTTAATATAATAGTTTAATTTCTCATTTCTTTGTTATAATTCATGTATCTTATTCTTATTTATCACACTTCATCATATCTTAGAGTTTATAAAGTATATATCCCATGTTAGACCCTTAAGTGTCATGATGTTTCAAGGAAAACTAGGTATATTCAATTATATACTTAACTATGAGAGCCTTAAGAACAATTTTAAGAAATAAAGTTAATTATATAATCAAGTAGCTAGGTCTAGAAGCAAATTTAGGACTCAATGGTTGAATAGATAGTGACTACTAGGCTTCAAAGAGCATTTTGAAGGTCCATAGTCCGCTATCAATCTCTAAAATGCAACTTGTGATTAGATAGTTGACTATATAATTGACTATACTCCTTTAAAATTCAATTTCTAAGGCATAATTGATTGCCACCTAGGAATTTGCAAAAACTTCAAATTTTTCATTGTTTATTCATTCTAAAACTTGTATTTTATGCAATAATCAACCCATCAATCATCATAATCTTATATGTATGCATTAACAAATGCCATTAATTTCATTTGCATCATCAAATCAATCTAAGTCCATTAATTAACACAAAATCAAACATTTATGTTCATATAGCCATAAAACCTAGAATATGCAATTCAATTTGGATTTCATAAAATCCAACAAGAAAGAATGCAGTATCCATTCCCCTAATATGGAGAAAAATACTATAAAGCTAATTTTGATATTTTTTAATCCTAATCATATTAAAAATTAAAAGATTCTAGTGTTAAGGCTCCAAATCCTTATTAGAGCCAATATTCAAAAAATTTCTCTAAACCAAAAGGAAAATAAGAAGGAATACTGGTAATAGAGATGTTTTTACCTTAATCAAATGAAGAATTGGAAGATGAATCCCAATGTGCTTTGCCCAATTGATAAGAGAAAGAGGTAAAAACAAAGAAAGTTTATAGGTAAGTTAAGAAATTTAGGAAAAATGAAAGCAAATGAAGCTTAATGGCTATAATAGGAATAGTGCCCTATAAGCATTTTTTGAAACTTTTTCTAAATCTCTTCCATAATTATATACTCACTTATAATAGCTTAAAACCAAATACTTTTTTATTCTATTAGACTTTCATCATTTATTTATCGTAGAATTCACTTTCTTATATTTACTAAAATATTAACTTTTATTTTATTCTATAATTCACACATAAAATTTTCAATTTAAATAGATCATATCGATTATTTTCATTATTCCTCTCATAAAATAAATTCTAAATTACTATATTTTAAAAAAATTGCAACAAGAAGATTGTTAAGTTATCTCATATCGATTATAAATGGGGATAAGTGATGGTGTATTGAAAGCCTTAATTTTTAAGCTAGTTTTTATGATTAAGAATACTTGATGAAGATATCAACTCTTGAGTTAGCTTTTTTTAATATGAAAAATCTCTCAAAATGAAAGTAAAAATTATAAGACATAGTCCAATAAAAACCTTTACTAATAAAATTAATAGGTACGATAATGTCTTTTTAAAAATTTTAGGGAATAACTAATAGTATAAAATTCTTTATCAAAATAGATGGAGTTCTTAACAGAATTAACATAATAATCAAAACTAATTACTATATAAAATCAACTAGTAGTAAAGAAAATATCTAATAGAAAAATATGCACTAAATTACCTAAATTACTAGAAACAACATACTAAAATTTTATGCAAACTTGAGTAAATTTGGTAATGAATCTTTTAATCATATTAAGCAAACTATGAATAACTTTTTGGTGAAAACTATGGTGCACTGGTTACACCAGTGCACTAGTAGTCTAAACCATTAGATTTCATTCATCTATGGAATATGAATAAAAACTAATCGTAAAATTCACTAGTGCACCAATGCACTCTAGTCTTTTCCTAACTTTTTATTTCTTCCTTATGCATTATTAATTAGAAAACTCATGACTCTTAATTTTCAATTTAGTAAAACTTATAAGGCACAAAAACTTAGATAGCAGTTTATATATATAGGCCATTTAAGGCTTTTTAACTGAACATTCATGCCAGAGCAAGTTAGATTTCCAATAGCCTAAGTAATTAGGTTTCTATCTTTTTCATCATTTATATCAAACAACAAGCATAAAAAGTATTGTTAGGCTAATAAGAAGAAACCCATTAAAAAAATTCTCCTTTCAACTAAATGGTGCATTCTACCAAACTTGCTTTCTCTCTGCAAGTAATTATCTTCTCTATAAATAAACTCTTTATCATCATGTCTAACCCATTATCATTAATACAAATTTTCTTAATTATTAACTATTTCATCTCTAATACTTCTTGTATCTAGTGATATCGTACCTTAATATGCTTTGACCTTGAATGAAAGATCAGATTATCACAATATAACATATACTTCTCTTGTTTCAAGCCAAATTTTTGTAAAAATTTTCACATTTACAAAAGTTCTTTTAATGCTTCAATGATTACAATGTATTTGGCTTCTATTGAAGACAATGAAATGCATTTTTATAACCTTAATTGTCATGATATAACTCTTCTTGAAAAAGTTATCATATATCCAAAAGTAGACTTTCTGGATTCAAAATCATTAAACATACCTACATCTGTGTAGCCATCCAACACAAGTTCATTAGTATCAAAACATAAAGTCTAGACATACCTTTAAGATATTGAAGTATCCACTTAACTACTTACTAGTGTTCTTTAACATGATTTGAGAAAGATCTACTTACAATAGTAATTTCATAAGCAATATCCACTCTTACGCATATTATGATATATATCAAACTACAAATTGATAATGCATAATGAACCATACTTACCTTTTTCTTTCTTTCTCACTTCATAGATATTTCTAAGAAATTAACTTTGATTGATCTACAAGTAAAGTATTAATAGATTTGGTCTTGTTCATGTTAAACTTTTCTAATTCTTTCTTAGTATATCTCTCTTGAGATAACCAAAGTTTACCATTTTTCTTGTTACAAGAAATTCTCATGCTAAGGATTTGTTTCACTTATCCTAAGTCTTTCATAGTAAAAGACTTACTCAAATCTTTTTTAAGGTTATTAATTTTATTGATAACATAGTCAATAATTAACATATCATTCATATATAGCAAAAGAATAATAAAATTACCATTAATTTTTTTTTGACAAATACTCAATGATTAGAAGTAGTTTTCATGTAATGGTGATTCATCATAAATGAATCAAACTTCTTGTACCACTATATTGGTACTTGCTTAAGCCTATACGAGCTCTTTTTTAACTTACATACATAATACTCTTTGCCTTTGAACTCAAAACCCTCTAGCTATTCCAAGTCAACATTAAGGAATCTAGTTTTCAGATCAAGCTACTTAACTTCTAAATTTAGACCAATTATAGTGTAAACATAACTCTAATAGAAGATAATTTATCTACTAATAAAAATATTTCATCAAAGTGAGTTCCTTTATTCTAACAAAAGCCTTTAACAATTAATTTGCCTTGTATCTTAGTTATAAGATACTTTTATCTTATTTTATCTTAAACACTTACCTGTTTTTATATGCTCTTTTACCTTTAGGAAACTTCACCAATTCATATATCTTATTCTCATGCCAAAATTTCATTTCATCTTGCATGGCTTGTAATAATTTTTCTTTATGCTTATCGTACATAACTTCATCGTAACTCTTTGATTTTCCTCTATTAGTAAACGTCATATATTCATAAGGTGGATATCTTTAAAAAGGGTGGCATTTTCTAGTAAATCTTCTTGATTAAGGCTTAACAATTTGTTCAAGTAATATTAGATCAATAGGCATCTCAGGCTAAGGTGTAGGCTTATTAACCTTTGCATCTCTTTTGTGATCATTAGTAACCATGGTTGGAGGTTTAGGACTTAAATCCACATAACCAATGTTAACTAGTTTTAGTTTTTCAATTTTGTCAAAATTTTCAATGGTTTAGTCTTCAAAAAATACAATATCCTAACTTTTGATTACTTTTTTTTTACTTATCTAATCTTATCATTTGTAACCCAACTCATCATGACCATAACTCCAAAAAAACACATTGTTTGGTCTTACCATCAAGCTTGGATCTTTCATTTCTTATTTTGCCATGGATAATTAAATTTCACACGAGATTTCTTATGATTTTGTAACAATGGGAAAACACATGTGAGAAACTTTCCCCATAACCTTCCTTATGAACTATTATACAATTTTTTTATTTTATTTATCTAAAATCATTGTTCCTGTATGAAAATGCCATGGAAGTAAGGGTAGCAAATAAACTAATTGAATCTAGTTTGTATAAATTTGTTAAAATAATGAATTAAATTTTTGGTGATCCGATTTAATTCATATTCATATTTCAATCTAGAAATCCATGGACTTTAACTGTTAGCCTATGAATTGGTTTGATTCAAATTAGTTTGTCCAAAATTTGGTTTATATATATCAATTTGTATAAGCTTGCAATCAAAACAGATCAAATTCTAAGTAGTTCGATCCACTTAAATTTATGGATCATTATCCATTTGACCACCTTTGAGGGCTAAATCCTAATTAATATAATAAATATTAATTGAGGGACAACATTATCAATATAATTTGTACATCATTAGATTGATTAAAACAATAACTTTTTTAATTGTAAAAAAGGAAATATATATTTTACTCCTCTAAAATTTCTTTTAAGGTAAATTAATTTCTTAAAAATTAAAATCGAACATCTCATTTTATAATTATTTCAAAAAGTGAAATTATTCAATTTAATATTAATTTTAATAAAGTACTTTGTCCCAAATAACTCAAAATCACTTTTATAAATAAATTCATGATTATAAAATTTTAAAAAATAAGTTATATTTAAAAATAACTCAATATGTTTATCATTTAACCTCTTCATTGCCAATATAACAAAAAAAAGGAATTTTTTAAAATTTAATTTAATTTTAAAACTATATAACACTATGTTTATTGTTTTAATTAAAATTTACACAATTCAAATGGATGCAAGAGTAATTAATGTAAGATTTAACTTTTAAATTATTAATCATATTTATATTAATTTTTAAATAAATATTTTTTATCATATTTTTTATTTCTAGATCATATTGTTTATTTTTTTATAAAGGGTAAAATTGATTTTTATTAATCACCTAAAATTAGAAATAATATTAAGGTAAGAGATGTTCAAATTAAACAATTTCAACAGAAAATAGAAATAATTAATTTTTAAATTTGATGAGAATAATTTATTATAAACACAAAATTTAAAAGTAAAGTGTAATAACTAAAAATCAATCCTTAAGTAATATTATATTAGTGGAGACAAATAAAATCAATTATATCTAATTTTTTTAAAATGGATCTTCTTTAACCAAAATTAATTCTCATTATCTCTACAATTAGGGGTGTAAATAAGTTAGCTTTTATCCTAAATAGATTAGACTTACTTTTTAAATTATTAACTTAAATTTAGTTTATTAATTTATATAAGGCTAAAATTTAAGTTCGACTTAACCTATTAAAAGAAGACTAACTTGATTTGTTAACTTATTTAAAAAATTTACTCATATAAATAGGCTTTCAAATTTGTTAATAAATTACAACCTTCTTTAGGATCAAAATTATCTAATGGCTTAATTAGACCTATATACATAAATATATATTAAAATATTTATATTTTTTATATATAGTATATATTGTATTATATTATGTATAAATATATTAATAATTAAATAAGTTATCCTGATAGGCCTATAAATTAAGTTTAAAGAAAAAAAGTCTGATCTATTTATTTAAATAAACTAATTTATTAATCTTAATATAATTTATTTAAATAAATAGGTCAAGCTAAATTAACCCTTAAGTAAGCTAATTCATAATAAACTACTTAACCTACTTGTATCCTTTACTAATATGCTATATTGTTATTGAATTTTTTTTTTGCTAATGACAAGTGTTAAAATGCTCCTATCATTGCTATAATTTAATTAGTTTTAGGCCAATAAGAAATTAGGCTAGGTTATAGTTGTGAGCAGAGGTGCAAATGGGTTAGGCCGAACTAGGCTTTACCTTAAGTAAGCTAATTCATAATAAATTACTTAACCTACTTGTATCCTCTACTAATATGCTATATTGTTATTGATTTTTTTTTTGTTAATGATAAGTGTTAAAATGCTCCTATCATTGCTATAATTTAATTAGTTTTAGGCCAATAAGAAATTAGGTTAGGTTATAGTTGTGAGCAGAGGTGCAAATGGGTTAGGCCGAACTAGACTTTACCTTAAATAGGTCGGGCCTTTATTGCAAAACATTAGTTTGGGCCTGACCTATTAGCCTATATAAAACTTTATTTTAGGCTCGAGCTTGACCTGTTTTAAAAGTCTGGCCTGACCTGTTAACCTATTTAAAAGTCTATTTTAAATACAAGCTTTTAAATAGGTTAACAACTTAAAACTTAAAAAGCCTATTATAAAAAGGCTTTAAATAAGCCAATAACTTATATAAACTTATATCAATATATTCTTAAAATGCTCTTAATAATACTAAAATTAATACAAAATTTTATATAAGAACTAATTAACAAAGAAATAAATTCATATACTCATAACATAAAATTACTAATTTAAATATTTAATATTTAATTAAAAGTAAAATAACATTAAGTTGTCATAATATCAAAAGTTAATAATAAAGATAAATTAGTTCAGCATAAATTATACAACAAATATTCAAAATATTTAATCTATATAATAGACTTAAAAAAAAAGCCTATATGTCATTGCTTTCATAGTAAATAAATTTAAATAAAAAATATTAAATAGGCCAGCCCGATAGACCTGTAGGTTAGGCTTAAAATAAAAAAGTCTAGCCTATTTAATTAAAAGGGCTTTTATACTAGCCTTAACCTGACTCATTTAGTTAAATAGGTCGAGTCGAGTTAGGCTTTAATTAGACCGGGCCATAGACCCCCAATAGGTCGCTCGACCCATTTACACCCCTAATTATGAGAACCATTAAGGCCAGCTTAATATTAAAAAAAAATTTATACAAGAAAGTTAATAATTTTAAATTTTTTATTTTAGAAAATAAAATTATATTATTAATTTAATAATATAAAAATAAAAAATATTATAATTTATTTTTTAATTTTTTTAAATTTTAATTTATTAAATATATTTATTATAAATATAAGAAAAATGAATAAAAATATAAATATTTTAAATTAATATTTTATTAAAATTATTTAGATATTTTTATTATCTTATAATCATTGGTGGTAAGAGTTTTTCTTTCAAATGAAAAAGTAGACAAGGTTAGCAACCCTTAATAACAGGTAAGCAATTCTTAATCCTTAATATTTAATACTGTACATATCTTGATTCGCACATGCACATGTCAAATTTTAGTTTCAAAAAAGGATAATTTTTTAATAAGGGTGTAAAACAGACGAATTAAATTGGTCTGTATAAGCCCAATCTATTTAGGTTCAGTCTACATTACCCATAAAAAATGAACTAAATATTAAAGAATTTATATTTAGTTCGTATCTTTAAGTCTTCGGACTTTAACTACAAGTCCATAGACTAATTTATATCCACCTAGTTCATGTAGATTTTGGTTGCTTGGACTAGTTTGTATTATCAATAAAAAAAGGACCAAATTTTAGGTGGTTCGACTCTTTCAAAGTCTATGAAGTCTACAAACTGATCCAGAACTTTAGAATTTTACACCTCTATTTTTGAAAAAGTGATATTAAATATTTTTATTATTAAATTATATTTAATTTATTAAAATTTATATTTTTAATTTTAATTAATTTATTTTAAAATTTAAAAAATTAACAATTTAATAAGAAAATATTCAGTTTTATAAAAGTTGTACTCCCCGTAATATTACCATTATAATGAGTTGGACCATCACCATCTCTTTCATTTAGACTCAAAAAGCTATTTGATTCCATTATAGAATGAAAATTATTAGCCTTTATATGTATCAAAGAGGCCAACAAAATAAAAGAAACCTAAGTTTTAGACCATACATTAGCATAATATGCATCATATTTTACATTATTTTTATATAATTTAGTTTTTTTACTTTTATTAAGAGAAAAGTGTAGGGGTGCTAAATAGGCATATGACCCACAAGCTTAATGGACCAATTCCTAAGGTTTTTGTGGAGCAAACTTGTTAAAAATAAGCTCGTATTGCCCACACAGACTAATAACTAACCTATAAGCTAAGCCTATTTATAAGATAAAGCTAGTAAGCCTTATGAACTTTTGTGCAAATCATATTGACTTTTTATAGGCTCGCTTAAATGTGAGTCTTAGCAAATTAGGCCTAAACAGGCTTGACCCACATGGGTCTTGACTCAATCTAATTCACTAAGCCTGTTTATCACCCTTAAAATAACATATTTACGTCAATTGATTCCTTTATTTTCCAAAATACAACCATGGAAAAGTATGACAAACACTTAAAAGAATAAAGCTTAATAGTATTACCTAATTAAAGAACCAATTTATATTGATATTAACATTTTTATAGTTCTGGGTTCCAGTGTAGGTGTTGATATTCATTTTATTTACAAATACATATGCTACTTAACTAAAAACAAAAATTTTTGAAGGGTCATGCCCACATTAAAATATGCAGAAGATTTCATCTTTGATCCTATCAGTTGTGCATATACTAACATTGAAATATATCAATATATTTAGAAGTTGTTTGAATTATATAGGAAGTAACTTTTCATAAGAAATTAATTTTTTTTAAAAAAAATCTATGTGAATTTTTCATAAAGTGCTTAAAGTTGTTTGGTTGATACCAAGAAAAAAGTAACTTTTTATATCTTGTTTAAATTAATTTTGAGCTTCCTAGAAAATATTAATAAAATAGTTATTAGATCCTTAATATTATTATTATATAAATTAATACATTTTAATTATTATTAATTAAATTTAATAAGAATAATTTTATCTTTATATCCATAAATAATATACGAAATAAAATTTACTTAAGGAGAGGTAAGCAACTTTTCATACTTTATAAAAAGTAAAACTTCCTAAAAAATTTTATTTTTTCTAATTTGTTATATAGTGACTAACTAAACAACTTAGCTCTTTTCTATTTTAAAAAAAATCAAACTTCTTATACTATTGCAATGAAACAAATAACCTTTTAATTTTATCATTACACATAATTAAAATACTTTTAATTTATTTTTTGGTGCAATGATATTTGATATTATTTTAAAAAAATTATTTTTATTATATTTGGAGCTTAAACATAGAATATGAAATATATCTATTAAGTAAATCATTATTCCTACAAAGAAAAGGTAATCTTCTGTTATTATTCCAATTTCATAATCTTTACTGGAGTGAAACTAGTAATGTTTAAAAAGTTAGAAAAATGATAAAAATGATAGTATTATAAAAGGTACATTCTTTTTTTATGAGTAAGAAATGTAATTAATACAAGTAAACAATAATTTTAATAGTTTTAAGAGTTGATAACCTATACTATCATGATTTAAATATATATAATAGCACTATTTGGAGGCTTCTTAAGAATTAAAAAATGATTATAAAAACTAACAAGAGATTTAGAAACAAAATCAATAATAGTATTTGTTAGAATTCGAATCAATATACGCAGTGAAATTTTAAAATTTTGATCCAAAACCTTTCTAAGATCCATGTAAAAGTTATAAATCAAGGTTAATGTTTTATCTTGTTTGTGTTTATGTTTGTGTTCTTTCTTTTAAGAGACTGATTCATGAATCAAATGCCATTTGAATGTACAACGTCTTTATGGTATCCACACGGAGTGAACAACGGCCTTTCCCCTCGGTGAAGTTGCTAGGGTTGGTTTTTCTTACTAGGATTGGGATTAAACATTTTCTAGAGTGATTTTAGGATTTTATGAAGCTTATGAACGTGTCTCTTATGTGTTGCCTTCAAATCCTTTTTATAGAACTAAGACATAATACAATCTTAGTCTCACTAGGATAATGCTTCAAAAATCCTAATCACACTAAATAACTATCACCTTATCCTTATCCTAGATAGAGTGATGAGAGATAGAACTTATCTTATTAATTATTTAATATCTAATAACATAATTATCTGATATTACTTTAATATCAAATAATATCACATAATATATAATATATATATTATGTGAATAAATATATTATTATTATAATAATATATATGCATGAAAATAAATTATTATATATTATGTGAATAAATATATTATTATTATAATAATATATATGCATGAAAATAAATTCAATGAATTCAATCTTAGTTCAATTAAAATCTAATTAATTATTATCTTATTCCTACTCCTTTTGTGTGACCCTATAGGTTCTTACTACGTTAATAATAACTTATTTTGAGTCATAAATAGTGAGCGGTATCTAGCAATATATTATTGTCACTTATGTAGTAAGAATATCTATGATTCAACATCTACCTAATATATGATTAACGCTGTGCATCATAATTCCTTTTGTAATAATATCTAAATTGAATTAAAGGCATGGAGTGTATCATCCTCATCAATATTCAATTTATATTTCTTGATATTGAATAGATTTAAAATAAATAATTAATATTACATATTAATTCAATTAAGTATGGTCATGCATTTCTAAGTCTCACTCAATCAAGGGGCCCAAGGATATTTCTCTTTCATACAAAAGTAAAAAAATCCTATCTACATCACTTACTTCCCTCTGCATGATTTGTGACACACCCAATCAATGTCCTGCTCGTCATTCCGATTAAAAGTGATGTAGGATGACATTAAAGTGAGTAACTTTTCATATAGAGAACCGTAGTGACTTCAAGTCAAAGGACTATGCACATTTGTAATCATATGAGAATAACTAATGATATGTTTATCCATGTAGTATTCTCATAGTGGATTAGTCCAATATATTGTTCACTAATAATATACTCATGTATTGACTTGATATCACATATCCATGATTCATAATCATCAGTCACTATACATGCTAGTCTTGATATATTATAACTATCCTTTTTATAATAATACTTAACTAGAGGCATTTTAGGAATAGAAAAGTTATTCCAAAGATAATTATTATATAAGAATAACTAATGATATGTTTATCTATGCAGTATTCTCACAGTGGATTAGTCCAATATATTATTCATTAACAATGTACTCATGTATTGACTTGATATCGCATATCCATGATTCATAATCATCAATCACTATACATGCTAGTCTCGATATATTATAACTATCCTTTTTGTAATAATACTTAACTAGGAGCATTTTAGGAATAGAAAAGTGATTTCAAGGATAATTATTATATTTAAGTTATAATTTGTACAAAATACAATAATTATATTGTCAAAATGAAATGTAATACATTGTATAATATTGCAATCATCTCTATAATTAGCTCCTAGGACACACACTAACAGTATTTGCTTCCTTATTTGTCATTCTTGCAATCCTCCATAAGAGGGCTAAAAGTATAATAAAAGTTAAATTTTTTTTAAAAGATTAAAGATTACTTGAATGACAAATAAAGCATTAAGTTTAACAATAAAAGGAGCTTAAACCCTTATTTTTTTGCAAGAGATAAACCATTTCTTAGGGTCATCAATTCAGCAATAAAGTTAGAGGTTACTTTTATCCTTCTAACACATCCTATTATCTAGACAGCATTACTATCTCTTGATATAATTGAAAAAGCTGCTAAACTTGGATTCCTTTTAGCAGCACCATTAATATTCAAGTTGTAGAAACCAATAAGGGGAGGTTTCCAACCTATTTCCACAACATTCTTTAGAGATGGTACTTTAAATTTTCTTATAACTACGTAATACTCTTTAGCTTTAGTAAAAAGCATAATGCTTCAAGTCAACATTTTCTGCATTTTCTTTAAAAAATTTTGTTTCTTAAAAGTCAAAGATTCCAAATAGCAAAAGAAAACATTATTGACCAAGGAACTTTGGAATTGCAACTTGATTGATTTGAAGATTGGAATACAACCATTCGTGGTAGTTAACTAAAAAGAGGATAAATAAAAAGGAAAAACAGGTAAGGATTGTCATAAAGTAATAGCAATTGGGCAATCACAGATTATACGACTAAAGTTATCCATTCCCCAATTACAAGAAACATAAGAAGGCGGAATATCCAAACCCCTTTTGATTAATAATTTCCTGGTTGGATTTCTATTCAGAACATCAAGTCATATAAATATTTGGATTTTTGGATAAGTCGAGATTTTCTATATCCAACCAAAAGATTGATCAAAATTAGAGGTGTTCTTCACTACTAGGCAATTATAAAAACTCTTAGTAGTACATTACCCATACTTATGAAGATCCTAGACAAGTTAATCCTCTTTATTAAAAAAAAATTGAAAAGGATTCGATAAATAGCATTAGTGATATTTTCAAGTAGATTCATAGGAATTGGACTTAAGTCCTATGTATTAGTATTAAGCATATCACTAACTCTAAGGTTTTCCACTTCTTGGGATAGAGGAGCATGAATTAAATATCTTAAAAGACTTAAGTCAATCCAATTATCATGCCTAAATTTAATTTTTTGACCATTTCCCACCACCTATTTGATGCCCTTAGCTATAACATCAACAATGGATCTCAAAGCCTTCCAATTATGAGGGCAATTATGACTTTTCTTTATAGTGACATTGTTACTCAAATTTAGATATTTGGTCCTTAAAATTTGAACCCAAAGATGATCATTTTCTTGAATGAAGGACCAAGCAAGTTTAGTCAATATGGGTAAGTTTATTAGAGAAATATCTTTAATTTCAAGATCACCCTTATCTCTAACTGCAGTAACAGTGTTTCAATTCACCAAAGCAATTTTTTTCAACTTAAAAGAGCCTTTCCACAAAATTTTTTTAATAACCTAATGAAGTTTCTTATGAACACTATTTGGAATTTTTAAGAAACCTATATGGTTTAAAGGAAGGGAAGATAATATATAATTTATTAAAATCACATAGTCTGCTATCGATACATATTGATTTTGCCAAAGTTTGATTCGGTTTCTTAGAGTTTCAACCAAAAAGGAGAAAACAGCTAGTTTATAATTTACTTTTAGGTTAACACCTAAATATTTCTTCAGTGTTTCTTTGTGTTGAGTTCCCAATTCTAAACTTAAGTGATTACTAAGAGCAGTGGGAGTATTCTTTGAAAAATAAACACGGGACATATTTATTAACTATAAGACTTGAAATTTTTGCAAAATCATCCAAATTTGAACAATTATTTGATAGTTTTTAACATCAATTTTGGCATACAAGACAATATCATCTACATAAAACAAATGAGAAAACTTCAAACCATAAAATTTGTAATTTTTTTTATAAGATCTTGTAACAATTCTTAAAATTTTTTTGTGCTACAAATATCACTGTTTCATATTATAAAATTTATAAAAAGATTGTAAAATCTTATAAAAAATTATAAATTTTATGTGAATAATTACATTTTAATAATTTATATCATTATAAAAAATACACATTTTTTATAAAATATTATGAATTTTACGGAAAGAGTCCGTTTAAGCGCCCACTGCAGGTAATACTAACATGCAAGAACACTCCGATCATAAATTGAAAAACTTCCGTCACAAGAGCGAAAACATAGGAAACAAATGCCAACCAGTCAACCACTTTCACCGAAAGTGACCCTAGTGAGCATTTTTTCAAGCGGCCAACTTCTGCAAAACCAAAGGCCAAAGCCAGTTGTTTGTTATCTATCAGACTGTAGCCTCAAGCTAAGCCACACTTCTTGCATTTGCATTATCCTTTTCATTTAATATCACAGAAACTTCAATAATCCACATAGTCTTAGCCCCAATTTTCGGTGGCTCTGGTGCTGCCATTTTGTTCACCAACTGTCACTGCCACATATGCTTCTTGTCTTTCTTTGACAAATAAAATGCATCTTTCTGTCAGACACGTATAACATTCTGCACGCAGTGCTTCTTTCAGAGTGCTCGGTGCCACCAAACTCCGAACCAAGTTCGCATACAGGTACCATTCTTCATTTCGCTCCATCACCAAACTCCATAAGCTGTATTGAGGCGTAAAAATCGAAGCTTTTTCCTAATATATGAACTGGCTATGTGTCTGAGAATTGAGGGGTTTTGCTGAAATTGTATTGGATTTTGATTATTGTTAGAATTTGACAGTGACTTTTTTCATTTTGACGTCAATCATTGTTCATTGGCTTCTTAGTTTCTTCGGAAGCTTTTAATTATTTCCTCAATTCATTTTGCGCGTGCTATGGTATGGCTAATAATCTGATGGCGGAGATTTATCACCGAAAGGAAATAAGTTTGTATAGAGTATATCAGTCTGTTCTGTTCTATAGCCTGCAAGCGTAGAAAATTGTGTTTCGTCTTCTCTTGGTTTGACTTGGAGTTTCTGATTGCGCTTATACTTCTTTTGTACTTATCTATTTTAATTCCATAGTCTCAATTCTTTTTAAACTTGACTTTGTTGCCTATTTTCCACCGCATCTAACATATTAGATTAAGTTTTGTACCATTAAGTGCTATGTTGAAGTGTTGATGCAATATGGGATTCTGGGTCTTCCATTTCACTGTTGATTAATCAATCATCACCTATCTTCTTATTTGAAAATCATCGAGATGCAGTGGCTTCCCTGTATTTCTACTTTCATTTGACATGAGAGAACAGGCTATTCAGTGGTTTTCATGACTCAAATGTGCTACTGCTTTGTATTGCACGAATTTTTCTGGCTGGCAACCGGTTTAATTCGGTGCTTATTTTTTACTTTATTTTTCTGGTGATGTCTGCAAGAAGTCTTCTGCTTAACCATGCCGCCAAGGCCCTTGGACTATGAGTCAATAAATGAAAATGTGAAGAAAGCTCAATATGCCGTTAGAGGTGAACTGTACCTCCGAGCTTCTGAGCTCCAGAAGGAAGGGAAAAAGGTACAGTATGCTCGCTTTTTCAGGATTTTATGCGACAGGTTACTTTTGGTTGACTCGCAGCTCTTTCTTGGAGGCTTAAATTGACATTCAATTTAAAAATCCTTTCTTTGAGTTTGTTTTGTTTGCTACTGGTTGAAGAAAAAATTTGCAGAAGGATCAGGGATTCAGGGTTTCTCATTATGGCAATTGTCATGCCAGATGTATGCAGGTTGTGATGTAGGCGTGTAGCCATAATCTTGTCATTGCAAATTGTTTCTTAGATTCTCATATTTGTTAGAGGGACTGATAGGTGGTTCACAACATCTAATTGTTCATATGTAGCAACTTTCTGAAAATTGGCCATTTTGGTACTATGTTACTAATTAATTTGCTGCAAGTCACACTCTAGTTTCAATTTTTGGCAGATTATATTCACAAATGTGGGTAACCCACATGCTTTGGGACAGAAACCACTGACATTCCCTCGCCAGGTCCATCATATCTACTGCATTTTTATTTTCATTGGCTATCTCTCGTTATAGTTAATATTATGAAGAGATGAATGTACTTCTGATCAATTTGAATTTTCAGAATGTTAAATCCATTGCATTTGTTTGATTATGCCCAATGACAGTAATTTCCTATTGCAGGTTGTTGCTTTGTGCCAAGCTCCATTTCTACTGGATGATCCTAATGTAGGGCTGCTGTTCCCTGCCGATGCAATAGCCAGAGCTAAACACTATCTGTCACTGACAAGCGGTGGTCTAGGTATGTATAATTTTTTTTTCCCATAAAATAACTTAAATACTTCTATCAACCTATGAGTGTCCAATTGTCCATTGGTTGTTTCTACATTGACCAGTATTTTAACTCCCGCTAGCCTAAAACAAGCACGACCTCTAACCTTTGGATTTCTTCTTCTGTGTATAGTAGCATCATATTACCATCGTAAATTCATGCTTTACATGTGTACCATGGTGTGTTTCTCCACACGTCTCCATACAATAGGCTTTTGGGGTTTATACCTTTCTTTATCTGTGAAGCTCCAGCAATTAACTGCAAAATAATGGTTATTGTAGGTGCTTACAGTGACTCCCGAGGAATTCCAGGAGTAAGGAAGGAAGTGGCAGAGTTCATACAAAGGCGTGATGGTTATCCAAGGTATGCTTTTTCCTACTTTATTGTTGTAGAAATGATTTAAAGGCTTACCCAATTTAAGCACTATTTACATGTTGTTAGGTAAAGTGATTAATTTCTTCTTGTTCCATTTTCAGTGATCCGGAGCTTATATATCTGACTGATGGTGCCAGCAAGGGTGTGATGCAGATCTTACAAACTATTATCCGGGGTGAAGGGGATGGGGTATTTTGGTCTCTCTTTTCTTAGTTATTTGTTTTCTCTTTTCTGTATTCACACTGCCAACTTGGAGTAATTTTTTTAACACTATCTTCTGTCAGGTTTTGGTTCCTGTACCACAATACCCACTCTATTCAGCAACAATTGCTCTCTTTGGTGGTTCTCTTGTTCCATACTATCTTGAAGAGACAGCCAACTGGGGTCTTGATATTAATGAACTTCGCCAATCAGTTGCACAGGCTCGCTATAAGGGAATAACTGTATGTGATCAGACTTCTAAAATGTGATATATCTTTTCTGACTCTAGGATGACACTTAAAGAGTTATATGCTAAAATGCTTGGATGAAGGGATAGATGGTTGATTTATGGACAACTCAGGCCAGCTCTAGTTATAAAATATTGATGCCATTTCTTGGAACATTGTTTCCTATTTCAACCAAATCGCTTTGACATATTTAGTTTTATTTTCTATTTTAGTTTCAAATTATTTTTGCTGAAGCAGTTTTCATTATATATAAATTTGTTCTTATCCTTTCTTGTGTAATTGCCTTATTAGACTAGAGGAAGCAACTAAAATGCTTATTGCTTATAAACTGAAATTTGATCAGGTAAGAGCAATGGTGATCATAAATCCTGGAAACCCTACAGGTCAATGCCTTAGTGAAGCTAATTTACATGAGGTTTTGCGATTTTGTTATCAAGAAAATCTAGTCTTGCTTGGAGATGAGGTTTACCAGCAGAATATATATCAGGATGAGCGACCCTTTGTTAGTTCTAAAAAGGTATGGTTCCCTATTACACTAATCTGATTTTTTTTTTTTTTAATTTCACCAGTGATGTTAATTTTGTGCTAATTCTATATTATATTCTTCTTTTTACACGTATAGGTTTTAATGGATATGGGGCCACCGATAAGCAGGGAACTCCAGCTTGTGTCCTTTCACACTGTGTCGAAAGGATATTTGGGTGAATGTGGACAGCGGGGTGGATACTTTGAAATGACAAATATTCCCCCACAGGTTTGTCATTATATAAGTTGTCTTGTTTCATATATTATTGAGATCCAATTAGGTTTTTCTTGCAAATTGTGTAATATGTAAACACTGGCATAAAGCATCGTTGCACTGCCCAGGAAGCTCTTCAAACCACAACTCAAGTTGAAAAATGAAAGAAGCCAATTTTAAGATGTCATTGATTGTTAATGTTTCAATTTATTATCTCTCACTTTATATGAGTTTCATGTTCAATGTAATGCAGGCATTATTGGGCCTAAATTGTTATATAACTAATTTTTTCTCCCCCTGAATCTCACTATTGCAGACAGTTGATGAGATCTATAAGATTGCATCAGTGTCACTCAGTCCTAATGTGCCAGCACAGATATTTGTGAGTTTTGGCTGAATACTTTCTGTTATGGTGTTTTACTATAAATTCAATATTTGATTGAATTTGAACCTCGGTGAAAACCTCCCTCCTCTTTTCCCTATTTGTTTTTCCCCCCCTTCCTTCCTTGCTCTACAGATGGGGCTGATGGTCAATCCACTCAAACCTGGAGACATTTCTTATGAGCAATATGTTAGGGAAAGGTAATCACTCCAAGGCTAAGGTGCTAAAACATCAAGATGTTTTTCCATTTATACAGAATGGACCTTTCAGATTTTTGCACCATTTTATGATTAGGGGTGCAATTATCTTCATCCCATAACTTTGAGAGGTGTTTCAATTTAGATATAGTTTGTTTAGCCAGAAAATTAAGTTTTGGAAAGTGTTTTATGATTTTCTAGTGTTTGGTGATTTAGTAAAAGGAAAGGCACAATTTAGTCAATGGAAAAGGCAAGACTTTGACTGGAAAGCAACTTCCTTTATTGCACAATGGAAGCTTCTTTCCATGAGTGTTGTACTTGCAATTTTTTGCACTTCTTCTCCAAAACAATTTTTTTTCCCATATCAACACTGAACATCAGAAAATTTGCTCATTTTCAAAGATATATTTTCTGTTGAATAGATTTTCTTTTATCGTGTAATTTTTGTCCAAAACAAATGCTCCACAAACAGACTGTTGAACATTAGAAAGACATAGGGTTAAGGCTATTCTCAACAATCCTGAATTCATAGTAAAGTAATATTATTGCCCTTTTTTTTTTTACAATTGTTTGTTTGGAAGTAAAAAAAAAAATGTAGGGGAAGAAAAGGAAATGAAGGATTATGTTTTCATTTTCAGTTTATCATAGTAGCAGTTAATCCTTAATTTTGTCTGCTTTTCCTCCATTCTCAACTTTCTAAATGAACTGGAAAGGTCATATTTGAACTTGAACTGCAGCATTCCTGCCACCTGTTATATGAAAATAACCTCTTTAAGCGCACTGATTGACAATTATTTGGAAATATGCAGCAAAGGGATACTTGAATCACTGAGGAGAAGAGCAAGGATAATGACTGATGGCTTTAACAGCTGCAGAAATGTTGTTTGTAATTTTACAGAAGGTGTTATAGACCATCCGAATTGTAGTTCTTTGCTCTTTGAACTTGCTGTAGCTGGTAACTATTTAATGAACGCAAGTTGTGTTCAGGTGCAATGTATTCATTCCCTCAAGTAAGATTGCCACCAAGAGCGATAGAGGCTGCTAAACAAGCTGGAAAGATTCCTGATGTTTTCTACTGCCTCAAGCTTTTGGAAGCCACCGGAATATCCACTGTCCCTGGTTCAGGATTTGGACAGAAAGAAGGGTACTGACTTATCCACTTACAAATCCATATTCCTTTTTTCTACGACATTCTTTAGAGTAATTTCACTTACAAACTTCATAGTTGCTGTATGTAATGAAAATGAGATTCAACTAGGCGAGTAATTCTTCATTTAGTTTTTCCGGTTCAGAAACTCCCATCCATTTAGACACACATCACAACCTGAGTTAACATAGCCCAACCTATTGAAATTCTGCCACGAGTAGTTTGTGCACTATAGTGCACGATTCTAAGTACTACTAGCATTTTCCAAATAGGCCATGGGAAAACAATTTTTATGCAGCAGTTCTATGTAGGTCTAGAACTATGAGAAGTTCTGAAAAGGAAGAGAGAAATTTCAGCGTTTTTATGGTTCCGATGCTCTACTTATTTGTGTGAAACCTTTTTGTTTGTAGGGTCTTCCATTTGAGGACAACTATATTACCAGCGGAGGAAGACATGCCTGCTATTATGGCTAGTTTCAAGAAATTCAATGATGAGTTCATGGAGCAATATGAAGACCACAGAGGTTATTCAAGGCTGTGAACTGATATTCGACTTCGAATTGTATTATATCCATCTGCTATTCTTAGCAGCTCAATCCGTACGCTCCAGTGACGAGACACTACTTTTTCATAATTCTTGCTACTCTACATTATCTTCTTCATCAGATAGATGCATCTAAATTTGCTACATATGCTCGTATGCACGTTAAGTTGCTAGTAGTGTTATCGGTATCATTCAATATCAGTACTTCATCACAAACATTATTAGATCTTTACAAACGTATCCTTAGTGGAGAAGTGATATTTGTACTTTTTTAATTTCACATTTATGCTTAACTCCTAATTAAATGAAACCAAAACCATTTGTTCTAATTATGTATCCTTACCTAACGTCTGGTTTGTAGAATTAAGGGACATTTGGTTGAGAGTAATGTGGAAAGGGAATGATAGAATTTTATTCTCTTTATTTTTGTTTGATTCAGGAAAAAATCATTTTCTTTTCTTATTTTCCCTTAATAGAATTATCACATACGAGATAATGGTGATTTCTCTCAATTCCTCAAGGAATCTAATTTATTCATTCTAAATTTTGAATTTATCATCTTTAATATGATGATAATAATAATAATTTATAATTATAAAATAATGATATAAGTAAAAATAAAAATAATTGTTAAGTAATAGTTAAAAATATAATATAATAAAATTAATTAACTAAAAATAAATAATGGTATAATAATTATTATAATAAATATAATAAATATTTAATAATATAAAAATTAATAATTGAAATTAAATAATTATAATTAAAATAATATTAATAAGATATTAATAATTAATATTAAATAATTAAAAATTATAATATTAGTAAATAAAATAAAAATAATAAGATAATAATTATAATAATTATTTTATATAATTATAAGTGAAATATTTTTTAATGGAATAATTGTTGATAAAATAAATTAGAAATATTTGATTTCTTTTTTTATTTGAATCAAACAAAATAAGTAATCTTGATGTTTTTATTTACTTTCACCCTATTCCTTTATTGATTCATTTTCTTTTCTCTAATTGAACCAAATAGCCTCCTAAATATTTTTGAGAATCTTAGTTTTTTTTGGAACGTGATTCTTAGGACTATGATATTATTATGTTAAGTTTAATTAAAAATATTTTTAGAAATATTATATTATTATATTTTAAATATTTTGTATATTTTTAAAAATATTATTAGATTAGTAAAAATATTCTTATTAAAAATTAAGTAGGTAATAATAGTAGATAATAGTGACGTTGGTCACGAGTGATAAGTATTTACAGACAATAGATAGTAGCTAATGATGAATGATAGGAAATAATAATTATTGATAATAGGTGATAATTAATGGTAGTTACTGATAATCAATAGTGATGAATAGTGATTATTGACAATAAATAGTAGTCAATGATCATTAGTGATCAATAATAATTGATATTAGTCGTCAATGATGAAGGGTGGTTAATAATGATAGTCGATAGTTAACAATTACTACCAACAATGGATGATAGTTAATGATGAATGATGAGTTAATGATGGATTGTAATTGACAGTAATCACTAACAATAGATGGTATTCAATAATTGTCACTAGTGATGTATAGTAGTCAATAGTAGTTACTGATAACAAGTGTGATAGGAGATAATTTCTAATAATAAATAGTGTGATAATTGTTAATGGCAATAAACGATGATGAAATGAAATGTTAATAATGATAAAATGTTAACAGTGAAATAAAATAATAATAATAATAAAATTTTGATGGAAGGGAGTAAAATAGTCTATTTATATTATTAAAACATTCATATGTTATGAAAATGTAAGATATTTACTTTTATAATGGGAATATTTTGGGAAATATGGATTAAAATTATTTTCAAAATTTAAAGTAAATATTAAAATTTGATATTCTCTTAAAATATTTTTAGAAATGTAAGAAATATTTTGTGAATTAAATGCCATCTTAATACCTTGAAAAATGAGAAATAAGATTTGTAATATAGTGAGTTTTCTTCATTAAATTCATTTAGCGGTATTTAGGCAAAAGTTCGCTAAACTTAAATTTAATCGAATCATAATTTTAACCAAACTGTTATAATTCGTTAGATTGTTTGAATTCTTACAAGTCATTCATTTTGAATACAAAATAACTTATAATCAGTTCAATATAATTTGTCGGGTTTATACATTCTTCTGCGTAAAAAACATGGTTTTAATATATTAAAAGATTTTATATTAAAATATTATCTTATTCAGTAATGCTCGGTTGGATACAGTTAAGAAATTTACATCCACTCCGAATTGCAAACCCAATTTTCATAATAAAAATCACTTACTTTTTAATTGATTAAAATTTTCAATCAAAATAAACTGACCAATTTCAAACAATTACGGTCTGTTTATTTCGAACAGTGATTTTTTTTCACCTCAGAGTATGAGGTGAGGGTATATTTGTCAAATAAGAATATACTTGCTCGGAAAACCTCGTGTTTGAACAATATAATCTAGTATAAGGGCCACATCCTCGAAACTGGGCACTCCACGTAGAAGGAAGCCAGATTCATTTCAAGTTCCGGTGTGACAAGAAAGAAATTTCTTGGTGGATGCTGGACTCATTGACGTGGAGTCTAATTCTGATAAGTCTTTTAAAATATTTTTAGAAAGATTATACTTAAAAAATGCGATCTACGCTACAGTTTTGGTTAATAATTGATGCCATCTGGTCCAAATAATATTGTGTATTTTTGTTTTTATTTTTTTTAATAATGTTGTTTTCCTTGTCATCCCCTTTATTCTTGTCTCCGGTTTCCCTCAATTCACGGCTATCAATAAATAGAATATTAATTGGTTCAATTCTAAGAATTGGCTGTGGATGATTGCCCTTTTTGTTAATTTGTACTGGGAAACACGTGATGTTTCTCTTCTGAAATTGGACAAAACCATATTTTGTCCACTTCAAACCCAACATATTATTGAGGATATTTGCATTCATCATGTTTTATAATTAATTAAAGCCAGCAGATTTTTCCTCTTTCTTACCCACTGATATTATCCATTTCATCGAGATATAATAACTTTTGAAAAAGTTAAACCCACGAATTTATCCAATTTTTTAATGAGATAATGAATGCTAGAAATAAAATTGAGCCGATTCATATAATAAATTATTCGATTTCAAAAATAATTCAATAAATTTGGCTTACAGACTAAATAAAATGAACATAGACATAAAAGATTAATTTGTTTGTTAAATGAATCAAATTAAATTTATAATCAAATTGTTTCGTTTGATTAATGAATCAATTCAATAAATTAATTATATTGATTAATAGATCTTAATAATATTTATAATATTATTAAGTATTATATAATATATTTAATAAATGTGAATAGCATTTTTACATAATTTTAGATCAATTAAATCAAATTATTCAAGTTAATCAATCAATATTATTAGGAACAGTGGACTTCTTGATTCAAATGGCATACGTAAGAGTCAAAACAAAATTCAATGGGATTAAAGATCACAAGAAATCTTACCTTCTTTTTCCAAGTTGAGAGCTAAAACAAATTAAGGATCCATAAATTCGATCACCAAATTAAATTTCCCCCATAAATTCCTTCATAAAATTCAAAAACAAGAAAAAAAAATACCTATAATATACTATTAATATAATAATATATTAGTACAATCAAATTTAATTATTAATATGTTATTATAAGATATATAATATTTTATTTAAAAAATAAATTTAATATATAATTAAATTTAATAATATATTAATAATAAATTAAAATCTCTCTCGTTAAAGAGCAAAGACGGTCAAGTTTGAAGTTTTGAATATGTATGCAAGTCTGGATTGAGTGTAGGAGACCACATTTTTTCCCTCCCGAAAGGGAGAGAGAATAAAGGTAAGCAATATTGACTGTTTTTTCTAAATATTATTTTATCATCACAAATTTATTAAAATATTAATAATTTAAAAGTTTTCATTTTATTATTCATCATAAATTAATACTTTTTTAATTTAATCTGTAGCTTTTAAGATGAAGAAATAATACGATACTGTTGCGCCGACTATTTTGAAGGTGGTATTGGGGACCACTTGTTTGCTAATAATGGTTTGGTGTTCTGACGGAGTTGCCTTTATTTCAGGTACTGTTCGGCTATCGTGTCATGCAATTTCAATTTGTATTCCTAAAATGGCCTCTCCTCAAAGACAAGGCTCCAATTGGGAAAGTCTAAAGTACGCCCCATGTATTACTTGATTTAATAATTTAAATTTATTAATTCATATAATATTGTATAAATTAAATAGAATTTAATAATTTAAAATTATTTTTTTAATAGTCACCAAGCATCTGAACACTACATTAAAGGCCAATTAATTTACATTTGAGTTGGGTAAAATTACATTAAATAACAAAATTTTCCCAATCGGGATTAATATAACTACATTCCCAAAATTTAAATTCGAGATTTTTAATTAAATTAGAATAATTCCATATTAATTAATCTATGCATTTGGTCGTGATAATTTGAAATTATTGATACATTGTAAAGTGGCACTTGATTTTTTTTCCCAATTTAAAATCACATCAAGAGTGTTAAACAAGGGCAATTAAATCAGTTGTGTCGCACAATACAATTAATGTAATGCCAACTATATATTACTTCCCCACGCTGTTGACTTAATTCCCTCTCAAAAATCGTAATTAGAAGGAATTTGTGGCCACTCATCCTCCCTTCATTATATTCCAATCATAATAGAGAGAAAAAAAATTATATATGGGAGAATTTTAGAGCTTATTTTCTTCTATACAATCAATGCAAACTATAAAAAAAAAAGTGGAAGAAATTGAAATAGGACTTGTCAAGAATTTTAATAAAAATGATTGAATTTTGACGTGGCTGTATTTAAATTTTTAAAAATAGTTTAAAATATATAAGAGAATTTCTTGATAATTAAAACTTTGAAAGTTATAATTATAACAAAGGAATAAACCGCCCAATCTAGCCATTAAATAGATTGGGTTGAGCTAATCCATTTCGTTCGTGACCTCTATTTTGGAAGTCTTAATTTGCTTCTCATGAGTTGAAAGGCTGCAAGTTATTTTGTTTTAAATTTTAAGTTTTTCTAATTTTTAAATAATAAATATTTTAAAATTAATTTAAAGTAATATATATTCATTCATAAATAAATTATAATATATTTTAAATTTATATATAATTTTAGAAAAATATTATATACACAAAATATAAATTATAAGATATCCATAAAATAAAAATATTATTTATAAATTATTAATGACACAACCTTACATGGTTAAAAGTGAAAGGGGGAGTATGATTTTGTATAAATTAAAATTTTTAACCTATATAAAAATTCAAATATATATATATATGTAAGTCAAGTTAACCTATTTATGGGTTGGCACACGTGAGCCATCTACCTTCAATTGCTATTTTCATCAAAATTTATAAATTAATAGGTCGATTCGTGAACTTCAACCTATTTCAACAGTTGTAACTACAACTTTTTTTATGCTTCTTATCCTCACTTATTTATATCTATCTCTCTTTAAGGAAAATAATTAAAGCAAACAGGATTAGAAATGTTGAAACAGATTCAAATTCATAGGTGGATTCATGAATCCATTAAAGAATCTAGGCTAGGACTAGTTAAAAATAAATCCATGTAAGCGAAGCGGTTTGGTTCACCAAATTGAATGGTTTGCATATGGATTTGTAATCTTTTTTCAATTATTTTTACCTTCAAATTAGAGATATAAAATGGCTCGCAAACTTGTAGATTTTGTGGATAGCCCATGGGTACAAAGCAGTTCAATCTTTATTTTTAAGCCCACTTGCATTACAGGCCCACGGGTTTTTTTTAGTAATTTTTCAAGTATTTTGAGACTTTTTTAATTCAATTCAATATGCAATAACATAATATTATTTTTTTAGATCTATTTGACTAATTAGTTACACAAAATAAAAAAATTAATTAGTCAATTATAATTTATAAAAAATAGATATTTTTTAATCTAATGTCTCATTGAATGTATCTTTCTCAACATTCAAGATTCAATTTTTCAATCTTTGGTGTGCATTTCTAATGATTTTATTACTTTTAATTGAAAAAAAAAAGATATGGACTCCTATGGTCCCAACCTATTCCAATCATTTTAGATGCAAGCTTATATAAGTAAGGTCATATGAGTCGCAACTTACTCACAGTCTAACCTGCATAGATTGCTCTACCTTAACTTACATGCTTACTTCAAACTAAACTAATACTTTATATTAATCTTCACCCAATTAATCTAATACTCATCCTTAAACATAATTCTTTATTGTTCAATCCAATCTAACTTAAACAAATTATCTTTAAGTTAATGATTTTATATCTATATTAATAATTTTAAAGTTAATAAATTTTTATTATAGTTTATTTAACCTTAAATTGTTAGTTTAAATTAAGAATGTATTAAAAATGTAATTTTTAAAATTATAATTATTATTTTAATCTTAAAATTATTTTAAAATATGTTTTAAATTTTTTAATGAAAAACAAAAAGTTTACAAATTTGATCTATGAATCCATAGATTGCAAACATACCCCAAATTAGGAATCTATAATATTGCAAATTAGCCTTATTCAATTCATTTATGACCAGTTTGCATAATTGGATCAAAAAAGTCTGTTTAACAAGTGTACATAGAGTTGTAAATAAAATAAATTATTTATGAATAGTTCAAGCTTAACTCATAAATTCTTGATTTGTGTTCAAGTTAAATGAACTTGAGTTGACCTTGTATAATTGATAAGTGTAGCTTGAGCTTCAAAATACAAAATTCATGATGTTTGCAAGTTTAAACAAGTCTAAATGAACCTCTTGTTAGGTTTTGGATCATCTCTATGTAACGGAATTTAAAATTTTGATCCAAATTCTACCTAAGATCCATGTAAAAGGACATAAATCAATGGTTAAGATTTTACCTTTTGTGTGCTCGTGTTCCTTTCTAAACCAAAAACTTGAGAGAACGGATAAATCAAACGTTGACCGGAAGGCACAGCGTTTCTACGGTATCTAAACGAAGTGAACAACAACTTCTTTCTTTCATGAAACTGCTAGGATTCGTCTCTCTTAGTAGGATTAGCATTGGATGTTTTCTTAAGTGATTTAGGGTTTTATTGAAGTTAATGTGTGTTAATGTAAAATGATGCCTTTAAGTCTTTTTATAAAACTAAGATATATCACAATTCTAGTTCTACTAGGATAATACTTTAAAAAATTCTAATCACACTTAATAATTATTACCTTATCCTTATTATAGAGAGAGTGAGAAGAGATAGAACTTATTTATTAATTATCTAATATTAGACAATAACATTATCACATAATATAATTATCTAATATTAAAATTAGCATATAGTTATTTTATATATTAGAAAGTAATATTATCTCATAATATAATTATCTAATATCTAATAACATAATTATCTGATATTACTTTAATATCAAATAATATCATATAATATATAATATATATTACATGAAAATATATTATTATATTTAATAATATATTTATGTATGAAAATAAGTCCAATTAATTGGATTTTAATCCAATTAAAGTTCAATTAACTATTGTCTTATTCCTATTCCTTTTGTGTGACTCTGTAGGTTTTATTACGTTGATAATGACTCATCATTGGGCTATAGACAGTGAGCGGTATCTAGTAATACATCACTACCACTCAAGTATTAAGAATGTCTATGATTCGATATCCACTTAATATGTGATCAACGCTTTGCATCATAATCCCTTTTATAACAATATCCAAATCGAACAGAAGGTATGGAATGTGTCTTCTTCATCAATGTTCAATTTATATTTCTTGATATTGAGTAGATTTAAAATAAATTATTAATATCACATATTAATTAATTGAGCATGGTCATGCATTTCTAAGTCTCACTCAATCAAAAGGTCCAAGGATATCTCTCTTTTATACAAGAGTAACAAAATCTTATCTACATTACTCACTTCCCTCTGCATGATTCATGACACACCCAATCAATGTCCTACTCGTCATCCCAATTAAAGGCGATATAGGATAACATCAAAGTGAGTAACTTCTCATGTAGGGAACCGTAGTAACTTCAAGTTATGTGCATTTGTGGTCATATGAGAATAACTAATGACATGTCTATTCATGTAATATTCTCATAGTGGGTTAGTCCAGTACATTGTTCACTAACAATGTACTCATGTATTGATTTGATATCACATATCCATGATTCATAATTATCAGTCACTATACATGCTAGTCTCGATGTATTATTATTATCCTTTTTGTAATAATACTTGATTAGGGGCATTTTAGGAATAGCAAAGTTATTCCAAGGATAATTATTATATTTAAGTTATAATTATGCAAAGTAATAAAAAATATGAAATAAAATATAATAATTTGAATTGCTTAAAATAAAATATAATACATTATGCATTTATTACAATTATTTCTATGATTGACTCCTAGGACATACACCAACACCTCTATATAATTTTTTTATTATTATGTTATTTATGATTTATCAAATTATTGATTGATTTAATTATTTAATATTTTAATATCATGAAAAATTCTTATTATTTTTATTATACCAAAGTAAAAAAAAATTCAAAGAAATCATACTTATAATACTTAAACTTAAATAATTTATATTTGAATTCCTTGAAAAGGTTCAAATAAAATTAAATGACAAATTTTATGCTTTTATTATTACTTATGCAATTATTATGCAATATTCAAACATTATGATTTAACTATTTTTTATATATATTAATTGAATTAGAAAGAGATTTATATTTATAATGTTATTCATTTGTACAAAAAATTATTTTATATTTTTTATTATTATTTGTTTAAAAATTATGTAATACATTAAAATTTATTTAAGTTCATTTAAACTCAATTAAATTTATTTAGTAGTTAAATTTGAGCTCAAATTTTAAAAGATGAACAAGTATGAACATACTTTATTTTGCCAAGTTTAAGTTGGTATAAGACTAAGCGTGTAAATGGGATGGGTCGAGTTAGGCTTTGCCTTGAATAGGTTAGGCCTGTATTGCAAAACATTAACCCGAACCTAACTTATTAGCCTATATAAGGCTTTATTTCAGACCCAAGCCTAACCTAACCTATTAGCCTATTTAAAAACCTATTTTAAATACTAATTTTTAAATAAGCTAACAATTTAAGACTTAAAAAATTTATTATAAAAAGGCCTTAAATAAGCCAATAACTTATATAAGCTTGTATCAATATATTCTTAAAATGTCCCTAATAATATTAAAATTAATACAAAATTTTATATAAGGACTAATTAATAAAGAAATAAATTCATATACTTATAACACAAAATTACTAATTTAAATATTTAATATTTAATTAAAAATAAAATAATATTAAGTTGTCATAACATCAAATGTTAACAATAAAGGTAAATTAGTTCACCATAAATTATACAATAAGTATTTAAAATATTTAATTTATATAATAGATTTGAAAAAAAAGCCTATATGTCATTGTCTTTATAGTAAATAAATTTAAATAAAAAAATTTAAATAAGCTGGCCCAATAGATCTGTAGGTTAGACTTAAAATAAAAAGGTCTAACCTATTTAATTAAAAAGGCTTTTCTATTGGTCTTAACCTGACTCGTTTAACTAAATAAGTCGAGCCGAGCCGAGTTAGGCCTAAATTAGGCCGGGCCACAAGCTCCCGATAAGACGTTCGACCCATTTGCACCCCTATATAAGACTTGTTTATAGGCTTATAGAAGAGCATCTTGTTTCGATTAAAAGCTCCGTTTTATAAACTAGCATGTCCAAAATATTTCCCCCTCATCATCATCATCATCATAAAAGTGATTGCTTTAATTGATTGTATATAAGAAAATGGTAATAGAAAAGTGATCAGCAAGTAAACAACCTATCTGTTAAAATAAGTATCAATAAAATTATAAAAATGACTAATTAAAGATGAGGATAAAATACACTATATTCATGTATATTTTTGTTTTGTTTTAATTCTTTTGTAATTTTTTAAGTCATTTATTTATCCTTTTAGCCATTAATATTTTGTTCATCAAAATTTTTTTCCTACCAAAACTCAAGCGCAAAAAGGCAATTACTTTGAGGGGAGAAATGGAAAATTGCTTCAACAAAGGAGGCTAATGATTTTCCTTTTGAAGTTGTATTTTCAATTAAAAATGACAATTTCAAGTACAAATTACTAAGTTGCTTAGACATGTAAGACAGGGCTCATGACCGTGGGTAACCCGCGATCGCCTGTAGTCACGAATTAATGTGAGTAACTTTACATGAAACCCGCATTTAATACGAGCTTATGCGGGTAAGCCCATGTGGGCAAAAGACCACATGGTCAAGCCGATGACTACACGGCTTGACCGCGGGCAAAAAATTATTATTATTTAATTATTTTTTCTTTATATTTAGGTATAATATATATTAAAAAAATTCAACACAATTACTTGCTAATAAATTCAATCCAATTTATATGCTCTAATTCAATTTTTTTACCTAAATAATTTAATAAAAATTAAAATATTAAAATATAATTTATATATTATAAAATAAAATTATTAAAAAAATACGGACTACCCGCGGCCAAGCTCGCACCGCATGCGGTGCGGTGTGGGCACCTTAGTAGGAAGCCCGCATTTGCAAAGTCCATATAAGCCCGCTCCACCCGTTTTACATGTCTAAAGTTGCTCTCGCAAAGAGGGTTAAATTTTTTTTCATTTTTAAAAAAAGAATTGGGTTTTTTAGGTTAGGTTTCAAATTAGATTTAATTTTATAAGAACGGATGATTAAAAAAAATTGATAAAGTATTATTGTTAAAGGAGACTTATGGCTTACACATATAATTATTGTTAAATTTTGGATGCAGAAAAAAATTGATAAAGTATTAATAATCCAAATTACACATAAATAAATTTACATAAATGAGTTGTTATACACCTTTAGTTAAAAATCTGGTGGGATTTGTTTAACCAATGACGAACTCTTTCTAAAATCTCCATCAGGTGCTCCTTAAAGAACTGATTCGAATTAAACAAATATTTCTCAAGTACAACCATCTGAAAGGTGAATTACTGTAAATTTTTGAGTTTTGATTCTTAAGCCTGCAAGAATATGCTCCGCTGGAAAAAAGAATAATTTGTACTATTTATTTCCTTAAAACAAGAATCGTGGATAAATGTCAAATATGGCATGATCTGAAAACATGTCCAACATAAAAATTATATTTCTTGCATTATCCTATATAGATTATTATAGAGTAATGTCATGTAAAAGTTCAAGATTGAGTGTTTCACTATTAAATTATCCTTTTTTAAATATCAAAACAAGTGAATTAAAATTAAAAATTTTAATTTTAATATATTAAATGTAATTTAATATCTAAAATAGTCAACCTCTTATGAGGTCAGGCTCTTCATGACATTACCAATATTATAACCAAATTGTCAAAGCTAATATATTAAAAATGTATTTAGTTTGATGGATTTAAATGGGAGGGAATGACAATAGAAAAGAAAATGGTTCAAAAATATACTTAGTAGGTATTATAAAATAGAAATCCTCATTTTTTAGAGAATGATCATTCTACCAAATAATGTAATATTTATTTTATAGTAAAAGTGATAGAATAACCTATTCCCTCATTTTTGGATTAGACTTTTAATAATATTATCTTTATTAAATTTTTAAAATTTCAAAATTATCATCTTTTTTATATGATAATGTAGTTAAAGCCTTGTATATTTTTCAAAAGTTTTTATTGCTTTTATTATAAATAAAAAATTAAAATTAAAATTAAAAAATATTTTAAACTTTTTATCAAATATATTATACTTAATTTTTTAATGATGTACAATATTAATCAATATAAAATAAATATTAAATCATTCACATTTTCTTTTAACAATGTATCATTTTTTCAACAACATTACAATTGCAATGTAAATGAATATAGCATACCCATTTATATTTTTAATTAAATATAATACAATATTAAATTATATTTATTTTAATATTTAATATATATAAAGTAATCAATTTAATTTAAATTATCTATATGTTTAAACATAACAAAATTATGAACAAATAAAAATAATATTATCATTTTTCATATAAAAATGTACTAATTTTTACATTTTTTTTATTTTTAGTTTAAGGATATTATTGTTATTACCGATTTTTGATTCCCTTTGATTAAAATTTATCACACTAAACATAAAAATGAAATAGAATGTTCAATTCATTTCTTATCATACTGAACATAATTATGGAATGATCATTCTCTTTTATTCTCATTTTCATTTCCATTCCATCCAACCAAATGTACCATAAGAATAATATTATGAGGAGTTTCACGCCTTAAGAAGTAGAAGTTGATCATTCCATTTCATCCAATCAAACCTACTATAAGAGTAATATTATGAGGAGTTTTATTCCTTAAGAAGTAGAAGTTAAGTATTTTACCATTAGATAATCTTTTGTTAAATTTTAAAATAACTGAATTAAAATTAGAAATATAGATCTTAATGCATTAAATACAATTTAATGGTAAAAATAATCAATTTATCAAGAGGTAAAACTCTCTGTAGCATTATTTATATATCAATGATAATTGTTAATCCTCCGATTGAAAATGTGGATATTTAATAATATTAATGTGCTTAATTCATAATAATCAACGTGGTTAATTAATTACAACTTTGGGGAGATGCATATAGAAAACTTTCTCAAGGATCATTACACGTTATAGCATCCAATAAAGTCTATGTACCACGAAGCATGAGGTTTATAATGAAGTTTAATTATTTTAAGGGAATATAAGAGCGAAAATAGAAGATAAAGAATAAGAGGACTATATTGCATAAACTCCTCCGATCAAGGGACCAATTTTAACAGTTTACATCAAATTAGTATTAATAAAATTGCATTTCTTAATAGAAAATAATTGTATGATCTTTTTTTGACATATTTGAAACACCCTAATTAAGGGAAAGGAAAGGAAAGAAAATATTATTATTCTTTATTTTTATTTGAGAATTTTGGTGATAAAGGGGAAGGAAATAGACAATGCTGTTCTAAATTGGAGCTTTTTGGTAAATCTGTTAATGGTACATTTGGTAATTAAGAGGAGAAAGGAAATGAGGGGAATATAGTGAGAGAGAATGAAGGGAAAAAAGAAAAAAAAAAGAATTGTTGATTAATTCATAACTTTCCTCCTTTTATCTCAATAATTAAAAATCTCTCCAAAATTAATCCTCTAATTTAGAGGAGCACATAACTAGTAGTGGGGGTTTAGAAGGCGTTTTGAGAATTTTTTATAAATTTCAAATTTGTTATCCATTTTAATCAAAACCATAATTATTAAATTGATACTAATTTGACCAATTCAACCAATAAACTAGTAGTTAGTTCAATTTAAATTACACCATCAAATTAATTTTGCAAGTGATTTGATAAATTGCTGGTTTAAGTAATAGTTTTTAGTTAATCTAGTTGAATTGTGAACCATTAATATTTGAAAGAAAATTTTAATTTATTTGGCTATAAGATTTTTTGTGAGCTCAAGTCATTTCCTTTCTATTATTGTGTTTCAATGAATAGTAATGTGAACTTGTTATTTTACTTATTAAATATGTGTTCTCTTTATTTTTGTTTGATTTAGGAAAAATTCATTTTCTTTTCCTATTCCTATTTCTCCTTAATGGAATTATTCCATACGAGATAATGGTGATTTCCCTCAATTTCTCAAGGAATCTAATTTATTCATTCTAAAATTTGAATTTATCATCTTTAATATGATGATAATAATAACAATTTATAATTATAAAATAATGATATAAGTAAAAATAAAAATAATTATTAAGTAATATTTAAAAAAATAAAATATAATAAAATTAATTAACTAAAGATAAATAATGGTATAATAATTATTATAATAAATATAATAAAATATTTAATAATATAAAAATTAATAATTAAAATTAAATAATTATGAATATAATAATATTAGTAAATATAAAATAATTAATAATATTAATAAAATAATAGATATAATAAAAATTAAAATTAATAATTAAATAAATAATAATTATAATTAAAATAATATTAATAAGATATTAATAATTAATATTAAATAATTAAAAAATTATAATATTAGCAAATAAAATAAAAATAATAAGATAATAATTATAATAGTTATTTTATATAATTATAAGTGAATTATTTTTTAATGGAATAATTGTTAATAAAATAAATTAGAAATATTTGATTTCTTTTTTTATTTGAATAAAAAAAAATAAGTAATTTTGATGTTTTTATTTACTTTCACCCTATTCCTTTATTGATTCATTTTCTTTTCTCTAATTGAACCAAATAGCCTTCTAAATATTTTTGAGAATCTTAGTTTTTTTTGGAACGTGATTCTTAGGACTATGATATTATTATGTTAAGTTTAATTAAAAATATTCTTAGAAATATTATATTATTTTATTTTAAATATTTTGTATATTTTTAAAAATATTATTAGATTAGTATAAATATTCTTATTAAAAATTAAGTAGATAATAATAATAGATAATGGTGACGTTGGTCACGAGTGATAAGTATTTACAGATAATAGATAGTAGCTAATGATGAATAATAGGAGACAATAATTATTGATAATAGGTGATAATTGATAGTAGTTACTGATAATCAATAGTGATAAATAGTAATTATTTACAATAAATAGTAGTTAATGATCATTAGTGGTTAATAATAATTGATATTAGTCGTCAATGATGAAGGGTGGTTAATAATGATAGTCGATAATTAACAATTACTATCAACAATGGATAATAGTTGATGATGAATGATGAGTTAATGATGGATTGTGATTAATAGTAATCACTAACAATAGATGATATTCAATAATTGTCACTAGCGATGTATAATAGTCAATAGTAGCTATTGATAATAAGTATGATAGGAGATAATTTCTAATAATAAATAGTGTGATAATTGTTAATGGCAATAAGTGATGATGAAATGAAATGTTAATAATGATAAAATGTTGATAATAAAATGAAATAATAATAATAATAATAATAATAATAATAATAATAAAGTTTTGATGGAAGGGAGTAAAATAGCCTATTTATATTATTAAAACATTCATATGTTACAAAAATGTAAGATATTTACTTTTATAATGGGAATATTTTGGGAAATATGGATTAAAATTATTTTCAAAATTTAAAGTAAATATTAAAATTTGATATTCTCTTAAAATATTTTTAGAAATGTAAGGAAGATTTTGTGAATTAAATGCCATCTTAATACCTTGAAAAATGAGAAATAAGATTTGTAATATAGTGAGTTTTCTTCATTAAATTCATTTAGCGGTATTTAGGCAAAAGTTCGCTAAACTTAAATTTAATCGAATCATAATTTTAACCAAACTGTTATAATTCGTTAGATTGTTTGAATTCTTACAAGTCATTCATTTTGAATACAAAATAACTTATAATCAGTTCGATATAATTTGTCGGGTTTATACATTCTTCTGCGTAAAAAACATGGTTTTAATATATTAAAAGATTTTATATTAAAATATTATCTTATTCAGTAATGCTCGGTTGGATACAGTTAAGAAATTTACATCCACTCCGAATTGCAAACCCAATTTTCATAATAAAAATCACTTACTTTTTAATTGATTAAAATTTTCAATCAAAATAAACTGACCAATTTCAAACAATTACGGTCTGTTTATTTCGAACAGTGATTTTTTTTCACCTCAGAGTATGAGGTGAGGGTATATTTGTCAAATAAGAATATACTTGCTCGGAAACCCTCGTGTCTGAACAATATAATCCAGTATAAGGGCCACATCCTCGAAACTGGGCATTCCACGCAGAAGGAAGCCACGTTCATTTCAAGTTTCAGTGTGACAAGAAAGAAATTTCTTGGTTGATGCTGGACTCATTGACGTGGGGTCTAATTTTAATAAATCTTTTAAAATATTTTTAGAAAGATTACACTAAAAAAATGCGATCTATGCTATAATTTTGGTTAATAATTGATGCCATCTGGTCCAAATAATATTGTGTATTTTTATTTTTATTTTTTTTAATAATGTTGTTTTCCTTGTCATCCCCTTTATTCTTTTCTCCGGTTTCCCTCAATTCACGGCTATCAATAAATAGAATATTAATTGGTTCAATTCTAAGAATTGGCTGTGGATGATTTCCCTTTTTGTTAATTTGTACTGGGAAACACGTGATGATTCTCTTCTGAAATTGGACAAAACCATATTTTGTCCACTTCAAACCCAACATATTATTGAGGATATTTGTATTTATCATGTTTTATAATTAATTAAAGCCAGCAGATTTTTCCTCTTTCTTACCCACTGATATTATCCATTTCATCGAGATATAATAACTTTTGAAAAAGTTAAACCCACGAATTTATCCAAAATTTTTAATGAGATAATGAATGCTAGAAATAAAATTGAGCCGATTCATATAATAAATTATTCGATTTCAAAAATAATTCAATAAATTTGGCCTACAGACTAAATAAAATGAACATAGACATAAAAGATTAATTTGTTTGTTAAATGAATCAAATTAAATTTATAATCAAATTGTTTCGTTTGATTAATGAATCAATTCAATAAATTAATTATATTGATTATAGATCTTAAGAATATTTATAATATTGTTAAGTATTATATAATATATTTAATAAATGTGAATCGCATTTTTACATAATTTTAGATCAATTAAATCAAACTATTCAAGTTAATCAATCAATATTATTAGGAACAGTGGACTTCTTGATTCAAACGGCCCACGTAAGAGACAAAACAAAATTCAATGGGATTAAAGATCACAAGAAATCTTACTAGATTGAGCGTAGGAGACCACATTTTTTCCCTCCCGAAAGGGAGAGAGAATAAAGGTTAGCAATATTGACTGTTTTTTTTTTAAATATTATTTTATCATCACAAATTTATTAAAATATTAACAATTTAAAAGTCTTCATTTTATTATTCATCATAAATTAATATTTTTTAATTTAATCTTAGCCTTTACGATGAAGAAATAATACGATACTGTTGCGCCGACTATTTTGAAGGTGGTGTTGGGGACCACTTGTTTGCTAATAATGGCTTAGTGATCTGACGGAGTTGCCTTTATTTCAGGTACTGTTCGGCTATCGTGTCATGCAATTTGTGTTCCTAAAATGGCCTCTCCTCAAAGACAAAGCTCCGATTGGGAAAGTCTAAAGTACGCTCTATGTATTACTTGATTTAATAATTTAAATTTATTAATTCATGTAATATCATATAAATTAAATAAAATTTAGTAATTTAAAATTATTTTTTATAATTAAATCCTACATTAGACTTCGATTAATTTACATTTGAGCTAGGTAAGACCACATTAAATAACAAAATTCTCCCAATCAAATTTAATGTAGTTGCATTTCCTTGAATTTGAAATTTTTTATTAAATTAGAATAATTTCATACTAATTAATTTATGCATTCAGTGGTAATAATTTAAAATTATTGATACATCATAAAGTGGTACTTAATTTTTTTTCCCAATTTAAAATCACATCAATAGTGTTAAATAAGGTCAATTAAATCAGTTGTGTCGCACAATACAATTAATGTAATGCCAACTATATATTACTTCCCCACGCTGTTGACTTAATTCCCTCTCAAAAATCGTAATTAAAAGGAATTTGTGGCCACTCCTCCTCCCTTCATTATATTCCAATCATAATAGAGAGAAAAAAAATTATATATGGGAGAATTTTAGAGCTTATTTTCTTCTATACAATCAATGCAAACTATTAAAAAAAAAAGTCGAAGAAATTGAAATAGGACTTGTCAAGAATTTAAATAAAAATGATTTAATTTTGACGGGGCTGTATTTAAATTTTTAAAAATAGTTTAAAATATATAAGAGAATTTCTTGATTATTAAAACTTTGAAAGTTATAATTAAAACGAAGGAATAAACCGCCCAAATTAACCATTAAATAGATTGGGTTGAGCTAATCCATTTCGTTCGTGGCCTCTCTTTTGGAAGTCTTAATTTGCCTCTCAGGAGTTGAAAGGCGGTAAGTTATTTTGTTTTAAATTTTAAGTTTTTCTAATTTTTAAACAATAAATATTTTTAAATTATTTTAAAATAATATATATTCATTCATAAATAAATTATAATATATTTTAAATTTATATATAACTTTAGAAAAATATTATATACTAAAAAATAAATTATAAGATATTCATAAAATAAAAATATTATTTATAAATTATTTATAACACAACCCTACATAACTAAAGTGAAAGGGGGAGTATAATTTTGTATGAATTTAATATATATTCATTCATAAATAAGCTATAATATATTTTAAATTTTTAAAGTTAATATATTTTAAATTTATATATAACTTTAAAAATATTATATACAAAAAATAAAAATTATAAGATATCCATAAAATAAAAATATTATTTATAAATTATTTATAACATAACCTTATATAACTAAAAGTGAAAAGAGGAGTATGATTTTGTATGAATTAAAAATTTTAACCTATATAAAATTTTAAATATATATATGCAAGTCACGTTAACTTGTTTGTGAGTTGGCACAGGTGGGCCACCTACCTTCAATTGCCATTTTCATTAAAATTTATGAATTAATAGATGGATTCGTGAACTTTAACCTATTTCAACAATTGCAGCTACAACCCTTTTGATGTTTCTTATCCTCACTTATTTATATCTATCTCTCTTTAAGGAAAATAATTAAAGCAAACAGGATTAGAGATGTTGAAATAGATTCAAATTCATAGGTGAATTTATGAATCCATTAAAGAACGTAGGCTAGGACTTGTTAAATAAATCCATGTAAGCGTAGACTTAGAGTGATTTGGTTCACCAAATTGAATGGTTCATAGATGGATTTGTAGTCTTTTTTTAATTATTTTTACCTTCAAATTAGAGATATAAAATGACTCATAGATTTTATGAATAGGCTATGGGTATAAGACAATTCAATCTTTAATTTTAAGCCTATTTGTACTGTAGGCCATGGGTTTTTTTTAGTAATTTTTCAAGTATTTTGAAACTTTTTTTATTCAATTCAATGTGCAATAACATAATATAATTTTTTCAGATTTATTTGACTAATTAGTTACACAAAATAAAAAATTTAATTAATTAATTATAATTTATGAAAAATAGATATTTTTTATTCTAACTTAATCCAATGTCTCATTGAATGTATCTTTCTTAACATTCAAGATTCAATTTTTCAATTTTTGATGTGTATTTTTAATGGTTTGATTACTTTTAATTGAAAAAAAAAAGATATGGACTCTTATGATCCGAACCTATTCCAATCATTTTAGATGTAGGCTTATATAAGTAAGCTCATACAAGCCAAAGCTTACTCATGGTCTAACCTGCATAAACTGCTTTATCTTAACTTACATGCTTACTTCAAACTAAACTAATACATTATATTAATCTTCACCCAATTAATTTAATACTCATCCTCAAACATAATTTTTTATTGTTCAATCCAATCTAACTTAAACATATTATCTTTAAGTTAATGATTTTATATCTAAATTAATAATTATAAAGTCAATAAATTTTTATTATAGTTTATTTAACTTTAAATTGTTAGTTTAAATTAAGAATGCATCAAAATATAATTTTTAAAATTATAATTATTATTTTAAGCTTAAAATTATTTTAAAATATGTTTAAATTTTTAATAGAAAAAACAAAAGTCTACAAATTTGATCTATAAATCCATAGTTTGCAAACATAAAGACTTGAACTCCAAAATTAAGAATCTATAATTTTTGCAAATTAGCCTTATTCAATCCATTTATGACCGATCTGCATAAACGGATTAACAAAGTTTGTTTAACAAGTATACATAAAGCTGTAAATGAAATAAATTATTTGTGAATAGTTCAAGCTCAACTCATAAAATTCTTGATTTATGTTCAAGTTAAATGAACTTGAGTTGACCTCATATAATTGATAAGTTGAGTTTGAACCTTATAATACAAAATTCATGATGTTTGCGAGTTTAAACAAGTCTAAATAAACTTCTATATAAATTTTTTGTTATTATGTTATTTATGATTCTATCAAATTATCGATTGATTTAATTAATTAATATTTTGATATCATAAAAATTCTTATTATTTTTATTATACCAAAGTGAAAAAAAAAAGTCAAAGAAATTATACTTCTAATACTTAAACTCAAATAGTTTATATTTGAATTGCTTGAAAAAGTAAAAATAAAATAAAATGATAAATTTTATGCTTATATTATTACTTATGCAATATTCAACCATTATGATTTGACTATTTTTTATATATATTAATTGAATTAGAAAGAGATTTATATTTATAGTGTTATTTGTTTGTACAAAAAAATTATTTTATATTTTTTTATTATTTGTTGAAAAATTATATAATACATTATAATTTATTTAAGTTCATTTAAACTCAATTACATTCATTTAGTAGTTAAATTTGAGCTCAAATTTTAAAAGGTAAACAAGTATCAACATACTTTATTTTGCCGAGTTTGAGTTGGTATAAGACATGTTTATTGGCTTATAGGAGAGCATCTTGCTCCGATTAAAAGCTCCGTTTTATAAACTAACATGTCCAAAATAATTTTCCCCCATCATCATCATCATCATAGAAGTGATCGATTTCATTGTTTGTATATAAGAAAATGGTAATAGAAAAGTGATCAGCAAGTAAACAACCTATCTGTTAAAAGAAGTATTAATAAAATTATAAAAATGACTAATTAAAGACGAGGATAAAATACACTGTATTCACGAATATTTTTGTTTTGTTTCAATCCTTTTGTAATTTTTTAAGTCATTTATTTATCCTTTTAGCCATTAATATTTTCTCCATCAAAATTTTTTTCCTACCAAAATTCAAGCGCAAAAAGACAATTGCTTTGAGGGGAGAAATGGAAAATTGCTTCAACAAAGGAGGTTAATGATTTTCCTTGTGAAGTTGTACTTTCAATTAAAAATGACAGTTTCAAGTACAAATTACTAAGTTGCTTTCACAGAGAGGGTTAAAATTTTTTTCATTTTTAAAAAAAGAATTGGGTTTTTGAGATTAGGTTTCAAATTAGATTTAATTTTATAAGAACGGATGATAAAAAAAAATTGATAAAGTATTATTGTTAAAGGAGACTTGTGGCTTACACAAATAATTATTGTTAAATTTTGGATGCAGAAAAAAATTGATAAAGTATTAATAATCCAAATTACACATAAATAAATTTTAATGTTTAAAAGTATTAATGAAAATATACATAGATAAGTTGTGATGTACCTTAAAAATAAAATATGTCTTATAATATAAAATTTTGAAACTATAAATAATAGTGATAAGATGATGGTTATAACGATGAGGATGATTGTAAAGAAAACTAAAGTAACATGAAGAATGCTTGAGGAGTTTGATATCCAAATCTTGTGAACAATCTTTTAAAACAAAGGGGAAGGAACAAGCTTTATTACACCTATACATGAGTTGTTATGCATCTTTAGTTAAAAATCTGGTGGGATTTGTTTAATCATTGACGAACTCTTTCTAAAATCTCCATCAGGTGCTCCTTAAAGAATTGATTCGAATTAAACAAATATTTCTCAAGTACAACCATCTGAAAGGTGAATTACTGCAAATTTTTTAGTTCTGATTCTTAAGCCTGCAAGAATATGCTCGGCTGGGAAAGAGAATAATTTCTACTAATTATTTACGGAATGAAATGGGAGGAAATGATAATTGAAAACAAAATGGTTCAAAATTATATCTGGTAGGTACTGTAAAATAGAAATCCTCATTTTTTAGAGAATAATTATTCTATCAAATAGTGGAATATTCATTTTACAGCAAAGGTGATAGAATAACCTATTTCCTCATTTTTGGATTAGACTTTTAATAACATTATCCTTATTAAATTTTTAAAATTTTAAAATTATCATCTTTTTTATATGATAATGTAATTGAAGCCTTGTATATTTTTCAAAAAATTTTATTGCTTTTATTATGAAAAAATTAAAATTAAAAAATATTTTAAACTTTTTATCAAATATATTATATTTAACTTTTTTAATGATGTACTATATTAATAAATATAAAATAAACATTAAATCATTCACATTTTCTTTTAACAATGTATAATTTTTTCAACATCGTTACAATTGCAATATAAATGAATATAGCATACCTAGTTATATTTTTAATTGAATATAATATAATATTAAATTATATTTATTTTAATAATTTAAAATATATAAAGCAATCAATTTAATTTAAATTATCTTTATGTTTAAATATAACAAAATTATAAACAAATAAACATAATATTATCATTTCTCATATAAAAATGTACTAATTTTTACATTTTTTTATTTTTAGTTTAAGGATATTATTGTTATTGACAATTTTTTATTCCATTTCATTAAAATTTTATCACACTAAACATAAAGATGAAATAAAATATTTAATTCATTTCTTATTGTACCAAATATAATTATAAAATGATCATTTTATTCTATTCTATTCTCATTTTCATTCACATTTCATTCCATCTAATCACACGTACCATAAGAATAATATTACTAGGAGTTTCACCCATTAAAAAGTAGAAGTTGATCATTTCATTTCATCCAATCAAATGTATTACAAGAGTAATATTATAAAGAGTTTTATCCCTTAAGAAGTAAAAGTTAAGTATTTTACTATTAGATTATCTTTTTTTTAATTTTAAAATAAGTGAATTAAAATTAAAAATATAAATTTTAATGCATTAAGTACAATCTCACAGTAAAAATAATCAATTTATCAGGAGGTGAAACTTTCTGTACCATTATTTGTACATCAATGATAATTGTTAATCCTCTAATTGTAAATGTGGATATGTAATAATATTAATGTGCTTAATTCATAATAATCAACGTGGTTAATTAATTACAACTTCGGGGAGATGCATATAGAAAACTTTCTCAAGGATCATTACACGTTATATATAACATCCAATAAAGTCTATGTACCACGAAGCATGAGGTTTATAATGAAGTTTAATTATTTTACGGGAATATAAGATTGAAAATAGAAGATAAAGATTAAGAGGACTGTATTGCATAAACTCCTCTGATCAAGGGACCAATTTTAACAGTTTACATCAAATTAGTATTAATAAAACTGCATTTTTTAATAGAAAATAATTACATGTTCTTTTTTGACATATTTGGAACACCCTAATTAAGGGTAAGGAAAGGAAAGAAAATATTATTGTTCTTTATTTTTATTTGAGAATTTTGGTGATGAAGGGATAGGAAATAGACAATACTGTTCTAAATTGGAGCTTTTTGGTAAATCTGTTAATGGTACATTTGGTAATTAAGAGGAGAAAAGAAATGAGGGGAATATAATGAGAGAGAATGAAGGGAAAAAAGCAAAAAAAGAATTGATGATTAATTCATAATTTTCCTCCTTTTATCTCAATAATTAAAAATCTCTCCAAAATTGATCCTCTAATTTAGAGGAGCACATAACTAGTAGTGCTGGTTCAGAAGGCCTTTTGAAATTTTTTTATAAATTTCGAATTTGTTATCCATTTTAATCAAAACCATAATTATTAAATTAATGCTAATTTGACTAATTCAACTAATAAACTAGTAGTTAGTTTAATTTAAATTACACCATCAAATTAATTTTGCAAGTGATTTGATATTGGTTTAACTAATAGTTTTTAGTTGATCCAATTGAATCGTGAACCATCAATATTTGAAAGAAAATTTTAATTTATGTGGCTATAAGATTTTTTGTGACCTCAAGTCATTTCCTTTCTATTATTATGTTTTGATAAATAGTAATGTGAACTTATTATTTTACTTAGTAAATATGTGTTTTTTTAATTTTTTAATTTTTTATGTTATATTCGATTGAATTAATTTATTTGATTATAAAATTTTACTTATTGTACCAACGACTTAGTAGACCATTTCCTTATTCAATTTAATGTTTAGTTTAATTTTAATAATCATGATCAAAATTATAAAATGAATTGAAAGTTACACTATAAACTTTCTTTCCTTCTCGTTCCCCTTTTCCAAACCTAACATAAGAATTTAAACAAAGAAATAGAAACCAACCCTGATCAAAATTATAAAATGAAGTGAATGTTGTGATATAACTTTAATTTCTTTTCTCCTTCTTTTTTTCCAAACACAGCATAAGAATCTAAACAAAAGAGATGCAAGTCAATCCTAACAGATGTTTGGGTGGAGAAAAATGAAGGAGATGGGGAGAAGAGAGAAAATATAGAATGTTATTATATAATAGCATTCCCTATTTTGAGGTTTTAATAGAGGTTATGAAATGAGAAATTATAATTAGTCATCCGAAGCCCTTCTATTCTTTTAATATTAATATTTTTTTACTATTCTAATTTAAAAAACTTCGATTTTTCTAAATATCAAATAAGAGGGAAGGGAATCATAAGTAATTCATCTATTCTCTTTTCCATTTTCCCCCACCTTTCCGTCTTTCCTTCTCTTGCCCCTCTATCCATTTTCTAAAATCATCTTCCCTTCTCTTTTCTTCTTTACTCTTCGTATATACCAATTGTTTTTTAATTTACAATTCAATTCGTTCCCCTAAAATTCTATCTCAAATCAATAACAATGAGTGGGCAAAGAAAAGGCAGAAAAGAAAGATGATCTTGAGTGAAAGAATGTGGAAGTTCTTTTTAAGATGTTTGATTCCCTGAACCGCATCTTCAAAAAGGGGGGCAAAAATCAAGAGGGTAACAACGGGGTTCGTTGTATTTTATTAAAAAGTAACGGTCCATCTCCCGATTTCACCCCACGATCTCGCTTGGGGGTATTAATGAAATTGCAAGACATTTCTCCAGTTGTCCAAATTCATACCTAAACAAACGTGCTTATGTATTTCATGACCTATCAATTTCACTTTATTGAATTGAATATGCTTTTCCAAGTATATATCACTTTAATTGGAATAAATAATTTATAACTGAAAAATAAAGCTAGAAAGGTTACAAAATTTTAATAATACGAACTTATAATTGAATGAACAATATCATCAGCGCATCAATTATAATAATTTACATTCAATTCGCACATTAATTATTAAGTATATCAAATTTAATCAATCACATTCAACTTACGGAATTATTGAAATATACTTGATACACTTTCATAATATAAATGTATCATGCAATTCTTCTATCAGAATTATAAAAAAATATTAAATATTATTTGAGGTAAATATTTTCAATGTGAAATTTATAAAATTATAGAGTTTTCAATTTATGGGAAGGAATGATTCCAAAGAATTTAAAAAAAAAAACTGCATGTAACAAATTTTAATTATTAATATCAATAGTGAATATATGCTATTGGAAAGAGATACGTTCAATCTTTTTTTCTTAATAAATCGCATGCACAGGTAATTTTACATTTAGAATTAAATTTAATTTATTATCAATATAAATTAATTTTATATTATTACTTATTTATATATTATTATATTAATAAAAATTATTTTTTTAAATAATACGTCACCTCCTTATTTATCTGTAAAAAATATAATACAGGGAAAAAATTTAGGATCTTTACAGTTAGCACTTTCTCTTTCATAAAGATATGATAATCATGACACTAAACAACGAGAACCTAAAGAGAGGAGAATAATAACTTTAGGAGGGTTGCTGATCCCAATACCCAAAAAATTTGGCGCCAAAAGCCAAAGTCAATTTCTTCCCTCTCTCACCTGCTTTCTCTCTCAAGATCTACGTGGCACTGCCCTCGGTCAGCTAAATTCACGGGCACCCACATCCCCTTTCCCATTCCTCCCCTTTCTCTCTTATTAAATTCCCTCCGCTTATGTCACGAGCTTCCTCGGGTTCCCTCTTCTCCAATTGGCTCACAACACAACCAAGCATCTTCTCTCTCCACTCTCCTTCTCTCTCTCTTCCTCGTAATTTATAAGCGTATCTCTCAATCCTCTCCATCCTTCTTCTCCCTAATCCTTCATACAACCTCTTCCATTTCGACCAGAACTCCTGCTTCCTCCTTTTCCACTCTTTCTCTCTTCAACTTTTCCTCTTACGTCTCCTTTTACCTTCTAAAAGTCAACATTTTTCCTCTGGTTTCTTCTCATTTCATCAAAACCCATAAAACCAAAGTTACAATATTCCAATCTTTATTCTCTACTGTTTGAATTATGGGGTTCTCTGAGAAACCGCAAGTCGACGGGGGCTTTGAGTCTGATAACAGTAGAAAATGGGTCATCGCGGGAATCGCTTTACGAGCGCCGTTGAAGCCCATATACACGAAGGTTCCTGTGGAGAAATCCCCGCCAGACGACGGCGATACTGATCAGGAGTGTTCCACGACGCCGACAGCCGAAGAAGCGAGAATCCCGACGCCATTGACGTGCCCGCCTGCTCCAAGGAAGCGAAGACCTTCCGCTAAATGCGGCTACAGTGGTGGTGTTAGAGAATTTTTCAACCCACCAGACTTAGAAACTGTGTTTATACGCAATGTTGAAAGAGCTAACTGATCATAGCAGAGATTGGAAGTAATCATACTTATTTTATCTCGCTCATTCTCACTCCCTGTAACCGGAGCCAGTGAATTCAGGAAGCTTGTTTAAATAAGATTCTGGAAGTGATGCTTAGTGAAATACACCGAGTGTTACGGAGCAGCCGAAATAGCAACCTCTGGAGAATTTAGTTCAGTTAGTGTACTTTATCTTTAGTTTAGGAAGGCGTTTGTTTTTCCTGGGTTTCATAGTGTAGCTAGCTAGGACTTTAGCAGTTTAGAGTTTAGGGCTATTTGTACATAGTCTGAATAAATAAAAAATGACATCTTAGCTAACTTGTTAGTTATTAGATGTTTCTTCATGTTTCTGTGTTTTTTCTGCGGTGATCTGTCTGGAAAGCTTTACCAGCATGACCTGCTTATCTCCTTCTCTGTTGGCTATGCTTCACTTGATACGGTAAAAAGTAAAGAAGATACGTAGATACAGCGATATGATGATTTTCACATTCATATTTACTCGTATATGTCAGTTTTTCTGAAGAAAGTATGAGTGCAGGGTGGACCTGTTTTTCTGAAATCCGCTGGTGTTTTATTAACTGTTCATATGATTTTGAAGTTTGAACTGTAATCTATGAATATATATTTTTTATAATGATAAAAATAATAATTTATTTAACATATATATGCAAAATATCCTGAATTTGAAACTCAGGCATGGCGAGAAGAAAAAATTTTAAATTAATATCAACTATCATTATAATAATAAATTGTTTATAATAATTTTTTGAACATTTAAATACGTTTAGTATACTATTTGAATTTCTTACAGTTAAATTATCACCCAGTAACTTGCACAATTTTATTTACAAATGACAATATATATCAATTATTTTGCTAGTTACAAGGTAATCATAACCGAAACTGCAATTGCAGTTAACTTACTCTTTTACTCCATGGAGATGAGAGAATGTACTGACTTTCTGTGTCCATGTTGCTGTTCAAAGGCCACGCGTAAGGGGATGGGAACACATTGAAGTCAAAATCTAAGGTACAAGCAGCCAAAACTATGGGGGGCAAAGCTAGTAATCTAAGAGTAAAATCTTTTTCAAATGGGGTAGGCAGATGTTGCACTTGCAGGTCTACTTCTCATCAGTTTAAAGCCCCACATAGAACTCTTAATTCTCTGCTCTCAAAGACTGGATAGAGGGTTTAACAGTGTCCCACATCGGCCGTATGAGCCCCTACCCACGTCGGAACGATGCTTATTGATAGTGGGAAGGTTCTCTGTGGTGATGCTTTTTTTGATATTGGCTTCATTGGGTCATAAGGGCAAAGCGACAAGCCACATGTGGCAGAGAGGATTAGAATCCTATGCTAATTGAATGGCCCTCATTTTTGCACTTCTAAAGTTAGTTTTTGAAAGCCAATAATTGAAAGGGTGAACACTATCGTTTAATAATGTCAAAGTCATAGTCACCTTATCTTATCTTTTCTTGATCTTAAAACTGCTGTTATAGAAAATATGCTAGTTACCCATCATATTCCATAATTTCATACACAAAATACATATAATTTGAGTTAATCTAATTTCACTTAGTTTAATTCAAATTATACTGTATGATTGCTTAAAGAAAAAAATGTTATATGATATTTATCGTCCACATATTCACATCTCCTATTTATGTGATCAAAGAACAATGCTATATGTCTCGAAGTATAAGGTTGAAATTGATTTCGAAATTCATCCTTTTTATTGGACGATTGTAACAAATCGAACCCATAGTAATTTGTCCAGCACAAAGTCCCGTTTTGCTGTTGAAATCCGACTTCGGAAATCTTATTGGGTACGCGTAGCACTATTAATAATTAAAATTTATTATAATTGAGTAATAATTAATATTTATTAAGCTTTCTTTTTTCCTTTATATATTGTGTTTGAACTTAAAATCCTAATTGCATATTTTAAGTAATTTGTTACTCAGGCTTTCAAAAGAAAAGAGGAATATTCATTGTAATTTCTCTGATTGTAAAAGATTATGCCAAATTAATTCACCTCTAAAGTCGACTAGACTTAACATTTTTTGATAAATAATTATGCAGGGATGGAATGCAAATAGGATTAACATTATTGAATTATTAATGGAATATGTACGTATTGGACAAAGCAAAACCTTAATTAGTCTGGAAAAGTGGAGAAAGTGCAAGATGAAGCAAAAGCATAAGTTGCAAAGAGTGGCAAGGGGAAGTTCACCTGATTTGGCGAAATAAAGAATGATGTATTGGGATCTGAGGTTGAAATTTGGGGAATAGAAATGAAACACGTATGAATAAGAATGCAGATTTTGGTTGGCTTGTAGTTGTAGTGGGTCATAGTGGATTAGATTGCTTAGATTAGTCCTTAATTGAGTCTCATTATTGGAGACCACATGGTGATCGACAAACCTGGTTGGCGCTTAGCCCACACATGTTATGCATTAATTTTAACAAATTTGTTTATGTTTCTTTTTTTGGTGCTATATCGGGGAACAAATTCAGAGTATTTATAAGGCAAATGCTAACTTGAGGTGAGGTTCATAAGTTTTGAATATTCTCGACAAACATTTTGATTTTCTTGATAATTCTCTAGATTTAAATATATTTTATCGTACGTGTTTCAAAATTTTTACACAAATTTTGTCATTAGTATTTTAATAGTATAATAATATCTATTTTTTTCAGAATTTTTACTCCTTATTATATTTAACGTTTGAATATAAAATTTTATGTGTTTGTTATATATTATTATTTCTGCCGATAGTAAAAAAACTTTCTTTGTTAAGAACATTTAATAAGCAAATTGTTCTCCGGCTTGTTAGAAGATATAGGACACAATGTTTTTTATGCGTGTGATTTCTCACAAGGACTAAGAAATACCTGTTAACAATGAATCAATTGTACTTGTATCTTTAGTAATATAGTAGCATATTTTAAAAAAAATTTCCATCATCTTTTAGGTTTCGAATATTAAAGTAGCCTTTTATTTCTGTTATTATAAAAAGAATAATAAATTAATTAGAAAAATTGAAGTGAAAATGTTCTTCATTATTTTCAATCTTACCAACCAGACTAACATTCCACACATAAGACACAGATGTATTCACAAGGTGTTAATAAAGTTCACAGCCAAACAAGAACAAGAAAACAATGCGTGCTATATTCCCAGATTTTACGCCATTTCTTAGCCTATAAAGAAAGGAAAAGGTGTATAGTTTTTCTTGGATGACGATCATAATTATTTGGCATACCTTGTTGGTTGTTTTGGCTTCTATATATTATCCTTGAGTGCAGTGGTTAACAGAAACTTTTAAATAATAAACCAATTTTTTTTAAGAAAACATAAAACCTAGAACATTTGGATTGGTTTGTGGTTCTAGGACCACGGATATAAATTAAGCACTCCCATGTATATAATAATATAAGAGCTTATTAATTATACTTTGGATTAATATTCCTTCCATTCTTTTTTAACCCTCTGTTGAATGTAAAAAAAAAAAGAAATAAAAGAAAATGAAAAGAAAAAAATTTTCTTTTTTTTTTGTTTGGATGGATAGAAAATAAGGAGAAAGAAGAATATAAGAAAATAAATTTTCTTTTCTTATTTGAGTGGAAAAGCAGGAAAAAAATTAAATTAAGTTGAATAACATTCACATCCATTAGTTGTGCATCTGTAAGTTTTTCGAGGCAAATAAAATAAGAGTGAAATTGTAAAAATGAATTTTTCACTCATTCTTTGTTTATACATAGCAGAAAACATTTTGGTGAACTCTATCATTCTTTTTTCACTCCTTTTTTTTCTCACCCATTTTCTATCTTAAAAGCAAGTATGGGAAAATATTATTCTTCACTTCTTTTCTTTTCATATGCAAACAAGCAAAGGATAAGTGTCGTTTTAAAGAAAAATATTTTATCCTTATTTATCTATTGTTTTGAAAAACTAAAAATGTATTTATTATTATTTTTAAATATTACTGCTATGATTTAAATAAATATTCAACTATTTGTATTTTTCAGCTAATTTTTAACAAATAATATATTTATAAATTACAATTTATCTCTTCTATAATTAAGATTATTTATAATTTTTTTTAATCTTTCTAGAGTAGCTTTAAATAACACTTAAAAAGAAATGAAAAGCATAAAAAAATTGTGACTTTTTTTATCTAAAATTCTACATGCAACAAATATATAAAATCTAACATTTAAATTTGCATTAGATAATTTTCATTTGTACCCTAAAATTACACACCTTAGTAACGTAATTGCGAAAGCTAGCTCGACTCAGGCCTCCGTCAGATTCTACTAAAATTAAAGAAAAGACTCTAACGAACCATAGTAATCGGATAAGAGCGGATTAATTTGACTAATAACAGTGAATGAAACTTTGCAGATGTGGCATTGTAATCGTAAGAGGGAAAACGACAGTATTGTGGTGAAGTGTTGACTTTTGACCGTTGAATCGGTTGAAAAACTGTCGGCTCAGGGCTCAGTAGTCTTTTGCCCTTCAAGGGTGCCTCTCAACTGAAGCAAAAATATAATTACGTACATCGCATTGTAACCACTATCCCTCCTCTTGCAGCTTTAAAACTTTAGAATCAATTCATTTGAATTTAACTTTACGTAAATTCTTAAAATGGATATAATTTTATATTAATTTCTCCTCGCGACAACATATTGGGGCTCTGTTCATTTTAATAAAAAGTACTTTTCGAAAAATGTAATTATGAAATATTAAAATAAAAAATTTTATATACATAATATTAAATATAAAAAATTAAAAAATAATTTTTAAATTTTTCAAAAGAAGGAGAATTTACTTTTCTTTATCATTAAGATTCTAAATATTATTTTTTTAATTATAAATATAAATAATAAATTGTTCATTTATTAATATATAAGTAAATAATATTTTCTCATAAAATAATTTTAACAAAAATAAATGAAACTTTAATTTAATTACAACTATTATTTATAGAATAAGTTTGACAACGCAAGTCTACCAAAATGTTGACAATCACAACCACCTTAACGTTGAGAAGAATTTTAATTTAGAATCCGTTTGGTTTAAGAAAAAATAAAATTTTTAAAAAATATTTTTCTAAGAAAATATATTTTTAAAATATGAATTAATTTTATGGTATTTGATGCATAAAGAAAAAAATATTTTTTGATATTTGGTGCACAAAAAAAAATTAATTTCGTTTAAAGTAAATCAAAATTATTTACCTCAAAAATGTTTAAAGTAAATAAAAATTATTTACTTTAAAATTATTAAAAAAATTTGTAATTTTTTAAAAAAATTATAAATTTTTTATCATTTTTAGTGTTTAGTAATTCAATGATGATTAATCTCCAATAATAAAATATATATTAAATGTATTACAAAATTTTATACATAAATTTATAAAGTTAATTTAATTAATTATTATAAAATATTATATAATAGAACATCTATCATGAGAAAGAAAGAGAGAATATTTTAGTGAATATTGTATAAAAATGTGCACTTGATCTTTAATAAATAAAAATAGATTTTATAAAATAAAAATAAAGCATCCATCATGAAAATATTTAATAAATAAAAATAAAATTTACTCATAATCATGATTGTATAACAAAGTGAGAAGGTAAAAAAAAGAAAGTTCAAGGTCGAGCTTGGGTATAGATTTACTGAATAATAAGAAAAATAAATTTTATTTTTAAAATAAGAAGTTACTTTTCCAAAAAATAATATAACTTTATGATCGATCAATTTTTTTTCTATTTATCAAAATTTTTAAATGTTTAAATAAAAAAGTTAAAAAATAAAATTTAAAAATTTATTTTCCCTCCAACTAAATGTCACTTAAAAATAATTGAAATGGAATTAGCAAGTACATCCCGGGGTAGGTTTTTCTATGAATCGCAAGAGTTCAGCCTAAAAGTTGGTGCAACATCAACAAACAAGTCCGTGAAGCATGAATGCACCTTTTGAGCGAGAAATTTTACCAAACTTCTTCGGTTGAGAATAATTTTTTATTTTAAGAGCATAATAAATTAAAAGAAAAAACCAACTTTATGAGGCCTGCAATGATTTATGTCCGAGTGGAACTCGCTTACAAAATAAAAATTTTTACTCCAAAAATAAAAATAATTTTTCTTCCTTTTGGGCCCATGCGAATTGTATAATACAATTATGCACTTCTTGTGAATAATAAAGGTGAGATTCGGCACTTATTTCAATGCAAAAAAAGAAAGAAAATGATAATAAAAAATAATTTACCTTCACTTATGGGTAGAAAAGTAATAAAAAAATTAAATTAATTCAAATTATAATATTACTTTTCAAACTAAACCTTAAATTGAAGAATTAAGGAAAAATTGTAATAATTTAATTTCTCACTCATTTTTCCATATATGTCAAAAAATATTTTGGTAGGCTTTATTCTTTTTTTCTTTTATTCCATTTCTAACTTACAACCAAGTAAAAATAAAATCTTATTCTTTTTACCCTTTTTCTTTTCTTTAATTTTTCCTACTAATTTTTTAGGATAAATTATATTTTATTCACATAATTTTACTAATTTTCACATAATTTATATGTATTTTTAAGCATTATAATTTATTTGTCTATATTTTTTACCGTTAACATTTTACTTACATAGACTCTATTCTATCTAATTTAACGGAAACTCCAAATAAGTAAATAAAGTGAAATCTGATGAACCATATATAAATAAAGTATAATTTTTTTATATTTATATAAATTAATGTTGAGAATTTTAACATGACTAAAATGTATTAGTCTTGCCTTTTTGTTTTAATGTTACACTTTAAACAGGAAAATTTTTTTATTACAATACACGACATAGTAAATGAAAATTCACCAAAACTTTCAATGTGTTTAAAAAATAAAATTCATATTTTTTATTGAAAATTTTGTAAAGCTTATAATATTAATATTAGTTTGTAGTTCTAAATTAAAAAGACATAATTAATATATTATTTTAGCTCTAGTGGAGAATTTTGAAAATTAATTCATATAAATATAAAGAAAATTATTATTTATTTTATTATATTTTTTAAATTCACTTATTATAAATATTTTATAAAAAATTAGATAAAAATTTAGATGAATAAAGTATTAATATTAAAAATAATATAAATAAATTATAAAACTTAAAAATATAAATAAATTAAATAAAAATCAATCAAATTACAAGGAAATAAATGTAATTTATCATTTCCCTTGAAAAAAATGTAAAAGTTAAGTTATATGTACTCAATTGAGTCGTACTACGTTACCGGTACCCTTTTCAACAAAATTCCAATTTCATCCAATGTCTCCGAGTCAACCCGTTGTCGTAACATAAATTTTGGGCAATATTAGTTTAATAATTTTTGGAATGGCTGAAAAAAGATTTTATTTTATTTTTAAATATATTTTATTTTAAAAGAGTGTTTGATTTTAAGTAAAAATATTTTATTTTATTTATAATTTTGATTTTAATTATTTTTAAAATATTATAAAATTATTAAATTTATTAAAAAATATTGAAATATATTTTGTTTGCCTAAAATACATATTATATTGAAAGTTTCATTCTTTTTTTAATATTTCATTTATTATGAAATCATTAAAATTTATTTTTAATTAAATTATATGTATTTTTAATATATTTTAAATAATATAATTCATTTATAAATAAATTAAAATTATTATTTTTAATATAATTTTTTAAATAATGAAATTTACTTATAAATAAATTAAAATTATTTTTATTAAAATAAAACGAAGTCAATTTCTAAGACATTTGATGCCAAACGATGCCTTGATTTATGTACGCCTGACATTTTTTTTCTCTTTAAATTAGTGCCGTACTAACTACAAATAAATTTTTAAAGTGAAGTCCTATACCACATCCCCTCCTAAATTTTCTTAAATTTTCAAAAAATTAAAAATGTTAAAAATCTTTAAAGGGGCACTCACGTCTTATTTAGATGTGAGTTAAGGAATTTTGTAAAATTAAATATTGTGTTTAAATCTTTTTAAAATAAAAAAATGATAAATACAAGAAAGACCAATTTTACTATACATTAGATTAAATATAAACTAATTTTATTGATAAATTATGAATCATTAAATTAAATAATTTTTATTTTAAAAAAATATAAAATTCATTATAAACTATTAACTTTTATACATCAAGTTTCATTCATGGAAAAAAAATTCAATGTACAAATAAACTCATCAATGAGAAGAGGAGGGAAGCGTATTGTGTTGTGGTCTACCAAACCAGGTTACCCTGCCCTCCTTCTTAATGGTAGTTGGATCACTAACTTTGTCCTTTTGACCAAAGTTGCGATTTGGTTTTCAGTCTTGCTCATGCTGCTGACTGCCGACCACCTACAAAACTTGGCGGTGGCCTTGCAAGTCAAGTTTGGATGCCCCACCCCGCACCCTACAGCCAGAGTTGCATTAATTGATGGTAGCTGCTAGGGCTAAGTACAAAATTCTGCCTAACAGGGAAACCTGACAGACGTTGTCTTCCGAATAACAGCCTGAAGCTTTCTGGTAACATTTTTTACAATTTGAGATTAACGGCAGCGCAGGTTTTACTAAAGTTTTTTACTGAAGTTTCTTTTCTCCGTCTCTATATTCTGTTCGTCGAAATCCAAGTGGCTTTCGTATGAAAATTGTGTCAGATAATATAATTAACCTTTTATTTGTATCTATAAAAAAATAAGTGGGAAGAAAATCGAAGAAAAAAAGTAAAAATTAATATTTTTTTCCTATTTGATTGTAGGGTAAAAAAGGATGAGGGAAAAAAAATGAGTTAAAAAAAAGGTGAAGCCTGTCAAAAATTTTACTTGACATATAAAAATAAAAAATGAATGAAAAATTAAGTTTTTACAATTTTATCTTTAATTTTATGTAACTTAGAAATTAACTTATTAACTTGACAGGTAAATTTATTCTTCAACTTAATTTAGTTTTCTTATCAAAATAATTAAAGAAAAACTATTTTTTTCCTCTTATTTTTTCTGCATTCAAGCTCAAAAATATTTTTTATTTTTTTCTCTTATTTTCTTTCTTTTCTTTTTTTTTTTTTACCAAGCAAAGGGTTATTACTAAATTTTCTTCTGATAATTTAAACTTTCAATTCATAGTTGATAAAATTAGATTGTTGAAGATTTTATCCTATTTTTTAATAATAAAAGTAATTACCCCTTTAATAAACAAGTAAATTTTTAAATTTAAATTTAAGATATAAAAATATTATTAAAATAAGATTAAAATGCACGTAACCCCCTGTACCATACTTCATGTACGAAAAACTTAAGCTTCTAATGTTTAAAAAAGTGTAATTAAGCTCTCAAACTATGCGCATTGTGCAAACCCCACCCCCCCCCGGCGGTTATCTCCCCATCCAAATTCCTAACAGCAGTTGTACATGACAAGTATATGCTTCCACTTTAACTAGGATTCGCACAATTCCATTAGAATTGTTCAAAATTATTGAGGCAACAGCACAACTATGGCTGGGAAAAGCATCTGGTTTTAGAGTGCAGCACTAAAAGTAGAGTTTAATTAATTACAGAGAGATTGTTAAGCATTAGGAATGTTGTAAATTAAAAAATATATATATAACAACAGAGTAGTTAACCTCATTACACAGATAAATGAGCTATGCTAGAACACGTTGGATGTTGATTACCGAGTAGCAACAGCAACAAATGAGAAAATTATAGAAAAAATTGAGTTAGCAATACAAAAGAAAATGCTGACTAATCTATGCAAGTCAATGGCTAGTTGGTGACTTGAAGCAAACGTGGTTGATCATAATCCAGGGACATATTCTTAGTTCATGGATTGGCATTAACATGCATCAGTTCAATCCTATATTAGTTCAACTTAAATGCAAAAACAAAAAATTATCTCACTTTTTTTCCACTCTACTTTAATAAAGTAGGATTATATTTCCAACCCACTAGATTTATCTAAATTCCCACTCTTGTAGTTGATTTTTTATCATTGCTTTTGACAAAATTTTGGTCCTGCTTATTTTTAAGCTCTCTAGTCTCAATTTGACAATCTATATATTTTTCTAGGCTTTAGTGCATATCAGCAAAGATATATCTTTCCGGAAATATGTCTGCAACATATTCATGGATAAAGCTTTAATGCCAACCAGCTTTACACTAGAAGGAAACAAAGTGATGGATTCCTTTCGTCAATTTGCAGGGGTTAAAGTGTTTATAGAACAAACCCCTCTAGAAGTTTGAGGATGCCCTGTGACTTTATATTTAAAGGGCTGAAGAAAAGAATCTTCTTCAAGTTAAAATAAACTTGCTTGATGACGAGTTAAAAGAGTTGACAATAATATGCCAAGACCATTTTCTCAAAGATGGAGAGGGAACATTTGGCCAGCTTTGGAATGAATAACGTAAATTAGTCCTACAGGATGCTGTTATAATTTATATTATGCATTTTATGGGGAAGGAAGCGCTGGCATTTTTTATTGCTAAGGCAAAAAAGTTGGCTACTAATACTGGACTATGCAAGGATGTTTTGGGACAGGGTCTCTTTGGCCTTCAATCGACGGACAATATTATTGCAGTTAAACATCTGCCGCTGTTAGGGGAAGAATTTAGTTTGAGCGATGGTATGTCACATCTGCTGTTGCTGTTAAGAAGTTGGATGAAAAGATAATGGAGGGAAGCTTTTTGTACAATAGACATAGTTTGAGTGTTTAATTGCACATTTTCAAATATCAAAACTTTTTCACACACAATATAATATAAGAAGATTACGTATATTTTAGTCAAATGTCGCTTTACTAGCAAGCATACGAACGATGATTTCTTCTTTAATTAAAGAATTGCACACGTCTTTAATACACATAGAACCTAAAGATTTCTATATGCCATTTTGGTATAGGGTAATCTTTTATATATTAATTTTAAGGCTTCTTATCCTATTGAAATCTTAATTTATTGATTAATTGAAACTTGAATTAACATTTTTTTTTAATATCACCGAAGGGAATTAGTAGTAGTAAAATTATTAGATTCAATCAATTGTCACGTGCCGCTAGCTACTTGCCTGCAACGGTCCCTATTAAGTCCTTTCCTTTGGCTGAACTTTGGACATTGCTTGTTGAACAATCAAGGTTTTATAGAGTTCACGTGTGTTTTACGTATTACTAGTTTTGTTTTCTTGAACCAACTAACCTATGCTTGGATGAAAGAAAATTGAAAGGAAAAAAAAAAAGAAAATTTTGAATTTTGATTGGAGAAGAAATTGTGAAAAAGAAAATTTTTTGACATTTTTATATATAAAATTAAGATTAACCATAAATTATAATTTTTTTCTTCTTCTACCATCCATTGAAGCAAAAATACATAAACTTCAAACTTTTCTACTCATTTTCCCCTTTTTTCCTCTCATCCAAGGATGGGATTACCCAACAAAACAAATAAGAATTGCAAGAGATGACAGAAGTGGTGGTTTGTAAAAAAAAAAATGGAACCATAATTAGATTTAAATTTCATTTGTTTTGACAAAAAATAAAATCTTCAATAGAAATATATTTACAAATTATTAAGATGATAAAAAATTATTGATATATGTCATATTAAATATAATGAATTTAATGAAAGTTAACTTCATATTTGACATAACTAGTTGATAAACTCAATTATAAGGATTTCAAGCATTATGTCATATGATAGGCATTAAGATTATAATTGTTGTGTTACTTATGAAATGAAATGAGATTTAGACATGATGTAACACATGATATATGATATGATTAATCTTGTTTATTTAATTATGAGATGAAATAAAATTTATGACTATGTATTAAGGCATTGTGTTACTATGGAAATATGATAATAAATGTCATTGAGACGTAAAATGAGAAAGTGTCATGGAAAAAATGTAAAATATTGTGTTTGGTTGAGTGATATTAATTTGTGAAGGGATATGGTTGTTATACCTTCTTTAAATTTAAGTAAATTAGAAATTTTTTTATGAGAAGAAATAAGTGAGATAGTTGGTAAACTTAATTGAATAGGAAATTCTAGGTGTGAAATATGGAATAAAATAAAGTTAAGATAATTAAGAATAAGAAAATATAAATTTGGTGAAAATTTGATAGGAAAAATTGTCACAACCTATTCCTAAAACACGTGACTGATATAAGAAATCACTATAGGCCCACATACAAGCCTTTCCCAAGCATAAATTCTACGATATTTCATGCACGAATGTTATGCTATCAAAAAGTATGTAGTTTTCAAATTTTACATATAAAGTGTATGGATGAATCTTCATGCAATATTATTCTAACTATCTCAATATTTATTTTATTACCAAAGTTTTTGTGTGGGTCCGCTTTCATCTCGTTTGATGGCAACTAGACATCTAAAAGAAATGATTTGCAAAGAAAACAAATAAATAAGAGAAAAGAGTGAATTTCCTTGAAACTCAATCAATAAACATTTAAGAATTTATAAAATCTAATCATTTTAAGTTATATAGAAACAAACCTAAATTTTCCTATACTTATGCATATTTAATTAAAAAACCAGATTCCATTTTAATTAACATTTATGCTTTCATAGCTTTATTAAGGAAAAGTGATGGTTTCCTCAAGAAGTAACTTGTTTAATAAGAAAGTAGGAACATGTCCACACTACATTAGCCATGATCATGAACATATCGAATATTTATTTATCACTTTATTTCATTTAGCATTAACCTAATTTATAGAAAAGGATCCTCTTTTAAAAGATAATATTATAGTAGCTTATAGTTTCATATTTTTAACCATTGCACATTAATAACATTAGTCGATTGAAATTAAAAGAAAAGCATATAAATCTCTTTATGACTTCTCATTTACATTATAACTTAACAATTACAAGCTTTAGTCTTATTCCTCTAAAGTCACTTTGTGGCCTAATCATTATAAGCTTTAACCTTATCCCTCCATGGTCACCTTGTGACCCAATTATTACAAGTCAACACATAAATCCGATACAAAAAGTCACGATGCATATGTGTTTGTTATAATAGCACAAGTGTCTCAATCCATAGTCATTCCATGCCTCTTTGTATGGTCACATATCAATATCTCCATGAATATACTTTATGTAATTAAATAACATAATAAATAAATGTATACTCAAGGTTCATATGCTCAAATACTGCCATGCTTCATTATATGACCCTACATTATGTATTCAATTCATGTTTATCTCATAATAACTTAAATTATCACTTAAAAGCATTGAAACATACCTTAACCCTTTATATATCATGACATTATAAGTTTGACAAAGTAGAATTGACTATATACTTAACCATGGAAGCCCTGAGAATAATATTGAGAGCCCATAGTCAACTTATAGGAGTTTAAAGAATAGTTCTAATGCTTATAATTGACTACCAACATTTAAAGAGTATTCTTTTGCTCATAGTTAACAATATAGTTGACTATGCTTATCTAGAATACATGTTTTAGGGCATAATCAACTATAATCTAGATTCCAAACAATTTCACTCAAAATTTACTATTCACCTAATGAATTCATCATCTAAATGTATACATCATGCCACAAATTTATATAAAATCATAATTACACATCAAAGAGGCAATATTTATACCATTTCTTACATTAAAACCAAACTAAACACACAAATCATTGCTTTTCCTTATATAATCAAATAAAATTTCAAATTTAAATCGAAATTAAACAAAACTATTTTAATTTTCTAAATAAGGTCTAGAATGCTTATTTATCTAGTATAAAAGAAGATTTAGGAAGCTAAAATTGACATCTTTTAGTCTTAATCACACAAAATTCCTAAATATTTCAAACTAGGGTTTGTTTCCCTCTTTTTAATCGATTACCTAGATTCTTATATATCTAAAAAAAATCATTAAGATTCTTGTTGTGATGAAAAATTTACCTTATTTGTGTAAAAGATTAGGTGAAAATTTATTCTTTAATTGTTTAATTAAAGATGGACTTTGAAAAGGAAAAAAAAGAGAAGCAAGAGAAGAATAAGGGTTAAGGTTTGAAATGGAATAAAATGAGGAATTAAGTGATTTTTAGGGCCTTAAAAAGGTAATAGTATTTTTTTTATTTTTTTAATCTCTTTTATGCTCATATTCTCAAATCTAATTACTTGTAAGCTTTAATTTTTTTTTTTTACTTAAAGTATTCCTCCTTAACTAATCCTCTTAGATTTTCTTTTCCAAGCTTAAGTTAAACAATTTATTTCTATGTACCTCAAAGTTCTACCTAAAATTTATTTAATTAATTAATTCTCTTTCCTTAATATATTATTCACATTTTTTCTATCAAAATTTATCTAGTAGAATTTCCATTTTGAATTTTTCATCATAATTATTGGTTAATTAATCAGTCCTCTTATAATATAAAATTTTAAAATTTTAAAGAGAATAGTAATAATAAAATGAATAATTAATATTTTAAATCTTATGGGTGTAACAAAAACTATGATAAAATTTTGATTAATGTATATTTAATTTGAAATATAGCATTTAAAATTTGATATTAAAAATATTGATATTAAAAATATTGATAAAATTAAAGTAGATAAATTTGATTTTAGGTTTCAAATATTTTTATATTAAAAAATAGAATACAAATTTTATTAGTTCCATTATTACTTTTTATATCAAAATTCTGATTTATTTAAAATATCTTACATAAAAAATAAATATGTTATTGTTATATCCATATGATTTAATAATATTAGTGTTAGAATTATAAATATGATGAATGTGCATAAAAAAGGAAAAACATATGTTGGAGTAAATAAAAAGAAGAAAAATATTATGTTAACTTTAAAGTAATAAAAATTAAGAAAATAATATGTACTCAATAATTTTAATTAAATTTTTTTAATTTATTTAAAATATTTTTATAATAAAATATATATTGCATTATATCAATTTTATTTAATTTTATTTGAGCTATAAATCATAAGAGTGAAAAAAAAATGTAATAGATTTGATAAGAAAAGGGAAATAATATATGCATTATAAAATCTAAAATCTCAATTATTATATATTTAGTTTGAAATATAGGATGTGAAAATTAATATAAAATATATTAAAATTTTTAAATAAATAAATTTTATTTTAATTTTCAATATTTTTATTAAAAATTGGAATATATAATTGATTCAATCAATTTTTAATTTCTACATTAAATTTTTAATTTATCTAAAATAGTTTTAAAAATAAAACATATCGTGTTATATTTTTACAATTTAATGACATTAAATTTTGAATTGTAAATAATAAAAATGCATATGAAAAAATACACAAAATAACAAATAGAAGAAAAAGATAATATATTACTTGTAAAGTAATAACAATTAAAAATAGAATATTTAGTTAGTTAAATCAATTAAATAAAATTTTTAACTTATTTAAATTATGTTTATGTTAAAATAAAATAAGTTATTTTACTTTTAAGGTTTAGGCTTTCATTTATAATATTGGCATTTAAATGAAGTGAATATGAAAAAAGAAGAAAAAAAAGGGAAAATTGCAAGGGAACAAATATATATATAAAAAATAAATAATGCATTAAATGTGAAGTAATAAAAGTTAAAAATAGAACATATAAAAAATTAGTCTAATTATATAATTCTTTTTAACTTTTTAAAAATATTTTTATAATAAGAAGTTTTTTTTAGCTAATAACCATGCTTAAAGGGCAATTTATTTATATATAAAAGCAAATCAACCTAATAAAGATGATATGTCTTAAGAACCATAGGATTTTAGCATAGCAAGAAGTTGAAGCATTTGGCCGGTGCTATTCTTTTTAAAGTGACTAGCCCATTTTGCTATTTCATAAGCCACGATGTTACAAACACATAAACACCATATTAGATCTACATTTTATGTAATTAATAGAAGGTTTATAACAATTCCAAAAGTTAATTTAACCTTCCATAGGCATTCAATTTTCCTTTTAAGGGCTTCAATTGCTACCTTGTAGTTACTTTTAATTTGAATCATGAATTCTTGAAATTTGAAAGCGATGAGAATTGCTTTGTGAATTGATAAGAATTTTGTAGATAAAGCGAACATGCATTCAAAGTTATCATACTAAGCTCCAAATACACTTCCTTCAGAATTTTAAGTCATAATAGCCATAAAAGCATATCTACAATTTCAAGTTGCATCCACATTTAATTTAATATTATTTAATGATAAGGGCTTCTAAATTAGGGTGGGCTTAAGGCATTTTGATGGATGGAAATGGGCTATTGTATTTAGGTATTGCATGATCAAGTCACTTAAGCCACCAAAACCCAAGTTGGCTGCAGATCCATTGTGGTCTAAATTGGCCCCTATGTTTAACACCTCCATCTTTAAATTTCAGATTCTCTTTCTTTCTTTAGCAAATTCTCTCTTAATTAAGACAAAAACTAGCTCAATGATAACCAGTGCTCTTCCATGAACCACCAAATTTCTCATATCCCTAATCTTGTGATTGCTATCGTCATAAAAATCATTGCTTTTAATTAGAAGTTAGGATTGTGTGCTAATCCTATTTTTACTAAACCCTTAAAGACTAATTTAAAGAACTTTGTGACAAAATTCAAGTGGAGTTCTTCAATCCTCATATCCTATAACTAAAACTAAATAAATCTTGTTATTGAACAGCATTCTAGAGGATGAATTTCAATTTTGAAGGCACTGGAGCATAATAAACAAAATACATTGCTTGAACTAGAAAACATGGCCACTTGAGTGAGGAAGGGTAGCACACTACTAATAAACCTCCATAACAAAATCTTGAATCAATTTTGAAGTTGTAAGTTCCAAAGATATGTCTATATTTTTTCTGGATTAAAAGGGATATGTTGAATGATGGACTAATAGGTAGATTTTACTATGAAATACCTATTAATATTTAAGCCCCAGACTAATCAGTAGTTACCAGAAGGCCTAGGCTATATTTTGATGATTTTTAATACATCATTAAATTGGAATGATTACAAAATTAAACTTTTTTTCATACCTTTTGCCTCTCCATTAACTTACAAACTAATGGGTTTATTAATTTGAGTAAAAGATGATTTTAATTAGGGTCTAAAATGTTGGTAGTTAGGGACCTAAAAGCCATTATATGCTATAATTGTTCCTTTATTTTCAATAATAAAACATTTGCTTTTTTCAATTAATTCCTTGCCTTTTTTAATTTCTTGTCCCACCTAAGAACCTTTGATGTTTAATGCTAAGAATTAATCATTGTTCTCTTATTTCCAATAATAAAACATTTGATTTTGTCAATTAATTTCTTATCATCTTGAATTTCTTACCACACCTAAGAACCTTTGATGTTTAATGCTAAGAATTAACCGTAAGTTTTAAGGTGTTGACACTAAACCTAGTGTTTTCTGATTCTGTCACCATCTTCCATGTTAATTTGGTTAATAGTATGACATTCAAATGCTGGAATAATTTAAAACCAAGTCCCTTATATCTCTTAGGCAAGCATAGATCACTTCAAGCTTTAGGATTAAAGTAATATTATTTTTCCAAATTAGCCTCCACCAAAATCTATGGCAAATTGAATCTAGTTTGTCATAAACTATTTTGGGCACTTTGGAGATTGACATTATGTATGTAAGGAGTTGTTAAAAGACTAGTTGAACCATAATAGTTTTGCCTGCCTACGACAGTACATTTTTTCTCCACTCATTAAGTCTAAATTGACCTTCATTAATTAAGAATTAGAAATCTTAACTTTTCAACCTCGAAAGAAATAATGGAATGCCTAGATATCTTACTAACCTCTCTATTTCTCTCATTCCAATAAACATGTTTAACTCGAGTTTCCCCTCTGGATTTAAGTTTTTGAAAAAATAATAAACCTTAATTTGATTTGTTAATTTTTTAGCCAAACTAAGATTCGTAGCATTCTAGGATTGAATATAGATGTATTGCTTCTAGTATATTTGTCTTTATGAAAATAATAATATCATCCACAAATATTAAATGTGTAGTCATTAGTCCTCTTTTTGTTAAAGTAATGCCATGTATTTTTTACTTTGCTTCTATTCTAAAGATTAATCTTGAGAGGACTTTCAACACCAAAATAAATAGATAAAGGGATAAAGGGATACCTTACCTCAAGTCTCTAATGGGTAAGAGTTGCTCAATTAAACTACCACTTAATAAAACTTAGAAAGAGATTGTGAAAATATACTATTTAATCCACTGCTTGGAATGGAAACCTAATAAAGTTAAAATTTGGAATAAAAAGGATCATTCCACATGATCATATGCTTTCTTTATATTTAGCTTGAGTCCGATCCAAGCTTTTTAAACTTTCTTCTTATAAAGAAAACAAATAATTTCTTATGCTAAAACTCATTTTCTATTATTCAACAGCTTAGGACAAATACTGATTGAACTAGGGCAATAATTTTATCTAGGCAGCTTCTCAGTTTATTTTTCATGATTTTAAAAATGAGCTTATCTATAAGGTTACATAGACTTATAGGTTGAAAATAATTAAAATTGCATGTAACTTATTTTTTAGGAATCAACATAATGAAGGTTTATTTAATTCTTGATGCATCTAGCTAGATATAAAAAATTATTGCACTAATTAAGTTAACTAATCTCTGATAATATCCTAGCATTTTTTTTATAGAAAAATGCCATTATCCTATCTAGTCTAAGTGTTTTTAAATTTGGCATTTTCATTAAGACTGAATATATCTCTTCCTTTGACGGAATAGTACATAAAAATTCATTTTCCTTATTAGAAATTTATGGTTGAAAAGATTATTTAGGTTAACTAGAAAAAGTTACCCTATCACTTTAAAATAGTTCCTTATAGCCCTGAACAAAGTATTTTATGATTTGGGATCATTCCTGAATCCAAGTATAATCTAATAGGTTTATGGCAGCAATGTTATTCTACACCTATGAATGATGATAAATACGTGATAAAATTTTGAGTTAGTATCTCCTTTTAAAACCTACTTTTCTTTTGATTTTTAATGCCAAATGTTGATTTGCCTAATAAGTTGCTCTTATATGCTCCATCCGATTAATTTGGCTATTTCCTTTGCTTCTTATGTTACTTTTCCACTTATTCTTTTCTCTAAAAATTTATAGTGCATTTAGTTTTGTATGAGAATATCTAAAATGGTATTTGTTCCATTTTTTAAGGGCTTGTTAAACATTTTTTATTTTCCAAATCAGTTGTGAAGTAGGAAATCCTTGACAATTCTTTTGCGATGCATTTGTAATTATAGACTTGTAGGTTTCATCCCTTAACCACACCACTATAAAGTGAAAAGATCATGGGAGGTTTTCTCTATCATATAACGCTTTTAGCATGATTAGTGAATGGTTTGATACAGAGCTTATAAGGTGTTAAACCATTACTTTAGGAAATTTTAACTGTTATTCTATATTGCAAATAGCACGATCCAACCTTTCATGAATATTCTCGCCTTAAACATGCCTATTGCTTTATGTGTAAAAGCTACCTAAAAAATCAATCTCAATTCCTTCTAGTGCTTGCATGAAACCAATCAAAGTTGCATCACTTGGTTTTCCAACCATCCTCCCTCTTGTTTTATCTTGTTTGTGTAATAAAGCATTGAAGTCATCCGAGATAACCTATGGATGGTGTATGTTTTCCTAGATTTTATATAATAAGTTCTAATGGTGATATTTTTTTTAGTTATACATGGAGCCATAGACGCCTATTAGAAACTATCTAGTGCTGTCAATTGGGTCCTTGATTTGCACATGAATGAGTCTATTAGAACTGACCTCTATTTGCACATTAGTATTGGAGGACCAAATAACTAGCTCGTATACTGTCAATTATAAACAGTCTATTCATATTGAGTTATTAGCTTACTATTTCAACTTTTACTTTATTTAATTTAGTTTCACAAAGAAAGATAATATCTAATTTATTTTTTTGTTAAAGAGCCCTTAGAACTCTAACTATCAAGGTAAAGTTGATGCCCTAATAGTTCTATACTATTATTTTCATGGAAGTTGTAGGGGCATGTTTTGGCCCACTTCCTTAGTCAAATATTTTTATAAGTTCCTAGCATAGTCCTTCCATTAAGTGATGCTAACTTTCTTTCGAATGCTATTAAGGTTAGAAATTTACCTATCATTAAAAATTATCTCCTTTAATTATAAGTCCACGTCTTTTAGTAACTCCATTTTAGACTGTTTGAAGTCCTCTTCTATAGAGTCCTTATGTTTGGATTTTCTAGTGCCTGGCTGATTGTGTTCTCAAAGAAGGACCTTAGTAACAAGTATTTCTTCTCCTCCCATTGATGGACTACCCGTTGTCATCAATGGAAGAGGTGCAATCATCTATATTTTGCCCATTTTATTCACCACCTCCTTAATTTCGTAGTAAAGTAGTAACTGGTCTTTTTTTTTTAAGTAGAAGCAAGGAGTTATTTTGAATCTTCAACATTATAACCTCCATTAATCTTATGGTCAATGATTCCCCTCTATAGGCCAACACACATCCAATTACCATTGCTTTTATACTTATTTTTTGTGTTTGTGATCAGCCTTAGATCCTTACAATTTTTAATATCATGTCTAATTAGTCCATATCCATAACATATGTTCTCCAACTTCTAATAGCAAAAATGAACCCATATTTTCAAATTATAATCTTTTGGAACCTAGGCTTCTAATGAAAAAAGCTTGAAAAGTTTCAAATTAACTCTTAATTATGGAAAATGCCTTAGAATATTACCTTGGAAAATTGGGTTATTTATTTGTAGTATTACTCTGATACGCTCATTAATTTTTCTAATGTTATCCTTTGTGAAATAGTTGAAGGATAGGTTGTGTAATTGTACCTAGAAGGCAGCTTTTGTCAAATCAACATCTATAATACTAGTAGATTGGTTCATTTTATGACATTTAACAGGATGCTTAAAATATTGCATAGGTATGTTCCTTAATTTCTACAACTTTGATTTTTGTTGGTACTATCATTATATAGGTATTTGTTCCCTTATCTCTAATGGGTTGTTCTATAGGTAAGGACCAGCTTTTGTGAATCATGTTGTGTATAATTTCTTTATTTTATCTTATGGTACTGTAGATTTTCACCACAAAAGTGATGCCTTTTAAGTTTTCTTTACTAGTTAATTCCACTAGATCGCCATCCTCTTTATTCCTAACAAATGAGTTAGCCTAGATGGTTGTCATTTGCTTGAAATAGTGGAATAGCAAGATTATTCTCTAAAGATTAAACAAAGTGAAAAGTACGGGTGCTCCTCCATTCCTTAATGTAAGGTTCTGGCTTGGTGTAATAAGTTAAGGTGATTGAGCGACATTGTTAGTTTTAGTAGTTTATTGCTTAGATTGTTAAGCTTCTTCTAGCCTCCTCTGCCATTATGAGTGGGATTGTCACTATTTTTGTTGTTCTTTCACTATCTAAAAAGTTTGGTTAGTTTATGATGATTAAAATTCTATCTGGTTTTGTAGATTGTCTCAACTAAGAGATGAATAGGTGTTGTAACAGGTGATCCCTACTAATTTTTTAGGAGTTAGGCTAAAGTAAAGGCATGTAGAAGGAGGAACGTGAATAGGAAAAATCATTTGAACAATGGTTAAAGACTAAACAAATGCTCTCCTAAGAAAGAAAAGACTCATTCAAACTGAACTATTACAAGTTGTTTGTTTTTATAATAAGTACATATATATGTTATATTTATACTATTCAAATTGATGTTTGAATTGTAAATAATAGAAGTGGATAAAAAAATATAAGGAAAATACATTGACTTCCTTTGAATTTTAATAAAATTATATAGACCTCCCTTTTAATTTGCACATATCTCCCTTGAGACATAAAATAATGCTACATTAAATTCAAATTTAAACTTTTCTTTAATAAAATAATAAAAAATTATTATAAATTTAAATAAATATCTAATAATTTAAGTATTTTATCATTAAATATATGTTGTGATTAAACTCAAATAAGTAAAAATTTATGAAAAATGTATTAAAATTTAAATTTTTTATCAATCATATTTTAACTTTTTGAACTTAATTAAAATATATTTTTTATCATAAAATATTTTAAATATCTTATATTGGTAGACATTATTTGATTTGTATTTATAATCAACTTTTTATATTATTTCATTAATGGAAATTTTAAATTTGAGTTTAAATATAATATTATTTTATATTTTAATAGAAGTTTACATATATTTTGAAACTAGAAAGGAGGTTTATATAATTTTATAAAAATTTAGGGGGGATTATTGTATTTTTCTTCAAGAAATAATAGTATAGACAGAAGGAAGGAAAATAACACATGAGTTAAATATTTGATAAAATCTCAATTGATATATATTTAATTTAAAATATATAAATTGAAGATCGATATGAAAAAAGATATTGATAAAATGTAAACAAGGTGCCTGTTTTAGTGTCTTTAAGATTTCAAATCTTAGGATGATGTGGTAAATTTTAATATTATTGGATTAAATTTATTCAATTATAATTACTTATTTTTTAATAAATATGATTAAATAATTTTAATTTAATAACTTTTAAAATTATCACATTATCCTAGATTTCAAAATTATAGGGATACCGTAGAATTTTTCTATAAATAAATATAATTTTAATTTTTAAATAATTTTATTGAAAAATAAAATATATAGTTAAATAATTCAATCAATATATATACTTTATATTAAACTTTTTAATTTATTTAAAATATTTTTACAATGAATGAATAATTTGTTAAAAATATTTTAACAGCAACCTTTAAAGAGAGTAAATTAAGGGGAAAAATGGTGTCAATCTTTCATTCTCTTTATATGAGTAACTGTAAATACAATTGTTCTGAAAAAACATATTCTAAAAATGTTAATATCATGATTGCTATAATATTAGAAAGATATGTGATAAAGTGGATAAAAGAAAGAAAAATAATACATAAATCATAAAATAATTTAAAAATAAAGAAATAAATCAATTAAAAGTTAATAAAATAAATGTGTAAGTGGCTAGCATGAACCGTGGTTCAAATGAAAGGTGAAAAAAAGAAAAAATAAAAATATACAAACGAAAGTGTGTTCGGAAAGAGGGGAAAGAAAAAACATATATAGAGAAAAATTTGTAAACGACATGCGATAGAAGAAATTAATAATGACACGTAAAATGGGAGGGCAAAGCCCTTTAGTATTGATACGGATTGTGATTGTGATAATTTGTGAGCACGAAAAGGATATTGCCACAAAATCCCATAACGCCCTGAACTAATTAAAAATGAAGAAATGGCAACGAATAGGGCTTTCTTCTGCTTAATCAGTGGGATTTGATTTGAAAGACGGATTCACCATCTATAGAACAAGCTCTGTCCATAATTGATTCTTACAGAGACCGGAAGAGTAGGGCTCCCGTCGTCTTTTTTAATGTTATTTTTGAAAAAAATTATTCTATTTATTTATCAATTTAAGAATTTTAAAATATATTTATTATTTTTTAAATATTACTTCTATGATTTAAATAATTATTCAATAACTTTATTTATTAATTTTTAATAAAAATATATTAATAAAATATAATTTATCTTTTTAAAATTAAAATTATTTATTATTTTCTTTAATTCTTATATATTAATCTTAAATAATATTTAAAAATGAATGAAAAGAATATTATATGTAACTTTTTGATGGGGTACCTAATTGATTATTTTTTCCACATGTACTATCCCTTATCCTATCTTGAGAATTTAATTATGTATCAACTCCCTAAAATGAGTCTACTCAATTAGTTCTTTTGTTGCGTAACTGATCGGTTAAAATGAATTCCCGTTATATATCTTAACGGAATTTTTTAGTGACATTAGCATACGTCCCTATAGTTATGTATTACTAAATTCTAAAGGTTCAGATTTATGGATCTACATAGTATTATATAAATTAAATAAAATTTAATAATTTAAATTTATTGATATATCATAAAATAATACATTTTAATTTTTACCTTTTTAACAAAAAGGGTTATCGGAATGAGTTGAAAGTTCAAAAGTGAATAAATTATATCTTTTTAAAGTTCACGAGATAGATTTTTGGTGGCAATTTGCATTGTGGACGAGTTTTCTTTTTTTTTTCTTTTTCTTTTTAAATTGAATTTTCGTCTCCTGATGTGATGCCTTTTTATTAACATTTGCCGGGTGCAGAAAGATATTAAAAAAAGGGCCTTCCCCATACATCACAACGAAAGGCAGTTTTGTCGCTTCCTCGATTGCAACGGAATATTTGGGCGCCCATTGGTTTAAAATGTGCCAAACCGGCTCCTGCAACTGCACAAACTTACCGAAAAGCGCATAGAACAACTAGTACGAGATTGTTCAACTTAACTAGAGATTTTGAGTTCGAATCTATGAGAATATTATTACGTTAAAATTTGGTAAGGAGAGCTTTATCACCTAACGTGATCCTACCCAATTTGAATTTGGATTAATCGATGCCCAATATAATATCTAAATATCAGATGATTATATACTAAAAAAATAACTACACAAATTCAAGTGGAACTGAAAGTTTGAACCTCTATTTACAAGGAGATAAGTACGTATATCAATTCGTACGAAATTATTTTAACTTAATTGGAAGTCTCGAGTTCGAATCTTTAGAAATATAGTTGCGTTAAAACTCGGTAAGAAGAGTTTTGTCACCTAATGTGACCTTATCCAACTCGAATCTAGATTAGTAAGTGCTCAATATAATATCTGAATACCATATGAGTATATACCAAAAAAATAACTACACAAATTTGAGTGGAATTGAAAGTTTGAACCTTTATTTACAATAAAATAACGTGATATATTATTAATGTAACAATGTATATTAATTATATATTAAATTTAATTTTTTTAATTTATATTTAATATATTATATAATAATATATTAATATATTATTGTGCTAGTAATATGCTATTGTCCCCCTTTTTAAGATATGCAAAACAAGTTATAAGATTTACGCTCAACGCAAACTCTCACCATTATTGGGCATAATCTAAATGGATGAAACTAATTAACAAAGTTCCACGTTATGATTGCGAGTATGGATCAAAGAATGTGAATTCACTGAATCAACCCTCAAATTAGATTAGAGTAGAAGTGATAATTTATGATATAATACAATAACACGACATAAATATAATATGAGTTATATGAATTCAAATTAAGCATAATTAGATCAATTTATTTGATTCAAATAAATTTTAAATTAAGTTTGAGCTAACATGTATAATTTATTTTAATCCATTTAAGTTTGTAAGTTATTAATTGAGTCAATTCGACTTATATAACTCATAATAATAAATTATATAATATATAAAATTATTAATTTATATAAAATAAAATTTTAAAAATTTTAAATTGAATCTATTTAAGGAATATGCATTAAAATATTTTGTTTTTACTTTTAATTTTAAAGTAAAACTATAAAAATAAATTGTTTGAAAGTGAAAGTGAAGAAAATTAAAAGTTTAAAACTAAAAATATTAATAAATTAAAATAAAGAGTCCTCATTTCTACAAGACTAAAATAAATAACCTAAAGTAAAATGCCTAAGCCTAAATGTAGAGAAAAAAATAGAATAAAAGTGATAAAGAGAAAAAAAAACCTTAACTTTTATAAAGTGATAAACAAAATCATGTATAATATGCTACTTGCAATAAATAAGAAATTTGTGTCAGGAAATAATGTTTTACTTTGTTTACCTTAAATTTGATTGGGTTGTATTAGAATTGGTAATTAAAACTTAACCAAAATCTATTCATTTCAAATTATTCTACATATTCAAATTAAACTCAATCAATTAATTATAAATTTAATTAATCAATTAATTTTGAATTTAATTGATTGTTTAGGAAATTTGTGATTAATTAAGTCTAAAAAATGAAATAAATTCCTCAACCAATGTAACTATCTTAAGCATAATTATAAGATAAGTTCCTTAGTGACTTGTATTATTTTAGAACAATGCTCGCATAGTGTTCGTGTTAATTTTTCTTCTTTTTTTTAATCCATTTATTCAATAATTGTACATGCCTAATTAGTTGGAAAAATTGGAAACTAGTATCAAGAATTCTACCCACTTTATAATCTTGTAAGAAGCTAGTTTTGATTATTATTATTTCTTCATTATGGTTATTTTTCTTTAATCATTTTATCATAGAATAATACTGTTTTTCTATTTTGGTCATTGTAGAGTGATATTATATCATCAAGAATTTTAATATTTGTTCTTTTAGTTGACAGAAGTGATCTTTTTCTATTATTATGTTTTTATTGCTTTGTCTTTTTGCAAAATTTCAATAATAAGATTGTAAATTACTTTCATTATAACTTACAAATTTAAATTTGCAGTATAAATATTTCTTTTTGTAGAAAGAGTTACTGATATTAAAGAATCATTATGTATTAAGACAATTTAAAAGTTTTGAAATGCAACATCATTATACATTCATGCTAAATAATTGTGATGATTTATTATTTTGTTTGTTGGTTTCTATTAGTGAGATTTATGTTTCATTTATGATGAATGATTACAATGACACTCATTTAAATATGCATTTTATTTATACATGTATGTTAAAGCCTTGAAGGACTATTGTTATAACTTAACATTATAAATGAAAGCTCTTTTTATTGGATTTTTTACTTATTTTTACAAATAAGTTAGACTTTAACATGAATGAGTTAATAAATGGATTCAAGTTAAACAGGTCATATTATAAAAAATTTGAATTAAATGAGTTGTATTGCAACTTATGTAAATAGGTTATGAATATTTTAAGTTAGGCAAAGTGTGTCATGTCAATCCATATAATTAAACATGTTGTGTTTAAGTCTAAAATAAACATATTAAGATTATGCCTCAATCTAACATTAATACGACTTGTCCACCTAAATTGCCATATCTAAGATAGACTAAATTATTCAAATTTAAATTCATATTTTTATTGATTTATGTTGATTTGTTCATACAAATCAAAATTTAGATAAATTTAACTTAATTTAATATATGAATTGTACAACTAAACTTTGTGGATCACATGAATCAATTCATAAAATAAAGCAAATTAAACCACTTAAATTTTAATCAATTTTCATCATGATCATATGCAAATCGGTACGCTCAAGCTTAAATTCGCAAAAATTAGATATGTCCTTATTTCCATTTTTTTATTTACATTTTTTCACCTGTAATTATGATTTAAAATTATAAATATCACTTGCACATGAAAAAATCACGGATATGAAAAGGAAAATACTAGTGCTCCCGCCAAATAGGAGCCGAAAGTGTACCGAAATTACTGTGGCTATTTATTCACCATTGATAAAATACTAAATTACGTGTGTGATGTAAATTCAAGGGTGAGGTTTGTTCGGAACAATTTCGGAACAATTTGACGGGTTATATAGCATTACCCATATGAAAATTAGAATATGGGAGTTGGACAAGATTTATGCACAATAAAGAAATCATATTAAATTAAATTATGATACATGATAATAAAAACGAAATAAAGATGAGCAAGTTACAATTTAAAGAGTGCTTTAACCATTATCACTAACTGCCGCTTCTTTGCAATGTAGCACAATCATGATCAAGTTAACTTGGTTGTTTAATCAATTTAATTTAAATTATTTTGGTAGACAGTAATGTTGAGAATAGTATTCTACATTTTGGTTCCGACATACATGCCGAATGCATACCATTATGACATGTTTCTTGAGAAAACCATTAAAAAATTTTATGTATGTAACCACAGTTATTTTTTTTTTCAAAAGTTTAGAATTTTAATATATATTTATTACATATAAATTTTTTCTAAAATTATAAAATGTTCAACAAAAATAACAATTTAACTTAGAAAAGATTTCATTTTTATAAAAAGTTATAATTTTGTGTGAAATTTGTGTTTATAAGGCAACAGTATTTTCAAGTGAGTTTCGAGGAACAATCTTTTAAAAAAATTATAAATATTGTTTGGTATTTATATAATTTTTTTATTAAGAAAATTATTAAATTTAATTATTAATATTTTATCATATAATATATATTAAAAAATATTTATTTAATATGTTATCAAATTTCGAAAACGTATCGGGGCAGTATGGCATAAACTCTCGGAAAGAAAAAAATTTATAAATCTCACCCTAGTTTTACAACATTTTCTCTAGAATCAAACGTTTCAGGAGTTACAGATTGAAATTTGCCCTTCTTTTCCTCCGAATTTTGAAATTGATTGGACAAAAGAGTGTGAAAATAAGTTGGATTTAATAAATTAGCTTAGAATTAATATAATTTTATTTGATCCGAGACTAAGATAAATATTAATACGAAAAACGATAACAGTAGTCCGATTTAATAATAAATTGAAACTGATTAATCTGATTTAAGATTGGGGTTGATAAGTATTAATCCATCGACTAAATAAATAAATAATTTATTATTATATATTTAATTTTTATTTAAATATTAAAAAAATAATTTTAATATATTAAAATTATACATTAATATATATAATATTAAAATTATATATATGTGTAATATTAAATAATTTTTAATATTTAAATTAATAAATTTATATATTAAGTATTGTAAATATATATTATATAATTTTATCAAAAGAAATAATTATATTAAAATTTGAATTAATACTTTAATATTAAAATGTTAAATTATTTAAAAATTTTAAATAAATAATTTTGATATTAATTTTAAATATATTATATACTTATATATAATATAATATATTATTATTTATTTATTTGTTATTATATACAAATTATTATAATTATTTTTATTAATATATTATTTATATAATTATTTTTATATATTTGACAATATATAAATTATTAAATATATTTATTTTTATATATAATACTTTAGACTTGATGAATATATATTATTTTATTAAATAAAATAAAATAAAATATAAAATAAATAATTTTGATATTATAATATAAATAAAATAATTAATTCATTATTATATATTTAATTTCTATATAGATATTAAAATAATAATTTTTATAAATTAAAATTATACTTCAATATATATAATATTAAAATTAAGTATATTAGTAATATTAAATAATATTTAATATTAAAATTAATAAATTATATACTTAATATTATCAATATATATTATATAATTTTTTCAAAATAAATAATTATATTAAATAATTAATTTTGATATTAATTTTAAATATATTATATACTTATATATAATATAATACATTTTTATTTTTTATTATTATATATAAATTATTATAATTATTTATTTATATATACTTGATAATATATAAATTATTAAAAATATTTATTTTTATATATAATACTTTACACTTGATTAATATATATTCAATAATAATAATAATAATAATAATAATAATAATAATTTATTTGAATTCGTTTGATAAATCTTAATTTGAAATTAAAATTGATACTAATATTAATATTTTAATAATTTAATCTTGATCTAATAAAAAAGTAATTCATATAATAGGATTAATCTAGACCTAATCTAATAAATAACTTTTATTTATTGAATTAATATGATAGGATTTGAATTAGTTCATTTTCATATGACTGAACGGGGCGTTGAAAGTACCCACCGACTTCATCTCGCTCCCCTCCAACCTTCAACTCTCTTCACCTAAACGCTAACTACTCAACACTGAGACTGTACTTCTTCAAACTCGCTGCCAAGCACCGACGAAGACGACGATGAAGCAGAAAACATGGCCTCTTCCCTCCAGTACCTCTCGCTTCTCATCCTTTCCCTTACCCAATTTCAACAGTGCCAAAAACCACGAACAGCTCTATGTTCCAGAATCCTCCTCCACTAAAAAAAGCGCCACTTCAAAAGCCACGGCCAAATCCTCGCCTTATCTAGCTCGCTCAATTCGATTCTGCTCAATACCCTCATCGGTATCACCGGCACGATCAGAATCTTCGTCAGATGGTGCTGATTTCTCTGCGCTTCCGTACGACGTTCTGTTAAAAATCGCGGCTTCATTTAACCACCCCAATCTTCAAGCGGCGTCTTTGGTGTGTCGGTCGTGGTCGGAGGGGCTTCGGCCTTTGAGGGAGGCGATGCTGTTGTTGCGGTGGGGAAAACGTTTTAAGCATGGCCGTGATGGTGTTCGTCCAAATATTGAAAAGGCTCTTGATTCTTTTACAAAGGCTGCGGCTCGTGGGTCTGCTCTGGCTATGGTGGATGCGGGTTTGATTTACTGGGAGATGGGCAAGAAGGAAAAGGCGATGGCTTTGTATCAGAAAGCTGCGGAACTTGGAGACCCGTCTGGGCAATGCAATTTGGGGATTTCTTATTTGCAAGGTATTCATCAAAATTTGAAGTTTCGAACTGCATGTAGTTACTATTTTCTCGGTGTTTATAAGCCTGGTGTTGCTTCAATCTTTGCGGCCGCTTTTATTTTTCCTGTTTATAGAGACCTTCCATGCACGTTGCTTTGGCTGTTAGGTTCCGACTTCCATTTTTAAATTGCATATACTCGAATCACAATGCGCCTTCATAGTTGCATACTCGCAGTTCTTAGGGATGCATTATACGCTGAATTCTAGTAGCAATGTGAATACCATAAAACATGAAAGGGAACTTTTCTCTGGTACATATGATGGCGGCTGTGATCAATTATGAACTTTATGAATTGCATGAATAATTTCTTTCCAATAGAAAACTAAAAACCGCATCTACTGTGGGATAGTTATATCATGCTGAGCAATGATTCTAGTTTTGCTTAAATTTATTCCAACAGGCTGACAGTTCTTATGCAGTAGAATACACTTATTCTGTGCAAACTAATGAAACTCAGTTGTATTCGACTTATTATGCTAGAAATTTAAATTTATAATTTTCTATATAATTTTCATACATATATTTTTCCACAATTTCCATAAAAGATGAATTTTGTCACTCCTTAAGTCGTAGTATGTTGATGACTCTGCTGTCTGCTTTCTCTATTTTGTAACCAGAAAATAAAGGTAATAATAATAAAAAGAAAAGAAATATGAGTAAGTATTTTCTTTTCATATCTATACCTGTTGATTGTAAAATGCATTCAAGCCCATATAGCAATAGATTGTAAGATCATAAATAGTGCCTCATACGAGTAAATTTTTGCCTTGCAGCTGTACCTTCAAATACTGATGAGGCTTTAAAATGGTTATACAAAGCTTCCATTTCTGGGAATATTCGTGCCCAATACCAACTTGCACTCTGTCTGCATCGAGGCCGTGGGATCAAGAGCAATACCAAAGAGGCTGTAGGTGTTCAATTGTATTCTGTAATTTTGCTGTTATCAGTTATTCTTAAAAATGATTTGACTTTGTTGGGGAAGCTGTGAAATTTATTCTATCTCATCATTGACCGTTTCCTGTATTTTGTATCCTCATTTCCTTTTTATAGTGGCTCAACCTGAGAATTGAATCTTTTATGTCAGGAATTTGATAGTGCGTTGCTGATTTTGGTTTATACATTGTATTCTGATCTTTGGTTATGACAAGTTTTCCCTAAACAGGCCAAATGGTATCTAAAGGCTGCAGAAGGAGGGTATGTGCGTGCCATGTACAATATCTCTTTATGCTACGCATTTGGGGAAGGTCTGTCACATAGTCATCAACTAGCTAGAAAATGGATGAAGCGTGCTGCTGATCATGGTCATAGTAAAGCTCAATTTGAGCATGGACTTGCCCTCTTTTCTGTAAGGGTTTCTTCTGTATTAATTGTCTGTGTTCTTTTTGTACGCATAAACACAGATTTTATGGTGCTGGTTATTGAGTCTGTGTTCTTAATTTTCTCCATCCTTAATGGGGTTTGGTTATGGGTTGAAGTTAGAACCCAGTCATTTGCATCTACGAAGAGTGATATGAGAAAAAGTGAGAGAGAATGTGAATTGTGTTCAATCCTCCTGTTTGCATTTGTGCTACAGTGGGAGTTCAAATGCCTGATCTGGGATCCATTGCCCAGTTTGGGGATTTATTGATTGCATTCTAATTTGGCATCTGTATGTGCCATTGGTATAGCCGTCAGCAATGACTAGAAAGAGTAACTGCATGGTAATAATGGTTGTGCTAATCACTAATGCACTGGGCCGTTTATTTTTTGGTTTCCCTTGTGTTAGAATACACGTTTATAATGGAGTTGGATGAATTTGTACAGGAGGGAGACATGATGAAAGCTGTGGTATACTTGGAACTTGCTATTCGTGCCGGTGAAAGAGCTGCTGCTCATGTCAAGAATGTCATTCTCCAACGGCTTTCAGCTGCTTCACGTGATCATGCTATGGTTCTTGCTGACAGGTGGCGTGCTCTACCATCATGTTGAGCCAGAATTTTCACATACGGCTATAATCTGGAAGTTTTGTTGTCACCCTAGTTGCTAATGTTGTTTGTACCTTCCAAAGTCAAATGAACACAGCCAAAGACAATACAGGAACAAGGAGGCTGGAGATGACCAGGAAGCAGCTTATGCGTAAAAAAAATTGAATGATGTCTCTCAGATACTAATTTTATCCAACGACAAGAAAAGCAAGACAGCTTTTTGTACAGGTGATCCCCTGACATTGTTGAGAATCGTATCTCAAACTAGTAATTTGACGTGTTAAAACTAGAGGCAAGGATGATGGGGAATTGCCGCTGCATGTACATTGTGTCATTTGATCGTAAGTTGACTTAACATCACTTTTTCGACACTGAGTAGAGACTGTTTTTTAGGAAAATTCTTAGTTACTCCTGGAGTAAGGCACTATACTTTACTCCAGAAAAAAGATATAGAGAGAAAGAAATGAAATGGGGCCTGCACAGTAGAGCCTACTCCATTTTTTGTTTCTGTTTCTCACTCTTGGAGTAAGATACTGTGCCTTACTCGAGGAGTAACATAGAATTTCTCCTGTTTTTACACCATTTCTGCAGGGGCTTCACCAATACTTGGCCAAGAAATGTCAATGAAGTTGGATATCCTAGCGTCTGATGTTTCACCATTTGTATTTACTTTCCTTGCTAAGAAAAAATGAAGATAATCCTCGAGAGAATGGAGTTATAATTTTAGAAAAGTAGTTTTCCTGATAATGTTGCGGTGAAATTAAACATTATTGCAGTGAAATTAAGCATTGGTGCATGCTAGTGCCGCACCAAACCATTTTTTCCCCCTGCCATATCCATCCTTTTGCACCCTGCATTTGGGCGAATCCCCCTATTATAATGGCGGGGTTTATCCCAAATGGAGGGCCCAGGTTTATAAATATTCCTAGACCATTCTTGTGTTTGTGCTATGGATTATACATTTCACTTTAAATTGAATGCTTTTTGCATATCGTGAATCCGTTGGAAGGGTGCAATATGTATATCTTTGTATCTCTGGAAAAGATTAGACGGTGGCTCCTTGACAGAAAACATTAGATGGTGAAAGGGGCATGAAAGTTGAACGGATAAATTACACTCGCCTCTTATAAAACTTGATATAATTATACTCTTTTTTTATTTAAAAAAAATGCATTAATTTCTCTTTCTGTATACATTCATATCCCTCATCACTAGTTTTAAACATATACTCACCTATTCAGTTCTCTTATTTTTGAAAAATAAACTTATATTTTTAAAAATAAAAGGAGTGTGTTTATTAAGTTGAATTTCAGAGAAAGTAAGCGTAATTTGTCCAATTTAAATTTTCCTTTGTAGTAATAATTCTTAAACATCATATAAATGCGTTTCATGATTGCCGCATTCATTCCTTGAACGTCTGCAGAAGTTGATCTCGGAAATTAGTGTGAAGATGTGATCGCCTTGTACCAAACAGACATGCGGTCTTAACGTTCGCCCTCGAGCATTTCAGTTGCCATCACAAGTTTTCAATCCCAAAGTAATCCAGAATGAACAGAATATTTTAATTTTTATGGGATCATGAAGGCCAAAGGAACAAGATGAATTCAGAGTAGAACACATTCTCACAAAGTAGAATACGGTTGAAAACACTACTTATTTTGCAAGGTAATAAACAAAAAGCCAAGCACAAACATTCAGAAAGATATACCCAGAAGTAGCCTGGCTCAAAGCACCTCGTTCAAGCCTGATTCCTGATTGAACCCAGTTATAAGTTCCTGTGATTAAGATGATTACTTTGCAGAACTTGAGGGCTAAGATGGACTTTCCAAGACTAAAATGCTACAATTATTTGCTGAAAGGAAATGATTTGTTTCAACATTATAAAAAATCCATAAGCAGTAGAGTTTGGAAATGGGCCTTCCCTACTACTTCATAAGGAGCACAATGAAATTTCACACCCATCATAGCACAGTTATACCATAGTTGGCAGAAGTAAACTTGCGAACAGTCTAAGCCTTCCTTGACACTAGCTTTAAGCATATCTGTTATCTTTTTATCTCTCCTGCATAAATCATTTTGATAGAGGTGAAATCAAACAATACATAGAGGCTGATATATATATATATATATTTTGCTCCTCAATTGTCATCTTGCGGGTCTGCTGAGCGATAGCACCAAGTTTTTTTTAGTTTTGACAGAAGAACAGAAAACCCAATAGAATGATGAACAAAGCATATTTCAGTTAACAGAATACTAAATAATACAATGTAGATCATTGAATAAGATATTAGTCCAGAGGTTAAGATGTCATCAAAAGCAAAGTCACTGCAGATTCTGCAAATAAATCAAGCATAAGAGTGTAAGAAATTCCAATATAGTGAGGCAAGAGAGAGAGAACAATTTGATGAACAAATCAAATCAAAATTGTTAAAAATGATATCCAATATAACTTGATCTGTGCGCAAAAAATACAAAAAAAAAAAAAGGAAGGGAAAAAAAAAAGACAGCTAGACAAACTAATTTTTTTTTCCTTACAGTAAGTATGCTTTGTTTCTATGTAAGGCCCTTTTCTTCCCTGCATAATCAGCCAGATACAACTAACTCAATATCATACCGATGAACCCCAAACCGCTGAATTAGTAGTCAGGCATATATGATATCCTTTGAGAATGGATTCCCGGATGGTACAGATTGAGGTGGTATATTGCCCGGGAGACCAGTTCTCTTAACCCTGGATGCTGGGCGATAACTGTTTTGTCCGCACCCTCTAGAGTTGTCAAGACCCTTACCTGTTCCAAGGAATCATTGTTGCCAGCGTGCAGTGCAAGATGGCAAAGGAGAATCAGTCCATGTACCTGAGTAGCTTCATTACCCCTTAGAAGTTTCAAAACTGCTGGGATGCCTTTGAACTCGATGATTGCTTTAGAATGCTCAACACAAAGGAAATTCTCCGGACATGCAAACTTATTAAGTGCCATGGCTGCTTCGGCTGCAACATCCACATTTCTATGGCTTAGCTGGTTCACAAGAGGACCAATCACTCGCGTCTCTCTAGCCGGGAATGTCCTAGCTAATGAACCAATAGATTTTATTGCCGGAATTTGCAATACTGGACTGTCCAACTCTTTAATCACCCTCAAAAGCTGTTCCACCACAGCTTTAGCAGCCGGAGAATTACTCTTAAATGCAGCACGTCTCAGATCAGCATTAGATTCAGCAGCAGCTGTTATCTCCATTATTGTCATCAAACAATTGAATTGCAGCTCTCCTTGTTCCTTTTCCACTATCTTAGCCAAACAAAGCATTCCCTTAGTCTCGGTTATTTTCCTACTATTTGACACACTTCCTCTGGCAAGCATCCACAAGGCCTCAGCACAACTAACTTTAAGCTTAAGTTTTACTTGTGGATCCTCATTTTCCCTATCTTTCTTATGATTCCCTCCCCGGCTACTTCCCTCAGTATGCAAGTGTAAATTTGAGTTTGAATTCGCAAACAAACGATCATGTGTTCTAACTACTGATTTCTTCTCCAATTCCTTATTAATCTGAACAATAGAATGAATGCTTTGCTTACCTAACAGACCGGTATTGTCGTCTGCAAACGTCTCAAAAGACAACAGTGTCACAAGTGGTCTGATCACATTCTCCCGAGCAAAATCCTCTTGAGCATCTGACTCATGTTCTGCCATCCTCGCCACCAAATTGGCCGCTTGAATCTGGACCCTCATCGGAGAATCAGATAGAATCTGCACAACAATTGGCACTCCTTGCTCATTCACAATGGCTCTGACTCTCTCCGGATCGTTTGCCACATAACAAAGCGCAGTAGCAGCTGCAATTTGAGCAGTGGGTGCAGTGCCTTCCTTGAAAAGCTTCAGCAATGGCGGAACCCCACCTTCTTCAACGATAATCTTCTTATTCCTATCATTATCGTGGGCAAGCCCCGCCAATTCATTCGCAGCTTCAATTCGATCGTTCAATTGACCCATTTGAATAGTAGCGATAAAAGACCAAACCCATGATAAAATCGGATCATTACTCGCAATTGGCGGAAGAGACAGTTCAATCCCACCACCACCGGTACCGTCAGTATCAAAAATACTGAGAAGCCATTTCATGTCTCCGATAGACGCTTCCAGAAAGTTTAAAACTTTGCGAAAGTCAGCGGCGCTTACAATAGTAACAACCCTCCGGAGGATGCTCTGGCGCTTGCACTTTCGAATCAGAGTCAGAGTTCGCTCGAGGTTCTTCGAAAGCTCAGCGGCCACGCGCCGAATCGGCCGCTCGTAGAGAGCGGAGTTGGTGGTGGCGAATCGAACCAGGGTTCGGAGCATATGTTGGAGGCGATCAACTTGCTTCCACACTTCCACGCATTCCAGCTTGAACGACTCGGCCTCATCAACCGCAACGCGAACTCGCTCTGAGAGTAGAATCGGATAGGACAATTCGTCTTCAATTCGCTTCTCCTCCGAAGCCATCGCCGCCGAGTGGATGACTCAGTCACCGAGTCAAACAAAACCACGCAAACTCAACCCTTTTCTCTGTGCAATCACAGTGCCTGATTTCCGAAGATGGCTGAGTAGTGTATGTATCTTCTTCTCCGTAGCTTTGCGGTTGAGTCAATCAAGTCTTTGTCGAGTCAACTCAGTTCCGAAACGGCTTTCTTCTCAGTTTAGTTTCACGTTCTTAAGGATTGTGTGCCTCTATTGCTGCTATTTTGCTGCGACGCATGTTTGTTTGTCTGAACGGTTTTTGTGCGCTAAAACTACATCTTTGTGAAGTTTCATAGGAAATTGTTTAATTAAAGGCGCGTGGGTTTGGCTCTAGGAATTAGATCAATCAGCGAGTAATTGCTGCTTGCCGAGAAATTTTCCAATGCAGAAGCGAGGGAGACCGCACTCCCCTGGAAGTGCGTGGTACCGCGGCTTATCCTCTTCTGATTTTTCCTTGATCACTTTCGGAGTTTTCCCATTTTTTTTCCCAAACGTCTTATTAAATATCGAATTAAGATTCTTACTTTACATGCTGCAAATAAATATTAAAAGGCACGAGACAGTTGTTTCAATCCTGTACAGAATAAGTTTTTGTGGCAAGATGAATTTTCTAAAAAAAATAAATCTTTTATAAATCTTTTTGAAAAATATATAAAATTATTTAATTGATAATAAAAAATAAATTTTTACGAGAAATTCTTCTTGTTTGAAAGAAATAAGTAAGTAACCTTTATTGATTTATAAAAATTAAAACTTTTGAAAATTTTTTGCTTCCTTCGTTTTATCAATTCATCTCTTGGAAAGAAATCTTTTATAAAATCATGAGATGATTTGCATAAATAATCTTATGATTATCTTAGTATATAATTTTCTTGTCTTACTTTAAAAAATTATTTAATTTATACAAAAAGTATTCACGAGGAGATAAATCGTTTAAAAAGTAAATTTTTTGTGAATTTTTTAAAAAATATTTAAAGTTATTTAATTAATATTAAATAATTAATACTTTCATTGAATTAAATTTTTATATTTTACTTAATTTAAATTTGAACTTTCTAATATCAAAATAATTACTACACATTTCATAAAAAATTAGCAATATCAAATTTTAATTTAGATGATTTTTAAAGTTATTAGATTCTTATTTTTAATTTATTATAAATGTAAAAATGGATTTAGATGAAAAATTAAAATAACATATATTATATTATATTATATTATATGTGCGTGTCTAAATTTATGATGATGATAAAATGGTAGAATGATCATTAGTCAAATTGAAGAAAGAGAGTTTTATATTTTTATCTATAAATAACATAAAAAATTCTTCTTATTGATCGAGTTTGGATAAACAATTTTTCTTATTACATGAAAAGCACTATTTTTAATGATTAATAGCCAATCAAGCAACTTATTTTTTTTCACTTTTATAAAATTTACACACTTTCTTCATTTCTTTTTGAGAAAATAACCTTTTAATTTAATAGATCAAGATTTCCATGCCTAGGAAACCTTTTGGCTAAAGGTGTAAATAGACTAAATTGAATTAGACTTTATCCTAAACAAATCAAATATACTTTTCAAATTATTGGCCCGAACTTGACTTATTAGCTTATATAAGATCAAAATTTAAATTCGATTTAATTTATTAAAGAAGTTTGACTTGATCTATTAACCTATTTATATAAATAAGTTTTCAAATTTACTAATAAATTATAGTCATCTTAAGGCTTAAAATTATACAATAATTAAATTAAGCCTATATACATAAATATATAAATATATATACATTGAAATATTTATATTATATATATATATATGTATAATATATCTATATTTATTCCTTATAATTTATAAATTTATTAATAATTAAATAGATAGGCCTAATAAGCTAATAAGTTGAGCTTAAGAAAGATAGATCTAGCATATTTTTTAGTATTAACCTAACTTATTGAGATAAATAAGTCAAGTTAGATTAAGTCATAAATAAGTTAGGTTGTAGGCCTTTTATAAGCCATATGACCTACTTGCACTTCTACTTCCAGCGCATGAATGCTTAAAACTCATGACAAATTATGAAAAAACCAAAGTTGTTGTCCCAAATAAATTTGTCTCCTTTTCTCTCTTTCTTTGTCCTTTCATATATCTTCATATGAATAAAATGAATTATTAAATGGTGTAACACCATTTCATATTCTAAAAATCATAAGTGGAAAAAATTGTAAAATTAATATAAAAATAACAAAAGTTTTGGCTCAAAATTTACCAATAACAAAGAATATTTATGATTTTTAACTTGTTATATTTTTGTAAATAAATTGATATCTTTTTACTTTAGTATCATTTGTTTTATCTAATTTTCAATTTAAAAAAAGCTAATTTAAGATTTGTATGTAATATGTAATTATTACTATTAATTAGTAAAATTGCAACAACCAATAAATATTATGTACTTTTGGATTTTATCTCAATATATTGCAATTACCTTGGACCAATGTGATTTATTTTTTGCTCAAAAAAATTAATAAAATAAATTAACTTTGAGACTAATAGAATTGTAGTTATTTGTAATGCTAATTAGATGTGAATGGATGCGTTGAGAATAAAGAATGTCTGGTGAATAAAATACATACAAAGTTTATATGTTTCCTACTTTATAATTTTTTTCTATTATATGCTTAAAAATTTATGTTACATTCACAAACTAAAAATGTTTTAGGTAGAAATGACTAATTGATTACAATGTGCTATAAATAAAATTTTATATGAAATAATCATTTAGATTTAAAATTTAGTTAAGAATGAATGAATAAGTATATAGAAGATTTAAGAGATCAATATCCTAATTTTACCCTATAATATTTCTCCTTTTTAGCCCACCTCACTTCCCTACTAAAAATATATGAACATTTTCTTCTTCTCCTCCTCCTCCTTCTCCTCTTTTTCATCTAATAAGCAAGGTTACCAAACTTCATCAATTTCCCATATTCTTCAATTTAAGCTAGGTAAGGATTCATATTCTCTAAACTTTGTGACTTTTAATTTTGGATGATTGAGGTTTTTAATTTAAATGAACCTTTGATTGCCTAACTTCTAACTCTTGATTTTAGATGTTTAAGAGTGAGTCAATTCTCATTCTTATCACCAATTACTTTTTTCAACATTAATGAGTAAACATTCTAAATAATATTGTGTGATTCGAATAATTTAGCTTAGTATTGAGTTAGGTTTTGTTCATTTTTACTTTAGTGATAAATGTCATAAAATAGTATATGATACAAATTACTAGTTGGAATCAATATACATGATATGGGATGATGATACATAAAGAATGAGAATTAGGAGAAATTATGTGCAAGTAAATAGTGTATTTTTCTTTAAAAATGTAGAAATTTATATGCAAATTGATTCATCAAGATCAATATACAAAAGATCCTACTCTGAATCTATCCACTATTTACAAAACCAATACTGAAGCAACTAAATCGATTTAATAGGGATCAAAGAGCAACCTATCTTGCATTGAATTACTTAGCAAATTGATTTAGTTCTTAGAAAAATATGTAAGAAGACTTGAATCAATTCTTGAATTAGTTTAATTAGTTCAAGTCTCATAAAAACTCATGAAATACTATAAATCAATTTATAGGTCCAAATTGTATTATTGCCATAAGAACATGGAAAATTTAGTTGTTTATGAAATGGTTACTAACATAAAAGTTAGAAAAGTTGTAAAAGAATCATAACTCCCTAATGAATGCATAAATTATCTTTGTAGCATGATTTAAGCAAAATACAAATAATGTTAATATAAGTAGTATTAAGAAGTAAGATGGAGTGCATTATAGCAATATATTTAATAAATAATTAACAACCATTAATAGATATAAGCATATGCAATGATGAATATGTGATTAATAATTAAATGGTGGTTGTTATGGTATATATATGTTGCATGGAGATTAATTTACTTTTGAATTGATATGCCATGTAAAGCCCTCATTTATATATGAATGCTTGTGATATAGCTAAGAAATGGAAATCCTTGTTAAGGAACTTATTATTATTTTAATAATCATATTGTTGATAAGATTGATTATGTTAAGGCAATAATATTCATATTATAACATTATGCACCAAATCCGCGTGCTTGCTTGTCAAGGATAAGGATAATTTAGGGAGATAAGAATAGACTTGCAAAGGATAAGGATGAAACAGAATCACAAAAGATCTACATGCTTTCTTTATTTTACATTTTTCTTTGAATGTTATTAACATGCTATAAGCAAATTATTAAATTATGAAAATGAAAGCATTAACCACATGATTGACTACCCTAAGTGAAAATGATGTTGTAAAATGAGTGGTGCAAACATAAGTGGGTCTTGATACCATGTATGTTAATATTTCTTTCTTGATAGATAAATTATTCTTTTAAAAAACATTATTGCTTCCCTTAGTAAAGTATGAATGTGTTTTTACTCTTTCAAATGAAAACTAGATGCTTCCTATTAGGGAAATTAATGTGTTGTAAATTATGGTACATTTAAATCTTAATCATTATTAATACTTTTGTTTAATCATTGAATTTCAAAGAAAACTCACTCTTTATCTTCTATTTTATAAGGACTTTTCTCTTTAAGTGCTTAGTTATAGTCTAATAGGTCAGAAATGGGATCAGTCAAGTACTTTTTGCATTAAGGTAAGTTATGGAATAACTAGAGTACATATTTGTATACACATACCTATTGAGTTACGGGAAAATTATAGTAAATATTTATATATACATACTTGTTGCATGATAGATCGCTAATATATATTTTTTCTCTTGTATTTATATTTCCACAAAGTTGATATATAATTACATGTAACATATTACATCATTTGTATAAATAAAGTTGATGAGATGTTACTCATATCAACTTCATATACTAGTTAAGTGTCCTAAGATAGCTTACGATTATTTAAAATCCAACTTATTGTGTAATTAGATGAAATTATATATATTTTTTATAATTTCAATTGAATGAAAATCTTATAGGTAGGAAATGTTCCCCATTGATAATAGAAAGAAATAATAAATATTGACAAAAATACTTATTTTACAAAAAAAAAAAGGAAACATAAAGGCTTTGTAATTTATTTTTTGCACTTTTTTTATTTTTTAACATATGCTTTCACATCTATTTAGCATTAAACAATTACAATTCTACTAATTTTAAAGTTAATTTATTTCGTTAACTTTTTTAAATGGAAAATAAATTACATTAATCCAAAATAATGGTTAAATTAAGCAATATTTTTTATGTCTTCATTTCTACTAATTAATATTAATAATTATATATTATATATATCTAAATAAATTATCTTGTTTTAAATTGAAAATTTCGTTAAAAAGCTTATATTTTGTAAACCAAATGGCATTGAATTAAAAATACCAACTAGTTTATAAAAAGATATCAACTTAAAAATCATAAATAATCCTTATTATTGTTAAATTCTCAAAAGCTAATTATCATTTTTATTATTTTTATATTAGTTTTACAAGATTTTTACCTCTTATGTTTGTTAAAAGATGATGTGACATTATACTAGATCATAACTCATCTACTCATGTAGAGATATCCAAAGGGAAAGAGAGAGGAGGCAAGTTTATTAAAGAAAATAATTTGTCTTTTTGCAATTTGCCATGTATTGTGATGATCCATCTTAGATCATGATTAACATAGAACCCAATCAATCAATTTCCACTATTTTAACTCATTTTCACTTATTTATGTACACATGCTATTAGTAAAAATGGCTATGTAATCTAAGATGTGACATAGTCATTGTCCTCAAAGAATTATTCGAGCCTCTCACGCAAAGTTTGAATTAGCAATTCCTTTAGGATTCAATAAACTCATTTGTTTTGAAATTGCACAACCAGGATAGGATTCAAGCAGCATAAAAATGAAACCCAATAAGTAAGGAAAGAATATTTATTGAAAAAGTTATTGTAAATGTGTGTTATGTAAAATGAGAGAAATCATATACTATTTATAGGCTAAGAAATATAGCCATTAAAAAATAACAGGTGAAAATATAGCTGTTGAAATATAACTATTAGAAATATGATCGTTGAAGATATAACTGTTAAAAAATAAATGTTAAAATAGCCGTTAAAAATAAATGTTTAAATAGTTATTGGGAAATAGCCATCGAGAATTAAATATTTGAATAAATACATTGACATTTTAATTTTTACTAACTATTTTATATTATCTTTGACCCACCTCATACGCATGAGCTTGCCACTTTCTTTCCTTGTCATTTTACATAAAGCAAAATTTTCATATATAAAATTTCTCTTAAGATCTAACTTGCTCGATGTAAGACTTAATTTTTTGAAATACTACTCAATGTATAACAATCTTACACATATTTTAAAAGACTTATAAAAGAAAACAAAGAAATAAGTAAAAAAATTTTGCTAGTTTCTCAAGTAAATGTAAATCATCGACTTAATTTTTTGAAATATTACTCAATGTACAACAATCTCTCATATATTTTAAAAGACTTATAAAAGAAAATAAAGAAATAAGTAAAGAATTTTTGCTAGGTTCTCAAATAGATGTAAATCATCAACTTGTGTCTTTAGAGATTATAAACCAAATTTAGAAAAAGAGAAACATAATTTATAAAATTACTAGTGAAACATTTAACTTCTATAAACTGATAATCTCTTATTATAAAATAATAGTCTCACCAATCAATTCACATTTGTAAATCATTTTCCTATGCAATGAAGTTTTACGCTAATAAGCCATGCGTGTACCCAGTAATTCATAAGTACTCTAGACATCTTATCATTATCTCATAAGAATAGCTCCATTCCACACTCATATAAGTGAATCCATTAGGTATATATTGCAATTAAATACACCACTCATAAAGGTTATGGAATTCATTAAGAGTCAAGCTTATCCTCATATATAATTTACAGTTTTCAAGCACTATTCACATACATTATAGGAAGGGCATATAAAATTAATTTTAGTGCTTTTAGAATTAACATTAACTTATTATTACCCATATCAACCTACTTCATAGGATTACTAATCAGATAGGTTAGGTTACCATCGATAATAATTTCTTAAAACGGCATTAGTCCCATTTCTCTCAATGTTTTAATTATTTATTTTTTACCCAAAGGTTTTGTCAAAGGATCGACTAAATTCCTTTCTTACTTCACATAATTTATAAAAATCATTCTATCTTTAAGCAATAGCTTTGTAATATTATGTTTCAATTTAATATGTTAATTTTCGCTATTGAAACTTTTATTCTTTGTAATGGTTATTATTAATTGACGATTACAATGTATAAATATTGAAGATTTTAGTTTCAAAACTAATGGTATATTAGATAAAAAAAAATTATCCACTTAACTTCACTTTTAGCTATCTTAAAAGCCATAAACTCTAACTCCATGGTGGATCTAACTATAATTGTTTACTTGAATGATTTCCAAGCCACTGCACCACCATTAAGGGTAAACACATAACTACTAGTGGATTTTATTTCATCTGAATAAAAAATATAATTAGCATCACTATATCCTTCTAATACAACAGGAAACCCACTTATACAAAATATTATAATTCATTAGACATTTCATTATTCTAGTCATATTCAAAAGATACTTTAATCCTATTTTTTTAAATATAGAGGTTAAATTTACTCTAACATTAGGCACATGCAAAATATCACTTAAAGTTAAGGCCTTACTAAATGTAAATTTTAAAAGTATTTTACTTTTTCTAATAACCTTTACATTTCTTGAATCTCCAAAGTAAACTAGATCTTCTTCATCTCCTACTAGTGAGTAAGAGATCAAGGCTTCTCTATTAGAATATATATGCCTTGTAGCACTTGAGTCTATAATCCAATCTTTCACATTGGCCATAATATTTACTTGAGAAATAACTGCCACAATTATGTCATCTTTATCATTTCTAATCAAATTTGCTTTAGGTTTTGGAGGATTGTCATTTCTTACTTTTTTTCGATATTAAGGTGTATGATGTTTTAGCTTACTACAAACATAATAGTTTTCTAAATTTTTCTTTAGTTAAATATTAGTATCATAAGGAGTATTAACAGACTTTTCCTCTAGATACACAAATTTCTTAAAAAAGGATTTTTTTATACATAATATTGTAGAGCTAACATAATACTACTATTTTTCCTTATAATTATGATTCTCAAGATAACATTAGCTTTTCTCATGTTTTTCATATCAAAATTTAAGGCTAAAAAAATTTTAATCTCATATACTATATTAAAATTAATGCCAAAAATAAAAATATTATCCTTATACAAGATAATAATCACACATTCACTGTTTATTATACATGTATAAGTTAATGATCACACATTCATTATTTTCACATTCTATATATACACATTTATCCACTTCAACGTAAAAAAATTATTATATAAAAGAGTTTGATTAAATTTACCATGTTACTATTTAAGAGCCTATTTTAAACCATATAAAGACTTTCTCAATTTGAAAACTTTTTGTTCCTGTCTTGGGACCTCACAGCCTTCAAATTATATTGTATAAATTTTTTTCTCTAAATCTCCATTTAAAAAGTAGTTTTTACATCCATTTGATGTGCAACTAATTTAAAATAGAAGTCAAAGCAAACAAAATATGAATTGAAGAAATCTATGTTACTATCTAGAAGTGTCAAAGTAATCAATATTTTATTTTTATGTAAAAATTTTTGTAATTAGTTGAGTTTTATATTTTTCAATTGAATAATTAGGAAAATATTTCTTTCTAAAAATCCATTAGTAACCTATTGGATTTACTACAAGAGGCAAGTCCACTAATTTTTAAGTTTGATTTTGTGAAATTATTTCAAGTTTTACTTTGATTACTTTTTAAAAGTTTTACTTTAAAGTATATTTGAGGATCATTATTAATAATAAATGTAAAAATTATTTTTGAAAGAGGTTTTTTTCCTTTGTCTTTTACTTTTTATTAAGATTTCACTAATCAATTTTGAATCAGTCAAATGTACATTTAAAGTCTTTGTTACATAAGAAATTTTATCTTATACTAGATAAATGTATTCAAAGAAGTCGGCATTCTTTGTCTTTATTAATGTATTGCTATTAAGCACATCCCTTCTATATATAGAACTATTATTTGCATATCCCATAAATATAAAATCAAAGGTGTTTGATCCTATTTTCCTTTTCTTAGGTTCAAGTTATAAAACTTTAGCTAAACATCCTTACATTTTCAAATATTATAAATTAGGTGCATAACCTTTCTACAATTCATAAGGTGTTTCCCTTATTTTCTTATGAGGTATCCTATTTGTAAGTGACATATAAAATGAATTTATAAACACAAATTATACTAGCTAACACATCGAATTGAAATAAAGGCCATTCAAACATATTAAGTGAATAAAATAATAAGTAAATTTGTTAACACAAGCTTACATAAACTTGTTTATCATACATAAATATCTTCACCTTTAAATTAGAAAAATAAGGTTTATTAAATCTAAAAATGAAAATTAGTTAATGTTTATGACCCTATAAATATATTGTTTAGGATCTTAATAAAAACTTCTCAAGCAATCCACAAACATTAGATAAAAAAATTTAATTTTATTTCAAACTTCAAAAAGATAATATAAACTCGCATAGAGGATTAATATAAATTCTTATATAGGATTTAAGATAAACATGAAATCAAGAACTATTAAAATGCTACTTTTTTTTCACACTTGTATAGTGTATTATCAATAAAAACTAAACACGTTAAGTCATGCAAGAAGTTGTGAAGCAAGTGGCTAGATAGTGATATTCACATATACAACAAAAATATTTCTTGATGAGAACAAATTCTTAAATACTGTAACTCCTAAAATAAAAATTAAAATATAAATAAATAAATAATTAGATTATCATTTCCTTTAAATTATGATTCAAGGTTCAACAACATAATAAATATATAACATTAATATAGCAATTGACAATAATAATAATAATCTTAATGTTAGAGTGAAGATTGAGTAGAACACCTACTTACCTCAGTTTATAATCTCACGATGGAAGTGCCTAAGATCATTGAAAGCTTTTAATTTATCTACATGGTCTCATTTATAAATAATTAAGGAAATTGAGTCATAACTATCCTATGATAGATCATAACGGTCTACATCTTAGATAAAAAATATAAATAAAAAGAATGGTTAGAGAAATTGTACCATATAAATTGTAAATACAATAAACTAGAAATTATTTTTTTTAAAACTTATTTGTAGAAATATTATCCTTAAGACTGCACTTGAGGGTTAATTCTTTGAGATTGTTAGTAAAATTAACTATACAATTTGAAGCATGACACAGGTCACTATCCTTAAGGAATTATCCCAACCTCTCATATAGAGCTTGAATTGGCAATTCCCTCAGGATTTAATAAACTCGTCTATCTTGAAATTGCACAACGGAACATGATGCAAGTAACAAAAAATTGAAATACAACAAGTAAGAAAAAAGTGTTTGTTGAGAAAGTTATTATAGATGTGTGGTGTAAAATGAGAAAAATTGTATACTATTGATAGGTTAAGAAATCTAACTATTGAAAAATACTCGTTGGAAATATAACCGTTAAAATATATCTATTGAAAATATAATCGTTGGAAAATAAATGTTAAAACAACCATTAAAAATAAATGTTTAAATAACTATTAGGAAATAACCATTAAGTATTAAGTGTTTAAATAAATATTTTAACATTTCAATTTTTACTAATCATTTTACATTAACTTTGACTCACCTCATGCATGTGAGCTTGTCACTTTCTCCCTTTATCATTTTATATAAAAGAGAAGTCTTATATATAAATCTTCTCTTAAGGCTTAATTTACTCGATGTGGAACTTAGTCTTTTGAAATACTATTTAATGTACAACACTTGCGTATATAAGATAATGAAGAAAATTATCAAAGAATGTTATATTGAAAGATGCAAAAATTATATTTATCAAAATGGTTCTATAATAAAAGGAAGTTAAGTTGCTTATATTCTATTCTAATTTATGAATAAATAGCCTAACTAACCCTAGTTATGAAAAGTTTATGTTTTTTTTTTTACCTTTTTTCTAGATAGTTCAAAGCCCAAAAAGATTATCTATAACAAAATATCTACCACTTCCAATTGTTATACCAAGAGAGCTTTTAAGGGATTTATCCTTGTAATGGTGATAAAGGAGGAAGTTCAACCTGAGAATCTATAAAAGAAAACAAAAATGAATAAGTTCAAGGTTTAATAAGTAAACATTTTAATAAATATAAAGCATAAGAACATTTATTTAAACTCTTACTAAGCATATTTATCCTCTTTAAACCTAAACATTTTTATTACACAATTCATAAAACAATCTTATTAGTATCATTACAACAATCATATAAATATGTATATCTATTTGCATAATTTCTCAATTTCATGTATATCACATCCGAGTCACATGAGAAAAATAAATAATAAAGTAATGAAAGCAAATAAATTTTCTTATAATCCTCATCTATTTTTACCCTTAACAAACTTATCGTTGTCTTTCTAAGTTAACTTTATCCCTTACAAGCTAGTATCATATCCAATGTTCAATTCATAAATGATATTAATATGCCCTATCTTAATTTTCACAAGTATCAATACAAGTTGAGCTTAAATGAGTATAAAACAATGCAAATTATATCACAAATCTACATGTCAACACCACAATGCCTTCTTTGCATGGCTTTAAGTATTTCACCAACATCATTTATCCTACTTATAATCATTTCCAACAAAATTTTAAGGTACAAGTGCTATTCATGTATTTAAGAAGGATAAAATTTTTATTATCAAGTTAACAATTTATTTTACATGTAAATATACAGTAAGATAGTCAATTATATTTAATTTCGAAAGCAAAATATAAATTTTAACTAAGAGAATTGATTCTAGAATAGATTTAGGAGTTCTAGTAACTTTATTTCAAGTTATATATATATATATATATATATATATATATATATATATATATATATATATATATATATATATATATTACATTTTAGGGCGCATTAATTATGTAATCAATTCACACACGAATATTCTATTTTTTTTATAAAAATTTACTACTCATTTATAAGGGAAACCCCTCCGATTCTAATGTATATGTATTATAATGCAACTCAAGTACCATTACATGTAAGATCAACATTATAATGACAAGATTCAACCTTTTGTTTGTGTCAAGCATTAACAAAAAATAATTTACCATAAATTATTTAAAATTAAATAAAAACCAAACTTAACCCATTTAAATCTTTCAAAAATAAGTAAAAAAAATTAGAGGAATGTTTACTCACTTAGTATGGATAAGATGACAAATAGGTAGAATTGAAGTCTGCTTAGTCTTAATTATCCAAAATTTCAAAGATTCCGGTTAGGGTTCACAACTTTTTTTTTTAGCTAAAAAATACTTAAATCCCATTAAACTTAAAGGAAGAATAAAAAAAGCTTATTAACAATGGAGGTCTAGATGATCTTACTTTGATTATATAAAAAATTTAATGAATATTAATTCCTTTTTGGTTTGATCAAGAAGAGGAAGAAGATAAGGTTAGAGAGGAGAGGAGAATAAGAGTGGTGTGTTTTGGTAAAATGAAAAAAGTGTCTGAATTTTGGGGAAATAAGAGGATTATGATTACGACACTTTGAAATAAATAATACAAGTATCTTCTATATTCATATATTCACCTTCAAACACATTTAGTCTTTCAATATTTCACTTCCCCTAATTTTTTCCCCAACCATTCCATACAAATTTATTAAAGAAGTAATCTTTTATTTTCAATTATCTATTAAATTATTTATTTTTGGAAAAACATTTTATATTTTAACGGTTGCAACATATGTATTTAATGTCTGTACCTACAAAAGTGTTGCGTTCTAGTTTTATTTTCTTTTGTAAAAGATATAAAATTTAGTATGATAATTCTATAATACCTAAACAAAAAATTTAGGTATGCATACCTTGACTGAAAATCATTATTTGCTATTTGCTATTTGTATCATCTTGTAAGACTTCCACTATTTATTATCTAAGCCAAATAGTGAAATAAAATTCTCTACTTGCCTTCAATTACTTTTTATATTTACTAATCATATACTTTAATAAATTAAACCAATACTTTATATTTATTTGTTTCTCTCAAAATACATATGCATCATTTTTTTCTATTTCTCTCAATTAGTTTACATTCATTGGAATATTGTTTTGTGATATAAAAAAATCATAAAAATGTAATTATTAAATATTATTTATACTAGAGTCTCATATAATCTACTATTAATGAAAATTTATTTTGTAAACAATGAATAACAAAGTTTCATATTACTAAAAAGTAAGAATGATCATAAATTTTTATAATATCAATAGATCAATTTAAATCCTTCTCACTAAATTCTAATTTATTCTTTTAAATAAGATTTTTTATTTTAATATAATGAAATTTTACCCTATCACCTACCATTAAAATTTGCTAAAATTTCTTTACCTTTAGTAAAATTTTTAGTTAACTTTATTTTTTCTAAATGGCTTGATTTCTTCCAGCTAATTAGTAATAAAAAATTAAAATTGAAAATATAAAATTTTATACAATAAATTAAGTTTAAACTCTACTTAAGATGATTATTAATTGTTACTTTTATTTTAATATATGACTTCACATAGAATCTATATAATTAATTATTTTTTGCACTTAAGTCTACCTTCTTAAACTTATGTTTAGTTAAAAACAATCTATATATTTATGTTAATAGAGTATTAACCACTTGGTTATATAAGAAGTTGTAAAGGTAAATAAATAAATTTCAAGCTAAATAAAAATTAAAATAAGGTTCTACCGTGTCTTATTTACTACCTATCACTATCATCTATGAAAGAGTCAAGTTAAATAGATTTTCAGTAAGTTAAAAATGGGTACTTCTACATTTTTATTAAAAAAAAAGAAAATTATAATGATATTTGTGAATTTAAAAATTAATCTTTAAAACTCAATCATCTTAAAATTATTATAAGAAGCAACTATATAATTAAAAGCAACAAATATCTCATTTGACATTTAATAATGTTTCAAGAAATTTTGTCTATCTTCCTAATATTATATTAGCATTTGTTTTGAGAGTAACAAAAAGTAAATTCTCCTTCATTTTAGCACTCGATGTAAAAAAATTTAAAAATGAAAAATATGTAATAAAAAATAGGTAAATTCTATATAAGACAAAACATTGTGGCTGTCTCAATAATATATAGTTGATAAATTAAAAGAATTGTCAATAAAATTACCATAGCCATTGGATTTAGTGACAAAAAAAATGAATGGTTCAAGATTTGCTATTTATTTAATATATCTATACCCTAACTTCTACATTGGTGTTGAAGAACAATCCAACCTATTATTAACTTCACAATTTTTGTTAGATTGTGTCACAAATTTTCTTCTTAAATGTGAGGATAAGTTTAATATCTTTTTCTAAATTCTACTTACCGATGCTTTAACTCTTTAGGTTGGTTCAAGGTGGTATTTAGTCCATAAAGCCAAATATTTTAGGAAATCTTAATAATTTTAGAAATTTAATTTCCTTAAATTTAATTTTTGAGAATGTGATATTATCATATTTAATTTAATTAAAAATATTCTTAAAAATATTATAATATTATAATTTAATTATTTTATATTTTAAAAATATTAATAATTTACTAAAAATATCTGTATTGAAAATCGAGTGACCAATAGTGATTAGTGATGACTAATAGTAATTATTAGCAGTAAATAGTAATAATGGTTAAAATTGATAAATGGTAGTAAACAGTAGTTAATAAATATCATCAATGATAAATAATGATTAAAGGTTAATGATGGTGACCGATGTTGGGTGATAACTGATGGTAGTTATCAATGATGGGTGGTGGTGGGTTACCGACGATAGATGGTGATTAATTATCATAGATAATAGTAAAGTAATGTGTTAATGGTGTTAAAACTTAGTCTATTTTTATCACTAAAATATTTTCATATCATGAGAATTTATAATATCCACCTCCTTTATAGGAATACTTTTAGAGAATATTGGTTTAAAAATAAAAATATTTTTAAAAATATTTTTTTAAAACTTTAAATCAAATATAATATTTCTGAGAGTGTGAGAAAAAATGTTGTGAACTAAATGTCACCTAAAGGTTTGTATAAAAATTAAGGATGCAAACAAGTCAAATTATTTGTGAATAGCTCGAGATTGATTTACAAAAAACTTAATTCAAACTTGACTTTAAATAAGTCAGGTTTAATTGAGTCAAGTTTGATTAATACATGAACCAATTTTGAGTTTTATACTACTTGATTTAAATTGTTAACAAGTCTAAATGAGATTAATAATAAAAAATATATTTATTTTTGTACCATATTATCATATATAAACAACACAATATATTAAAAGTTTAATCTCATTAATAATTGTTGATGTTGTATGAAGAATTATTATATTTTGATTGAAGTATTAATTTTCTAATTTGTATTACTTCTTACTAAATATAATTATTAGTATTACGTAATGACTATGCAAATATTTTTGATAAATCTAATAATTATAAAAAATTATATTAATAAGTAAAATAAGATTAAAAAATAATGCCTAATTTACTTGTGAAAGATAATAGTTTATATGAGAAAATTGAGGTAAAATAACAAACAATTTGAATAAGGTTGTAAAAACTTAGTTATGCTCATTTTTATTATAAATTTAAACTCAAATTCAAATATTTCAAATCTCATGAGAAATTTCATTTAAGAACACAATATTTAAATAAGTTAGTATAAATTGATTGAGGCTTTGAGTTCAAATTATTTAAATTTAATGATGTTTAGTTCAAGTTTGAACTTCTTTATTTTTTACAAATTCAAGGTTAAGTGAATAAATATCTAATTTGATTCGTTTGTTTCTTAATGATAATAAAAGATAAAATTATAAGATTATATTATATGTGACTCCACTATTAATGATACACTAGTATTAGTATAATGACTTTTGTTCATAGTACTCTAAACAAGAAAAAATTTACCCACAAAACCTTTTAAATCCATTTTTTAATACAAAATTGTCTTCCAAAATATACTCTCCAATGATCCAAACGTGAGCTATTCCAATCAACATATTTTCTTAAGTTTAATATAATCACCCACTATTCTAGACATGTGGAGTATTTGGTGATATATGATTCTAAATCCAATTCTTTCCATCATTTTTTGTCTAAATCTGATAAATTATATTGAACCTATAACTACTTTGAATTTGAATTGGATTGAACTCCCTTTATAAAATAAAATCCTCTCAATATCACTTTTTTTTTTATTTATAAAATTTGAATTCAAAATCTTATTTAAATAAATTGAACTTTTAATTATTTAGATTAATCGTTCCTATTAATAAAAAATATATTAATATTACCTATATGCTGTCCAAACTTTTTATGGAACTTCTACAGGGAGTTAATCCATTAATTATTTTATCAATTAAAATGTTTCGTATTATAAAATTAAAAAAAAAAAAACATTTTTCAACATCTGCTCAAGTCAAACAAACGTCTACGACGGGGGGAAGCGAAAGCGCCTTAGAAACCATTTTCCACCTATCTTCGTTTGATGTCTTTTCTTCGCAACTTTCTTCGGCAAATCCTAACGTGTGAGAGTTCGCAAATCCCTTAAATTAAGGGCCATAAAAATAGCCATCGTTATCTTTTGTTTGTCCAAGATGTTATTGTTTTGAAGGAAGGAAAAACTTAATACAAGGTCACAGATGAAGTAATATATTAAAAAAAAATTTGATGCATTCCTATTTTAAAAATGGATCCTGTCCCATTTTTTTCTTTTTCTATTTTTTTTATTTTTTATATTTAAAAAAATTAATTTTTATCTTTCATTTTAAAATTTTAATAAAAGATTAAATACACTTTTAATTTATCATTCTATTTCATTGATTAATATTTTATTATCTTTCTTAAAATATCTAAATATATTTATTCCATCATATTTCCCTCTTCATTTTCAATTGTCTTAGATTTTATGTATAATAAAAAAATAAAGAATAATTTAAAAAAATTATTAAGAATAAATATATTAAATTATTTTTTAATATTTGTAAAATTAATTAATTATGATAGATAATAAAAAATGATGAGAATAATAAATAGTGAGATTTATATAACTGTAAACATCATCATTTGCAAGAAAGAAGCGAGTATGGAGTAAATTCAAAAAAATGAAAAACAGCATTACTTATTTTTTTATTATAACGTTTATTTACTAATATTGTGTTATTTGAAATAAACCATCTTTGATGGTTAATGTCATACTTCCATCCCTTTTTATAAAATTATGTATTAATTTTTGTAAAACGTTTTTATATTTTTCACAATTTTTTAAGTTATACTTTTATATGAAATTAAGAAAGTAAAAAAATTTTCTTTTTTGCAACTTTAATTGATAAAATTATACTTTTTATTTACTTATTACATGTAAATCTTATATACACTTATACTTTGTAAAAATAATTTAAATTTAATTTATTATCAATATTAATTAATTTTATATTATTATTTACTTATTTATTATCATATCAATAAAAATTATTAAAAATTATTAATTACTTTAAATTTTTAGTAATATATTTTTTATTAACTGATCATATAAAATATTTTATAGTATCATTTAATCAGATTTAAACTCTAATTAAAAAATTATAAGATTTCACAAAAGATTTAACCTTTATATTATACTTTTGCAAAAACTCACGAAACCTCCGAATACGTAATAAAATATTACATTTTTTAATTTTGCTCAAATCGGTTAGTACATAAAAATATTGAACATACATTGGATTTCTTAATATTAAAAAAAGAAGACAATTATTCAACTAAATTTACCTGTTGCAACCTCCGTAGAGATATCCCTTGAGATGCGTTGACTTATCCTATCATTGCATTTTAATTAATTGTGATCATGCTTAACCACTTACTCAATATATTAATGTATTCACTTCTCCCACGAATTACCTGTTTTAGCAATGTCGACAAGGACGGTAAATTATACTTTTATTTACCAATAATTTTTTTCTCTCTCTTAACTTATTTTTACTTTTATCTAATTAAATTCATTTTTATGCTTTTGATCATTAATATTTTATTTATTTAAATTATTTTACATTTAAAATTTAACTAAAAATATACATAAAATGCACATATTTTTTGGTACTTTAAATCTAATTTAATTTGACATATATGCAAATAAAAAATGAAAGTGAGCACCACTATTTTTTAATAATTAGGTTAAATTTAAGAAAATAGAAAGTATGTAAATTTTATGTATATTAAATATTTTAGAAATAAATTGATTTTAAGAATGAGCATTAAATTAGGTTAAAATAAAGAGCATATACATTTTTGTGCATATTTTATAAATTTTAGATGAAAACAATTCAATTATGTAAAATATCAATTATTAAAATTATAAATAAATAAATAAATAAATTTCAAGTGTTAAAATAATAGATGGTCAAGGGGAAAAAAAAAGGAGTAAATCATACATAGATAAACTTTACTCACATAACAACAATAAGAAAGAAGGGAGAAAGGATGCTACATATTTATTTACTCGATTACTTGATGTACCTAAGTTATAATTTCCAGCAAGTTAACTCATACGGAAATCATTATACCTTTAAAAGAAAATGAATGAAAGAAAGAAAGATCGTTTTTCACCTTGCAGCAGGAGACTTTGCCATATTATTGGTGCAATAATAAATTAATGTATTATTAGAATTAATCATATAATTTTTTTTTATTTTTAAAGTTAGATTTCACATGTCAAATATAGTAACGATTAGATTTAGTGAAATTAATAGTGTATCACAGAATTTTTTTACTTGAATTGCAATTGAAAATTTTTTAAATATAAAAAAAAATTCTATTTTCTAAAAATAAAAAAATGCTATTATTGTTTTCTAAATATTAACTAAAATTGATGATTTTCTGATGAATTAAGCATTGATCAAAATATTAGATAATTTACAAAATAAAAAAGACATTAGCCACATGAAATGATTGAAACACTATCAAACTTGCTTCTATACTTAAAGAAAGTAAAAATATGAGTAAATTGATATTTCATAGAATTATAAAGAATACTTGTTTTTAAGTGTAGGTATAATATTAAAGAGTGTGGATGAAAATCGAATATCTATATAAATCAAAATACTTATGTCCGCGCAGCCGAAAAAATGAGGCAAAGCTGCCATATTGAAATTTCATTTGACTTATGATGTTAATAATACTTAAAAATTATTTAATTTAAATTCAAAATATATAAATAACTGAGGGCAAGAAACCGGCTGAATCAAAAATTTTCTTTGACCATTATTAGTACATGCACCGTGGGAATAAATAGAGCTCATATCATTTTTCTTCTTTTCAGCCGCAAAGGATGGAGTTGACATTATAATTAGAGAAGTTAATAGTGAAAAAAAAGAATTGCAGCAAATGAGGAGTTTTTGGTCGCATCCTCTGCATCAAAAATTTTAAATGCTACCATTATAATATGTATTCTTAACGTAATCTTTTACTATATCATTTATTAGTTATTTTAATTTTATATAATTATATTTATCAAATTTTAAAACATAAAAAATAAAAAACTTAACATATTAGAATTTCACAAAGACTTTGGTTGTAACCATATTTCAGCTGACCCAAGGCCACGATGTCTTCTTTTAGTTGCTCACGCAAGATTTGGTCTTTGTGCTTTTCCTAACATCATTGTACACATTATTTGCCTTTGTGGTGACTTTCACAAAAAAGGTACACTGAATTGGACAAAAATATAACTGTTATAATTAAGGACAGAGGGTGAAAAATTATGAGCTTGCTAGGATATTTTAAAAAATTTTAAATGATAATGTAATAAATTTTAAAATTATTGAATTGAAAATATTTAATTATAATTATTTATTTTTAATATATATAATTAAGTAATTTTAATTTAATAATTTTTAAAATTATCATATCACTTAGGATTTTAAAATTTTAAGAGTGTTATAGAATTCATTGAAAAATTATATACGAGATAACAATATTGTTTCATTGAAGGGGTTAATAAAATAAATTTTTATAAAAATATTTTATATATAAAATTTAAAATATTTCAAAATTTAGGGGTCATAACTGCAGAGATATAAGAGGCGCCGGCCCCAGTTAGAAGCATCATAGATGGTCCTCCTTTCTCTAAATTTAGGAGTAAAGGTCATTCCATTTTATCAAGGAAAAGTTTATACTATATTATTCACGAAATGATATATTAATATATTATTGATTATTTATTAAATTTATTTTTTAAATTAAATTTAGTATGTTATATAATAATATATTAATAATTAAATTTGATGATGTATCATTATATTATATTAATGTTATACCATAATCATCTTTTAACAAAGTTACAGTTATATTTACAGTAATTTTAAGGCTTACAATGATATATAATCAGATTAATTAACTTTTTGAAATCATACTAACAGCAAATTCGAATATAATTTGTGTTGCGTACCATCAAAGAATATGAAGCCCACCCATTAAACTAATACAAAAGAGTTATAGTCAGGTTGATGTACAATTTCGTAGCCTTCACCCTACGGCTTCCGGTTGAAAATTGGGCCTCTTTGCAACAACGGATTGATTTAGTAAAAATAAAAGGATTTTGAATTTAATTTTTAGATATACTTTTATCAAAATAAATTTATTTTTTATTATTTTCAATTCAAATAAAAATTAATCTCATATTTAATTAAAAATGTGTGGAAATATAAAAAAAATTCTAATCAAGGAACTTTATTTTAAATTAGACCGGTCAAATTTAATTTAAATTTCATGTTTGCAAGTCTTCAACGTGTTCTGGATAAAAATGTAAAAGCATTATTGACTGAATAAAAATGAATTTTTTGAACAAAAAGCGAGTTTAGTGAAGTGACGCTGCCTCAAAATATGTGGGAAGTGGGAAATTCTCATTCCCCGCGTAAGTACTACTGTATTGTATGAATAAATAAAAAATGCAAGATATTTTTTTCAATTTTAAGTTACTTAGATTTTATCCTTTTTATTTAACCATTTTATCAAATTATATAATTTATTAATAACAATCTTAATATTATAATATATAGTTTATATTTTAATTTTTTATATGTAATTTTTTTAATTTATTTTATTATTTAATTAAAATTTTATATATTTAATTTAATTTATATTAATTATATAATATATAAATTATTTATAAAAAATAATAAGATAAATTAAAATATTATAATATTATAATTTTTATTTAAAAATATTATTAAAAAATTATATAATTAAATAAAATAATAAAATAAGTTCATAGTGGATGTTAATTTCAAGTTTTATATAATTTAAGGGAATGATTTTTAAATTTTTAAATTAAAAGAGGATGTTTTGTATTTTTTTAATAAATAATAAGCAATGTAGGTAATTATATATTTAATTTTAAAGAAGGAAGTTCACAAATTCAGTGAAAGTGACAAAACCTCTTCCACCCTTTAAAAGCTGTCTCTATTACTCTCCATGGTTGCCTTCGCCTTTCCCTTTAATGAAACCCAAGGATCTCTCTGGAAACTCCACCGGCTTCAAATCTACAAATGCAACCTTCCATTTTCAGAACGCCAGGCTTGTATGTTGGAAGTATGAATTAAAATCACAAAAATATGTAATTAATTATAATAAAATTATGAGCGTACCTGGAGCATAATTTGATAAGGCCATGACTGATCTGAATGATGATGAGTAGAATTACAACCTACTTCGCCCCTTAGGTTAACAAGATAGAGAGAAAAGGGAGAGAGAAATTTAGAAGAGTGAGAATCCTTATTTTTCAATATATCTAAATAATAACCCTGATCTCTCTATTTATAGTTAGACTTGTGATAGGAAACTACTGACTACTAAAGGGCTGTAAGTTGGGACCTCTACCCATATGGGCTTATGTATGATCCAACCTATCATGGATCATACACATTAAACTAGGGCCCAATCTGTTCTATGCTTAATGTTAAAACACAAAACTAATTACTTAAATAAATATTTCAATAATTGATTAATGCTAATCCATATAATATTTCTAATAAAATTAATTATTTTATTTTTAAATACAACAATCTCCCACTTGGATAGCATTAATTAATTATATGAAATAATTAAAATATCAATAATTAAGTAATTAGTTATACATTAAGCTATAAACTTAATTCAGAAAATGAGACCACATAAAATCACTGAATCCGATAGGGAGACAAGTGATATAATATCTCATAATCTGAAAGGAACAGAATAACGTTTAGTCTTTCAACTATAACTCAGAAGAGAAACAACTTAAAATCATTGAATCCGATAGGGAAACAAATGATTTATATATGTATAAAACATATTACCAATGTTTCAATATCCAAACTGAGTGACAATTATAAAAGTGGAATGAGACCATACAGAATCACTGAATCCGATAAGGAGACAAGTGATGTTAAATTAATGTCTCATAATCCCTAAGAACTGGATATATATATATATATAAGGTTACTGAGCAATGATTGCATAAGTGGAATGAGATCATACAGAATCACCGAATCCGATAGGGAGACAAGTGATGTTAAATTAATGTCTCATAATCCCAAATGAATTTGATATATATATATAAAGTTAATCTTTTGACCACAGCTCATATCATAAGAGAAACAACTTAAAATCATTGAATCCGATAGGGAAGCAAATGATTTATATATGTATAAAACATATCACCATTGTTTCAAAATGAGCAATTACTGGTCACAAATATCAATAAAATAAAATAAGCATATCTTAGACTCCCACTAAACTAAGGCTTCATAAAAATTTAACAAGACCCATATGAGTTACTTGATTTTAAATACTCCTATAGGTAAGCCTTAAGTTAACGGATCCCTTGCATGTCTCCACTAGGGCTATGTTTAATGTGAGTCTGAAATTCAGCAATCTTTTCTCTCTAACAAACAGGAGTTTATCATAAAAAAATATTCAATATGTCTAGAATTCCTATTGTTTTGAGAAAAGCACATAATAAAAGCCTTATCGCAATAAAATTTGGTAGAGATCATGATATAGAATTAACTAATTGCTTGCCAAATATCAACTTCCTCAACCTTATAGCCTGTCAATTGGCCTCATAATATGCGATAAATTCTACTTCCATTGTTAAGGTAGCTGTGAGTGTTTCTTTAACACTTTCCCATGAAACAGCTCCTCCAAACATCATAAAGATGTATCTAAATGTTGACTTACAATCATCTATGTATAAGGCATGATCAGTATTTAAGTAATAATTATACTCAAGTAAGTTAGATCGTCTACAAGTCAACATATGATTCTTGGTACTTTGTGGGTACTTCATAACCTTCTTGGTAACTTTTCAATGATCCATCCTAGGTTTACTTGATAATCTTCCAAGCACACTAATAGCAAAAAGCTATATTTAATGAATGCAGACCAGTGCATACATAAGATTATCAATAGCGGAAGCGTAAGAAATCTTATCCTATCTGTTCAATCCAATTGGCTTGGTACAAACCTAAAATATTATAAGTTCTGTTACGATGGATCTAAACTCAATGGTTAACCGATCAAGTTCTTCAATGTGAGGATCTTTATTTATTTGAACTGAACTATCAATTTTATCTCCTCTAATGATAAGGGAATCTAAATAGGTACAGGCAGAATGGTGACCTTGTTACATAAATTGATAACTCTAAGCATCAAACTCCCACTATCCAAGTCATCCTTAAAATAAAATGTCCAATTAAATTTGATGACCTTGGTACTATAAAAGGGATAAGAAAATCTGTAACCTCTTGATCTAGTCTAATTTCTTTAACTAGGGATTATAGAGTCTCATATCTACTTTATAACTCCACACTTAAAAAATTTTTAAGATATGAGAATTTAAGTTTAACAACACACCTTTATTTTACCAATCTTTCTAATCTCTCTAAGAAAAAGGGCCTAAAAAAAATGATACCATAAAATGGAAGAATTCTAACTCATTCTAAGTTATTTATGCCTAATTATAGCATTGATGGGAATATCAAAAGATGCAACAAGATAATCTTTTAAATTCAAATGATATAGATCATTTTGTAAGGTGACATTACCAACAATAGCAAAATCATTATGAATCTCAATCTTTCCACTTCATTGCCAAAAGGAATAACTACAATTATCCAAAGCAAAATTAGAAATCAAATTTCTTCTTATAGAAGGTACATAAATAACATTATTTAGATTCAAAATATGTCCAGATGACAAACATAAGGAAATTGATCCTATGTATTGAACCTTAACCTTACTACTTGGTACTCCAAAGATATTTTTTTTTTCTCTCTCTCTCTTATTTGGGATCTACTGGTTCTTGAACCCCTTTAAAGAATTTGTAACATGAACAGTTTCACCAGAATCTAACCACCAAAATTCAGAAGATATTTCAAGTTTATTGGACTTAAAACACACTAAAGTTAGATAGGTAGAATTGAATTTCTCTTCAACAACTTTCATGTACATCACAACAGTGTTCTTATCTGGGATACTCTCTCTAATTCCTTTTTTTTTTTTTTAATAGTGAACTTAATCATTGCCAAACAAATCCGATTCGAATCATACCATTATTTATAATAGGTCTTATCTGCAGCACTAGACTCGGGTAAGAGATCAGCCGGCTTTAGTTTTCTAAGAGCCAAATCCTCCTTAAAGATTGTCAGGTACATGTTCAAAGACTCTCTCTATTTATTATAGTTTATTCCATTAAGAGTCCTTACCACAAATAGTTGTTAAAAGACCGAGACTGATACAACAGGATTGAAAAATTATTAATTATGCGTGCACAACATAATTACAACACAAGATTTCCAATTAAACAAATCAGTCAAACAACTATCTAACAAAGTGGTATCCAAAATACATGTACCATAGATTTAGCTTGTACAAGGACCTACATAAAAATGTAATCAATATAACCATACCGATAGGGTACAAGAAATATTGAAACATTATAATTACTGCATGCCTATTCTAAGGAGTCTAAACTTTAAAATTACATTAACAGTGTTACACCGATAGGGTGTATCCATCATTAATGCAATGTACTCCTAAAAAAAAAAACTTAGAAGGACAATATTTTATGAAAAGTAGCCCTATTATATCCCTAATTTATCATTGGTATGAAATAAATGGTTTTAGGTGTTTTACATGTACTAAAATAACATAATTAAGGGCTCAAAATTATTTAATATAGTTATGTTCATAATTAGAGAGAGTGACAGTACACGAAGCCCAGAAAAAATACAAGGAATGTCCATGAATTTTCTCAGACCAAAATTTCATAGATAAAATATAATTTTATGCAATCAAAACTTTGCTAAATTCAAAATAAATAATTATTGGCTACAACAAATCCTGGAAAAATTACCAATTAATAGAAAACTAAATTCTAAACAACTAGGCCAAAATTTAGGCCCAAAAGGCCCTGCAAGTGCGTACACACGCTAACACGCGCTGAGCTCCGCAAGTGGGCTTGCACCAGAATGCAGAAATAAGTCTGCACAGCGCGTGCATATCACGCGCCATAGCCGCGCGTGGCTCATGAGAGAGCTGACTGGTCAGATGCAGAAGGCGTCTTGCATGCGCGTGTGTTACACGCGCTATCTGGCGCGTGTTTTACACGTGCGATGACAGAAAATGGCAGTGCTTTTGGCGCATGGATTTCACGCTCTCTGTGAGGACGTGTGGACCACGCGTGCAAGCAGCAGACTCGTTTCTTCGTCCTCCTTTTCTTCATGCTGGAGTTTATACTGGATTTCAGCCATTAATGGGATTTTTCAAGCTCCAAAAATTTATTTTTATCTCTTTTTAATCCTAGAAAATTATATCCAATCTATTTTAACACAGATTTACATATCAATCAAAAGAAAAGTTTCAAAACTATACAATCTATGTTCATAAAATTTTCTGGAAAAATCCATACGGATGCAAAGTAATCATAATATTTAATACAATCAAATAACATAGTAATATTCCTGATGTGTATAAGAATAAGATTCATGCATTACTCAGAAAGAAAAGCTTCAAATTTTGCGATCTGTGGCTGTAATATTTTTTTTCGAAGAAATCCAAATTCCAATCCGAACATTCACGAATTTTCAATACAATCAAACCACAGAATAATATTCTCGATGTAGATAACATCAAGATTCAAGATAGTTGTTGAAAGGCCGAGATAATTAAAATTGCTCATAATCATACAATTTATACTGTCAACATGCTCTGATACCAATTGTTGGAAGTATGAATTAAAATACAAAATTATGAAATTAATCATAATAAAATTATGAGCGTACCTGGAGCATAATTTGATAAGGCCATGACTGATCTGAATGATGATGAGTAGAATTACAACCTACTTCGCCCCTTAGGTTAACAAGATAGAGAGAAAAGGGAGAGAGAAATTTAGAAAAGTGAGAATCCTTATTTTTCAGTATATCTAAATAATAACCCTGATCTCTCTATTTATAGTCAGACTTGTGATAGGAAACTACTGACTACTAAAGGGCTGTAAGTTGGGACCTCTACCCATATGGGCTTATGTATGATCCAACCTATCATAGATCATACACATTAAACTAGGGCCCAATCTGTTCTATGCTTAATGTTAAAACACAAAACTAATTACTTAAATAAATATTTCAATAATTGATTAATGCTAATCCATATAATATTTCTAATAAAATTAATTATTTTATTTTTAAATACAACATTGTAACCAGAAAAGTCACAATCCTAACAACTTATTTGGGCGGGAAGAAGAAGACGAGAAATTTTTTAAATTTAAAAAATTTTAATTATAAATTGTTTTAATAGTTTTTTTATCTAAATAAAAAAGGAGAAAATATTTAAAATTTCTCTCTTTCTATTTTAATGAAATTGATAATTAATTTATTTCTACTAATTAAAAATAAAAATACGTGTGACGTGTGATATTGGAATATATAAGCATTTTTCGGACCCTAATCCAAGGCAATTGGAAGGATGAATAGTATGGAAAACTGTGCATAAATATGACATGTATTCTTGCTTTTACTAAAAAGAAATGTAATTATTAATTTTGTTATCTAAATGTTAGTTATACAGGATCTAAATGCACTGGAAATTATAAATTTCGAATTTTAAGGTATAGAAGATTATAATTATCATTTTTTATTGAGTAAAGGTAAAAACATATATTATAATTGAACTACATAAAAATTGAATAAACATCCTCTCCTTTTTTAAAAGAAAAAAATAAAGAGAATGATTTTAGTAAAGAGATAAATACAAAAAATATTTTTGGTACTGAAATAATGGGTCCTAATAAAGAATAATAGGCATTTTTGCAAAAATATTATGGAAAAATATTCAAATACATAAGAATTTCTTTAAGAAATACTTTTAAGAATCCTCTTTAGCAATTATAATTGCAATTATTACATCTAATTATTTAAATGAAATCCTATATATTTTCATGTAATTTATATTAACTAATTATAAGTATCGGAGAAGATTTACTTGCAAAAAGTACAGTATTTTCTTGCCTATACGATAGATAGGTATGCAACTAGCATCATGAACATGACTTTGCCTGCCCCGACACGTGGCACTTCAAAACAAAAAATGACAATAATGATAAGCAAGTACCACCAAATTAATCTAATTTAGTCGGTGCTACATGTATTGTTTAATGCAGACGAACAACGATTGACAGCGACCGAACCTAAATTGATATCTATCCTTATATTATATACGTAAATTTTAATTAATGAAGCTTAGCAACTAATTATATTTTAATATTTGCCCCACCAATTAATTTTGCATTGTAATCACCATCAAAGCACACGTCTGCTGGTCAATTGGAGGAAACCCATATTTATAGAGATGTTGATTCTCCATTTGTCTGGTGTCAATTTAGGTTAAAAGAAAACGGATCTTGTTAACCAATGCTCTGAGGCCACATTTTAAAGAAAAATTGCTGTTGAAAAATTTTGATTCAAGTGGCAATTCGTGTTTCTATTATAGTTTAAGTCTCATTTTGATTTTTTATATGTATATATTATGAATTAATCACTCTTACTATTGGAAAAATTAATAGGGTTGGGAAGTAAATCTTATATATAGAAAAGGCACTTTTATTTCATTCACTCTTAATTTAATGTAAGACTTTAGGAATAAATTAAATAAAAAACTCAACATTTTAAAAATCTTATCTTTCCAACAAGACTAGATGATCATTAACCAATACCTGGTTAATAGATGTCAAAAATAATATATATATATATATATCTAATATTCCTTTTATTTCTTTTTAAATATATTTTAAAATTAATACATAAAAGTTAAGGAAAATAATAATAATAAATAACTTTAATTTTAAAAGAGATAAGTTATAATTTACTAATATATACTCTGTTAAAAATTATTAATAAAATTGTTAAATATTTATTTAAAGAATAGAAATAATTTTAAAAAATAATAAATATAATTTTAGTTTTTTAAAATAATAAATAGAAATAATTTTTTAAAATGATATTAAAAAGAAAAAAATATCTAATATAACAATTTATATTTACTCTTTTATTTTCCTACTTTTGTCCTAGCGAGGAGCAATAACACAATCCAATCCTCACATAATTCATAGGCTTGGAACAAAGTACAATTTCTTAGAAGATAATTAGATTGTTTGATGATGAAGAATTAATTTAACTTGTTTCAAATAAGAAGTTTTTGCAGAAAATTTTAATTTTATTACCAATTACATAAATTTAATTATTTTTTTAAAAATTCATAAAAATATTTATTTCTTGCTAAGCTTTATTTTTTGAGAGTACTAGTTCTCACTGTGAAGAATGACACGGCTCGAAACTTCGAATGTCATGTAATCCAATAAAAGCATGGCAGAGAAAATCCACCGTTAGAGACACCACCCTGCAGATCAGATATTATATTACTTATATTAAATCACAATAAAAATATAACGAAAGGGAGTCAGAAAAATCCTCGTATCAAATCAAATTACAGCATAAAACAGATTGTACAGTCGGCCGCCGTACTTGAATTTCTATATTCATCGGACCACCAGATTTGATTGATGCCTAGCATCGTGATTAGTTAAAAGACTAAAGCTTAAAATGATTTGAAAAATATAAATCAATCAATTAGTTAATAGATTTTTGGTGGGAGTGCAAACGAGTTGAGCAACTCGTAAACAGTTCTAGATTGATTCATAAAAACTTCGATTCGAATTCGAATTCGAATTTTAACGGGTTAACTAAAATGAACTTGGCTCATTTAACTCATTTATTAAATAAGTTAAGCTTGAATTTTTTATTGATCGGCTCGAATTATTCGCGAGTTTAAATGAACTTAATATAAAATATATTTTCATTTTTTATATTATATATAATATAAATATAAAAAATTTACTAAGTTCTTTTAGGTTCATACAAATTCACTAAATTCTTTTAGACTCGTATATTATATATAATATCAATATAAAGAAATTACTAAATTCTTTTAGGCTCTTTTAAGTTCGCATAAGTTCGTTTGCGATCATTTAAATTCAAATATAACTTAAACTCGATTTTAAGTTTAAATACTTAGGTTCGATCAGAAATTTAAAATAAAAATTTTAAATCTCGTTTAAACTCAAATAAGTTCAATTAAACTCATATTCGAATCAAGCTCGAACTTGCGCTTGACTTTTTCAAATTTGATGAATTCGAACTCAAGCTCGTTCTCGTGTAATATTGACAAGTTAGAACTTAAGCATTCAAATGTTCGATTAGATTCGATTCGACTTGTTTGCATCCCTAAATTAGTACCTTTTTGGGCTTAGAAATTCCATCCATTGAGAATAGGCTATCCAGGCGCTTCTATTTCCAATACGCATATAATTCATAGAACCAAATATTTGTGATTTTTAAAATTTAATTTTAAAAAATATAATATTATTATATTTAACTTATTTAAAAACATTTATAAAATATTATAATATAATATAATTTTAAATTTTAAAAATATTGTTAAATTATTAAAAATATTTTTATTAAAAAGTAAATAATTCATGATAATAATAATAGTAAATGATAATAAATAATAATTATTAATAATAAATAATGATTAACAATAAATTATAATAAATAATAATTAATAATAATATATATTTAAATAATAATTATTGATAATAATAATTATTAGTAATAATTATTAATAATAAATAATATAAATAATGATCCTTAAATGAATGGTGATGAATTGTAATTATCAAACAATGAATTGTGATTAATTGTAATTATCGAAAATAAAAACTGGCAACGAGACGGGCAATAGTCGATCCTCACAAATGATAACAGGTGATGATTGAATTCAATAAGTGACAAGCACTAATAATGATAATAAAATAAAATATTAATAATAATTTAGCCTTGATAAAGAAGATGGTTAAAATAAATTATTTATATAAATTAAAGTCTTGAAAATATAAAATATCCACATCTTTTTATAAAAAAAATTTAAAAAATATAAAATTAAAAATATTTCAAGAAATCATTTTCGATAACATTTTTTAAAATTTGAATTAAGTATAAAAAATTTATATTTTTTAAAATATTTTTAGAAATGTAAAAGAGATACCCCTACTCAGCCGCCAAGCCAAAGTGAAGTCCCATCGGCCACAGAACCAGCGAAAGCAGAGTATCGAACAGAAGCATATTCTTGGAAGAAAAGCCAGTGGATAAATAGTTCAATACTATATCTTCACTCTCAAGGAGTTTGGCATAGAATGCTAATCCAGGACCATCCTTGAGGCCTGTGTTGTCTACTCTCCATGCTCAACAGATCCAACTGTAAATCTGACAGAGGCAAGATTCTTGAACAGTCTCCCTGGGGGGCAGATAGGATGCAGAATTGGAGTCACACACAGTCACCAGAGAACCATGCCGAACACGCCAAAGAAATAGTGCAAGCCCAGCTGGAGCTTTCTTACCCTTTGTAATCTCGCACATACAATGGGCAAAACACAGATTTTATTTTCATCATACAGTCAAGGCACTTAGCCTTAGCTCTCTGTTTCTTATCACCTTGTCATCATTTCCCCAAAATGAAAGACTAGGCCTGATTCCCCCATAAGTGTGAAGGAAATCTAAACATCAGTTAGTTCATGCACTTTAGAATTAATCAATTTTACAGGTACATAAATCAGTTGCCTCCGAACAGACACTAATCACCAATGATAGATATACAAGTAAGCAGTTAAACAGGATTAACTTGATGGCAACAACAAGAATCGGGAGACTACTGACAAACAAAATCCTTCGAATTGTCTTGCTTGACTATTATAAGTAATGCTACGTTTGAAGTCAAATTTTTCTAAAATTCATTTCATTTTTACATAAATCATTTCAATTTATTTACAAATAAATTCTTTTATTTGGAATATACAAAAAAATTGCTTGAAAATCAATTGAAAAGTAGGAGTAAATATGAGGGTAAAATTATTAATATGACAGGTTTTTTAAGGCAACTGAAGCGAGTTCTAGTGAAATTTTTGAAAAATTTGACAAATTTCAAAATAGTATAGATGTAATCAAAATAATAATTATAAATGAAATGAGTTCTTTTAACTAAAATCCAAACATCATATAAAAAGAAATTCATTTGAAAATGAAATAAAATTTCTTTTTAGACACTCCGAACAGAGAGTAAAAGATATATAAGATATGAAACTACTATCTATCATTTTTAGAAGATGCAAGCGCCCAATTAGATGTGAAATCCTTACAAGACCAGAGGCTCTGGTCTTAGAGAAACACTTGATGCATCTAAACCAGACATAGCTATTGGGTTAATCACATTCATGTGTATACCAAATTGTGAAGTTCTCGAGACAAAGCCAACAACATTCCCTGATATTGGATTATGTCAATATCCTAATATAAGTCAGCTCATGATCAATACCTATGGAAAGGAAGGAACATGCTAAGCCAAACTAAGCATGTTTACTCTCCCTGCAACATCCCTGCTATGCAGAAATCATTTTTCAGTATATTACAGTAGCGTTAAGGATTTCAGAAGCAACGAGATTGGAATGGCAAATGCATACCCTGCGCTCAACATAATCAATGCAGATAATAAAAAAATTTCGAAATCAAATGAACAAACACAGCCACTTGATGCATAAACAACCAATTGTCAGATAATAAAATATTGCATTAGAAGCTCATAAATATAAGATTCGAAATTTAACCAAAACCATAGATATCTCAATTTAAAAGTTGATATAACAGAAGTATCTTAATTGAGTCAAATAGATCAAAGCTTAAACAACTCAAAGTGAATGTATTAACTCCAACAAAACCCTAATCAAAGGAAGATTAACCAAACCTAAGCCGTGAGAACAACAGCACCACCAGCTTCCTTAATCTTCTTCTCAGCATTCTTTGACACGAGCTTGGCCTTCACCACCACAGGCTGGTTCTCCGGCAAAACTCCTTTGCCCAAAACCTTAAAGTATCCGTATTGGGTGACATCGATCAAAGGAACACTGTCCTTCGAGGCCTTGTCCTTAACATCCTGGGGTACCAAGGACCAGAGCTTGTCGATATTGACGATGGGGCAGTAGAACTTGTTGCGGAGCTTGTGGAAGTACCGCATACCGACTTTACCGAAGTAACCGGGGTGATACTTGTCGAATAGGATACGGTGGTGGTGCATGCCACCGGCGTTACCGCGACCACCGGGGTGCTTCCTGTGCTTGCCAATACGTCCGTGGCCAGCGCTTACATGGCCGCGCTTCTTGCGGTTCTTCTTGAAGCGGGTTGTCATCTCCAATCACTGCCTGTATCTCCCTCCTGCGAATCTGTAGGTTCGGCGGCAGAGAACGAAGCAGTGAGGCTAGGGTTTGGGGATATATCGGAGGTGTGATAATTAGATTTAGTTTACGGTTTTGCCCTTAGGGTTTGTGGATTCTGATATGGAAGCGGGGGTAAGATAGGAAAGAAGTGGAAGGATGAAGTCAGAGCTGGGCCGGATAGTTGCTTTCGTCTGCCAACTCTAATTATCCAGTCCATTAACTTCGAGGACGAAGCACATGTCCGATTCTTAGTTGGGCTTTCCAGACCCAAAAAATGAGGTTTCTTGTTTAAAAAAATCTGAATGCAATAGTATTCATTTTTCTCAGTAAAAATTAAAAAGAATATTAATTTTTTAAAACTGTTGAAAGCAATGAGTTCAAATGGCATATGATGTTATATGAGAACTTTGCATTTCTCTATATCCAACTTTACATAGTGATTTAATTACTTCTTATATTACCTTAAATTTTTTTTTAGATTGTAGAATCCATTTTAAAGTAGATTGTGCCAAATACACATGATGTTACAGATTGTTATTTTATTTATTTTTAGTGAATTATTATGATGTCAAGGATTATGTAAGAGTAGTTTGCCTTAATATCACCCTTAAACAGAATGTTTTATAATCGTCAGCCTTCACTTTCCTCAGTTCTGGTCACCGAGAATGGGATTATTTATATCGTACTGAAACCCCAAAGCTCTTGCAAGTAAAATTTTAACTTGAGTCATTTTTTTTTTGACATCGTAGCCAGTGAAGTCTTAAAATTAAGAAAATAGTTTTCTGACTTCTGATTATGAATGCCAATAATACCACAATATATTCTTAAAACTTTAACGGGCAAGCGTGACACTGTTACAATGACTACAACATAAGATAAAATACTATTTTTATTTCATTGATAATTATGATATGTTTTCAATGACATGGTCCTAACATTTTATAGAAGACCTCGCAGTAGTAGGTCTGAAAGCACAAATACATCAAAATCTTGAGCATATCCGTAAGTATCGGGTGAAGGAGGGCAGCTCCAACTATCTGAACAGATGAAAACACAAACCGAGAGAATTCAAACGGTATATGCACTGTGGAACTCATCTCTTGTGAAAGAGGGGCAGCTCCAACTAACCCCAGCCATAGTGCCAAAGCAATCCAGAAGTAGCCATTGTTCTCCAACCCAATGGGAGGCTGCCATTTGAGGAAGTCTCCAAGATAGTCTCTGGATGATGGAAGCTGATTGGTTACTGACCCTCTTCTTCTATCTTTCTCCTTGTCAGTCCATGTTGCAGCATAGCTAAAATCGTGAAATAGGAAAGTTAACATCTGACTTCATCTCACATATTAAAACTCAGAGACAGTCTATAAGCCACAGTTATGAAGCCAATGTAATCAGTTTCTACTTAGAAAGATATACAGACAGAACAACTGGAAATCATTTTTACTTGTGGATCATGTATTTGAAGGCATGTCTGCAAAAAGGAAGAGAAATAACTCGAAAACATTTTAACTGTACTTGCATATGAAAAGTAGAAGTGAAACTGAGCCGTAAATATACAATGAGGCCAAGTCCCATGGGGAAAGGCAAAAATGAGAATACGGGAATTTGAAAATCTGATCTTGCAGTATACTCTTAGTCTTGAGATTAATCCTAGTGCCATTTGCCCTACTAATTCGGTGGTTAACAATAACATACACTCATGAAATTTAATTAAGCAATAAGTTCAGGAATTGATGAAACTATGACATAGAGGTAATTTAGAAACACGTTAAAGGTTGGGCATGCTTAAAAGTACAAGCAGCTAAAACATCATGTAATCTAGAAATATAGCACCAATAAACAACATGGCATTCATAAAGTAGCATAACTAATTAGTCGGCCTGGAGGGATTATATTTAGCACATTATGCAGGAGGAATGAAAATGATAAAGATTACAAGATCATCTGAAAACAAGGATAATGAGGAAATGAAAAAGGGCCAGGCCCAGCATGTCAGTGGCATTAAGAACTATGGAAGCCAGTTGACAAATGGTGAGAACAACAATTTCTATAATGTTAGCATTATATGCATGAAAACTAATGTCTTGCATGTAAGTTACAGCACATGCATTCAGTAATTAACGTCTTCTAACACTCCTCCGTGCATGTGGACAGTTTCGCACAGCATAGATATAGAACAAACACAATGATAGCGGTAATTTTTGACAAATCATGATGTCTACTAGTTTAAAGATCTATGGTAACGGAAGTAAAATTGTATCGTAGTTTTATTGATAAAATAGAAAAGAGCTGATATTAAGAAAATTCTTGAACCATTATTGAAAACATAAGGACAACTGAAAGATGAATGTATCTAAAACTTAACAACTAGTATTTGACTCAAACAACTCCATGACCATCGGCGCACCTTATCCCTGGCAAAAAGCATCAGTAGATGGAGAAGATGAAGCAATGCAAATAATTGAGAAAAGATCAACAAAAGAAACAAAGCGACAACAAGTTCCAATTTCAATGATAATATAGGAACGATAGTGATTAAGGAAATACTTATCATAACTAGAACCAATCAAGGGTATCGTCACCATCTCCTCTTGGGTAATCTTGAGTTTTGGTGCTTGCAAAATGTAGCGAAGATCTGCAGCTTGGCGTCGGAAGCTGACAATTGGATGCTTACTCTCTAGTTGCTTACAGAGAGCAATGCAATCTGCATGGCGGTTATTGGCCTCATAAGCCATAGCAAGCCATATTTGTATCTGCAATTTAAAATAAAGAAAATTTCATCTTATTTCCTCAGTCTGCGGTTAAACAAACCTAAACCAAAAGAGAGAAAGAAAGACAAGGATTAGCCACAGAGATTCACATAATGCAACTATCAACTAACGTAACTAACCTCACCACCAAATAATGTTGGTCTAGGGATGATAGTAAGAGCACCTTCAAGAAACTCAATGGCACGTCCATACATACCCTTCCCATAAGCTTTCTGATCCAATTCAAACATCAGTTGAGCCGTGGCTCTCCTCTCTTGTTGCTCCTTAGCGACCTTCACATTAACCGAACCCAAAAACGACAAATAATGGCAAGTTCTACCATTTTGCACAAGTTTAACCAATTAATTGAATTTTTATCTATGGCATTCAAACAATGCTACATATACTTAATTGATAACTCAATTGCACGAATATCACAATCTAATTTAAATTCAACTGGTATATAAATATTTAAACAGAAGTTTCGGCAATCATGACTTTTGAGTCTAGAATCAATTATTCTAAGTCATATCAAATATGCATTAATGTTACTAGTCTAACACAATAATAGTGTGGCAAATAAACAAACATTTTTGTGTGCATTGTTATTGCTGAATGCAACTTGCATTTCTCGAACACATCTTACAAAGAAAACTAACAGAAACAAACCTTTTCAAGCTCTTTTCTAACTCTCATCCTCTTCTCTTCCTCAGTCTCTTCCTTACTTTCCCCCTCAGCATCTTCCGTTTTACTTTGCAATTCCTCAGCTCTCTTCTCCAGTTCCCTTCTCTCCTCAAGCTCCTTCAACCTTCTCCGCATTTCCTTCTCCCAATCATACGACTCGTCGTTCCCATCTCCATACCCGTTTCCGTGTTTCTCTTCATCACCTGACTCCGCATCAAAATCAACGCCGTTTACCTCGGAATTCGATTTCCCACGAGCCAAAACTCTGTTCCGAGACTCCCGGACAGAGACGAAGCTCTTTACAGTGAAAGAGGCATGATTGGCACGGGAATCTCTCTTGGGCAAGCTCAAAACGACGTCGACAGCTAAAGGGCGAGCCTTTCTGTCCAGTACAGCACTTCGTGGCGAGGCCACGTCTAGAAACGGCACCAAGTTCCCCGAATTCACAGCCATCCAAACCAGAGAAAGAAGCAGATAGGAGAGAGAAAGAAATGGAGAGGCAGTAGGAGCGAGAGAACTGGTTCCCGCTGACAAGACTGTCGAAGATATTTAAGCGGTTGAAAATACAAGGACGGAAATGCCCATGATCCGGTCAGACAAAGTGGGCAAACAACGACGTAATATGATAAATAGACGGAGGATATTGGTGTCCCGGAAGATGGGAACTACCAGAGGTTCCGAGCCGTACGGGAAGCCGCCTTTTGTTGAATCTCCAAAGGTTGTAACTTTGAAGAGAAGACTTGAGAGTTGAGAGGACCAACCCCGGAACAGTGTATCTGGCAAAAGAAACAACTCGTTTTGTTGTTTGGTTGCGAGTTGGTGAAACGACCAAGCAACCTCAGCTGACCCACGATCACTGTCTTCTTCGGTTCTGCTGCACATGAACCAGAGAACAATATAGCGCCGTCAAGCTTGTCACTTTATCTGAAAGACTGAAACCCATCTCGTTTATAATCTCCGGTATTAAATTATATCATTAACTACATTAAGGAGTAATTGTTTTTGCAACAGGTACCTGTAATCAGTTATGTCGTGTGGTGTTGTTGTGAGAGCGGATGACTTTCATTAAATCTTCCGCTGTTTTAATTGCAGATTCTGGTTGGTTGCATTCCTCTTAAAGCAGAAATTTTGGATCTCAGGGACAGGTTCTTAACTTGTCAAAATCGTTGAATAAATATCTTCTTTCTGCTAACTGTTTTTTTTTTTTTTTAGAAAAAAAGAAAAGAAAAGAAAAGGTTGTTTTAGCAGAACCAACGTCTGAGCGTGATAATCTGGATTCTGAAAGTTAACATCAATAATGTCAAGGGTCTGCTTCTGGAAATTCCTACTCTAAATCCAGTGGAGTAGTTGACAGCTGCACCCTGAATGTTACGCACAACGAGAGACAGACAATTGATGCTTTAGTTGCCGTTTTATGTGGTATCCACGGAAGAATATGTCGATGGATGAACCATAACGAAGATCACTTGGATTCTGATATGTATGTATTGTTGGTTTCTTCCTTCTTAATCCAAGTGTTGTGATATAATTAGTAGTTGTTTTTTATTGTGATAGCAGGCAAGCCATGTAACAGCCGCGTGCATGGTTCTCAAGTTCCCACCTAGCATACAAAGGAGTTGAAATTGTAAAAGATGAAATTGAGCATCACTTCACCACCCAGTAAGAATATCAGAAAATTTACTGTTAATTTTAATTATGCTAGTTTTGCTTCAGAATATTACCGAGACAAAAAAAAAATAAAAGAAATAAAAAATGCTTCCTGAAAATTTGATGCCGTGTGCTTTTAAGAATATAGTTAATTATAAAGAATTTTTAAAATGTTAAGTAAAAAGTTAAAACAATTGATTCAATAAATAATGAAAGTGTTTTCTTGGCATTTTAAAAAATAAAAAATAATTTAATACTTTCATTACTAAGGTAGTATTTAATTTACGGAATCTTTCTTATATTTTTAAAAATATTTTGAAGAAATGTAAGATTCTTATATTTAATTCAAATTTTTTAAAAATATTTTTGAAAATGTGAACATTCCTAAAAATATTTTTTGCTTGATATTTCCAAAAATATTTCTATAAGAATAGATAGGTATCCTACATTTCATAATATAAGAATTTTTAATTGATATAAAAAGACTATTTTACCTATCTCATCACTTATTACAATTAACTATTACTTATTGTTAATGATCGTCGGTCATCATATTCATCTTCGATGGCTATCACTAGTCACCACTCATTTTTTGTGACCATTGTTATCTACTATTCACCATCAGTGATCATTACAAATTGTCATCGATTATTGGTAATTATTGTTAGTTATTACTCATTACTAATCACTATTATTCATCACTACTCGCTACCACTAACCGCTATCACCAACCCATATCCATCGCTAGTAACCACTATCAGTCGTAATTCGTTATTAATGATAATTATCAATTGCCACTCATTGTTGTTGATCATCATCGATCACCACCTATTTTCAATTACCACCACTGGCTACCATTTATTATCAATGATTACCATTAGTTATCGCTCATTTTTTGTGGCCAATATTAGTTATCACCGATCGTTAATGACTATTGCCAGTTACCACTGGCCACGACCGACCATTAGTGATCACTCTTAGTCATATTATTTTTTGTCATCATTTATCATTAGTAATCATTATTGGTCATTATTGACTAATTAAATAATATTTTTAATAATATTTAGAATAATTTAAATATATTATTATAACATTCCTAAGAATATGTATAATTAAACTAAATATAGGAATATCATATTTCCAAGAATTAAATTCTTGAAAATATTAGGCTTATTAGGGATGTTGGTTTCTGCGAACCAAACGACACTTAAAAGTTAGTTGTATTTTGATTTTGAAAATATTTTTTACTTTTATTTTAATCATTTTAACTTTTATCTTTTTATTTCTTTTAAAAATGTAATTAGTATTTATTTTAATAAAACTTTTGTTTCCATTTTAAAATAATAATTATACAATGATTCATAATTATAGTAGTGTGAGCAATATTAGTATAAGTAATTATGATTTTGAATGGTAATCTGGAGGAATAACAATAAAAATGGATGCTAATAATAATGATATACACTAGATGTGAGTGACAAAGTCAGAGAAAGTAATGAAGGATAAAATACACATTATATGAATATGAATTGAATAACCTTAACCAAGCAAAAGCAACTAATATCCACTTGGTTACTCAAAAACAACATAATCAATTCTATCCATGAAGAGAAACATTATTTGTCCAGTACATATCACTGATACAGAGTAGGGGTACACAAGATAGGGATGATAAAAATATATCAAACCATTCTTAATTGTGTGATCAAACTTAAGATTGGTTAGTTAATTGTTAATATCCTAATATCAATCAAAATTGATAAAAAATAATTTGTAAAATTTAGTTGATTGATTAATGATGTTTAAGAAATGCTTAACCTCACCAAACTAATTGTAATTTAATTTTTTAAAAAAATTACAAAATTTGATTAACTAATTGGTGAAGGATTTCCTAATTTTTGCTTTATATTTTTTAACTATCTAATTTGTTGTTCAAACTTTATATATATAAATGTTTAAATGTTAATATCATATTGTGTTTGAATGAGGTGTTTAAAGTCAGTAAATTTTTTTTTTCAAAATTTGGTTGATTAATTAATCACTAAATTAATACTAACTAAAAAATAGAAAAAAATATAAAATTTGATTGATTGGTTAGGAGGTTTTGAACTTTTACTTTATTTACTATATTTGTTGTCCAAACTTCATATATGAATTTTTAAGTGTTAATATTATATTGTGATTAAATGAAGGTTCATATTTCATATTTAATGATAATTTTTTGATTTAATGTTAAAATTGTTTCTTGTTTTATTTATTCACTCATGAATTATTGTTAATAGGTATTTTTAGACCAAAATTGGCCACTAAATTCATGAAGAAATATAGTACTATAATGCCATAATTTTTTAATATTTTAACATGTTAATAACCAATTTTAATTGACCAAAACTAAAATGATCAGTTAAATTTAATCAAAGTTTAATAGTAAGTAGGTTTTGGTTGAAAAAAGATATGTAGTAATAGTTAGAGTTAGTTAATTGAGGAAAAAGTCTTAATTATTCTTAATAAACCAATGATATTATGAAGTTTGATATTAATGTAATGTTTCCATTCTTAGAACTCATCCATCATGATGATGATGGCCTCTAATAATTATAACATTTTTCTTATTAAGATATTTACATACATTTAGAAAGACTAAAAAACCTAGATTAACATATGAAATTATCAAATGTACATAAATATAAACTCAACATAGAATAATCTTTGAAGATGTCTTAATCAATTTATTTCTAATAGTTAGAAAAAAGCCTATTTTAATATTAACAACAAGACTTAAATGTAATTTTTTTAAAATATAAATTGTATAATTTTAGTTTCCTTAATTTAAAATAATATATTTTAATTGGTGTATGAAGCTTTCTAGTTCTATTAAATGTGAGTGTGCGTTTCTCTTTATTGTGGGAGTCCTAATGCACGTTGGTAGTTTCTTTTTAACTCTGTTGGTCTCTATTAAAGGTTGTTAGCATCCATCTATGGTAGCGGCAAAAACTCCAGCATTGTAAGTTATGATAAAGGATGAGGATAAGATTCAATTGGAAATAAATAACAATACAAAAGGCTTGCAATAGTATGTGATTCTTAAACATATATTGGGATAGAAATTCTTCAATAAGGTTAATGTCAAAATAATGTTAACAAAAGCATGGAACTTCTAGAATGACATATACTTTGTTAATATGGAAATTAGTAAGTTTCTAGCCTCTTTTTCTTATAAGGAACAAGTCAAATGTATTCTCAAGGAAGGCCCTTGGAATATCATGGCAAAAGTGATAATTTTTCAATAATGGGAACCACACTACACCATTAAAGATGTTGATTTCGTAAAATTGGATGTATGTTTGCTAGTGCATAAGGTTCCATTAGAGTTCTTATTAGTGAACAACACATAAAAGATAAAGGAAAAACTCAAGGAGGTTATAGAGGTTAATAATCCAATTAAAAATAGGTTGCTAACAAAAAGGTTTCTCCAAGTGTGCATCAAGTGGCCATTCACTAAGTTGCATAGAGTAAGCTTTTAGTTACTAGAAAAAATATGGATTGGGTGTGGCTATACTTTTAGTATGAGAAATTGCACCATTTTTTTTTAAGTGTGGAATCATTAGACATGAACATAGGGAATGTTTAATGTTGCATGCTAAGTTTAGGGAAGATGAAAACCATAAACTTTAGGGTTTATAGCTTATGATACATTCCTCTAATGCATAGGTTGAAAGTATAAGGACTTTATACTACATTTAGGAAACTTAGAATGTTTCACCAATTTTACAACCTAAGTATATTAATCATATTGCCATAAAATGCAATAAGTTGATTCTAGTAAGTCATTGATGAAATCAAAAAGGTTCTTGAAGGAAATTTATTAGGTAAGAATGATGGCTCAAGTTCTGGAACACTAAATGGATTACTCTTAATTTAAAGGATCAAATGTAGGCAACTATAAGAAACTAAGGAGATAACCAATAGACTACTAGAACCTATTACATCTATCATACTAAAGATAGCTTATTCAATTGACGGGATGATGTAACCACTAATTTCAATTGCAAATGAAAAAGATGGTGGCTAGTTAAAGCAAAAAGAAATTGTTTGTTAGAATGTACTAGACAAGGATAAGATTAAAAAATTAGGTAGCAATAAAACCTTTTCTATGGAGGATATTGGGTTCTAATCGGGCATTGAAGAGCATAATTAAACTTCAAAATGAAATCTGATAAAAGAATCAAAGTTCGAAAATAAAGAATAAAGCTAGAGAAAAAGAAAGTAATTTACACCTACAATTTGTATCTTTATCAACCAATGTTTTGGCTTTAATAGCTAAAAAGATAGGCTTTATCAAACCTACAATAACTCCATTAAAATTTTAAGTTAGAATTGTTGGGGATTAAACAATGCCTTGACAATTAGTAAGAATGGCAATAGGTCGAGCTTGGGTAGACCTAAGCTGAGCCGAACTCGAAAAAAGGGATCTGCTAAAGACCTAAAATATTAAATCCATTTTGGACTAAGACTCGAAAAGACCCAAATGGGTAAGATCAGATAAGACTTGCTTGGACCTAAAAAATTACTATTATATTTTTAAATTAATTTAAAAATATGTAAGTTTAACAAGATTATTAAATTGATTTATGTTATTATTCATGATTAAATTGATAATTTAAGCTTATGATTGTTGTTATAATGAATTTCTTGACTTATATGTGATGGATATGATTGTAGAGAGTTAAATGTGAGTTAGTTTATGCATTATAGATGTGAACATCGAAAATTTGACTAGAAATTGGTGTTGATGGGATGAATTCAATGTATTTTTTAAAATTTTGGTGTATATTCGAATATAATACTTGAATATTACCCTAAAGAATGAACTTGAAAAGTTAGTATTTTAATATTATATTCAAGTACTTAGAGGTACTTTTCCCTTTATCTTTAGGTATTTGAATATAATACTTAAATATAGACTCTTCCAACAACCATAATTAAGGATTATCCTTAAATACCAATAGGGAAATTACTTTTTACTTATGAATACTCAAATACAATACTTGAGTATAAGCCATGTTTTAGAACTCATGCTCAGGTACTATACTTAAGTGCCATTATGTATTTTTAAACAAATATAAATTATGTGTCATTATGCAAGAGATACTTGATAATTAAATATGAATACATTATTTTGTGATGTTTATAATATAAATGATATTGTAAATAATGAATGATCTAATTACATAGTATGAATGAACATGGAATGATGCTATGAAACAAATGATGAAGGTGAAATAAAAATTGGAAGGGAAAGCTTACAATGCAAGAATATGATATTAGTATCGAATTTAGGAACCTGTTAGGGGATAAGGTTGATCTTGGAAAGATAAGGATGACGTTTGTGAGGTAATAAAGATGACTCGAGAAGTACAAGGTAATTTACTTGTTTATTATTTTATTTATTTGTTTATTTAATCAATAATCTACTTATGGATCTATTTAATTGTATATGATTGGTTAGAGTAGAAGATGATTGTAAATACACATTGTTCATTTACTTAAGTGTTTACCTAAATAGATTATTTGCTTATTGAGACCTTTTATCACTATTTTAAATTTTAAATGTCTTGTAAATACACTAGTGGATGCTTTCTATCCACCACCAGTGGCTCAGGAATAAGAATTTCCTTAGTATTTCCTTGAAGTGACCATAATCTTAGTTATTTATAATTTAGTAATAGGAATGAGGATTTATGAATATCATTTTAAACATAGTATTTTCATAAACTCTTATTATAAATATTTTTGAAAGAGTAAATATATTTATAAAATCATTTAAGTTTAATCAATATAATTGTAGCCATCGTGTAAAGATACTATAGTAAGATTAGATTAGCTTAAGGAAACTAGAAAATGATATTTATGCTGGTTATGACCAAATGGGTCACAAGATTTTTAATGCTTTATATTGGCATATTATTATAGTTTTGTTCATGTTAAAGTGCATGATATCGAATTAGGTGAAGAATAAATACTAATATAGATTTATGGTCCTCCATATTAGAGTGAAAAACAAGGTTTCTAGATTTAGCTGTATGAATTAACTACTATAATAAGTTTGCCTTAGCTTTTAATAAGGGATTTCAATGCCTTATTATTTTTCAGTGATAAATGTCATATAAGGCTAGTAAGGAATTCACATAATGTCATTTTGTAAACTTTATGGACTATGTTGGTGGTATTGAGGTTTATGACCAAGGTTAAAATTATACATGGATAAATAAGAGGGAATGTACTACCCATATTAGAAAAATCCTAGATAAGGCAATAGATTGTCCTAAGTGGTGAGTAATGTACCCACAAGGTGGTGTACAAGTATTGGTAGGTAATTAATATGATGATACCTTTATCTTATTAAACATTACAAATTATATTGATCCTTTTTAAAGTTGTTTCATTTCCTAGCTACATGGCTATGAGATAAGTTTTATAAATAACAAATACAAGAAACATGTGTTGATGGAGTGCAAAGGTAGGCATTTTATCAAATGGTTTAGAAGACTAAGAATGTGAAGTAGTGGTTAGGATAATAGAAAGCCTTTCAAGATATCAAATAGAAGATTGATGAGCAACTTAAAAAGTATGGAAGTATTTGAAGTAAAAAATTTAGGGAATTATGGATTAAGAAGAATGACACAAATTCAAAAAGAAGGAATAATATTGAGAGAATTTGTTTGAATAGTGGAGCATGGATAGCATGGATTGATAATAGGAAGGATATTGGTAACTACTTTATGCACCATTTTCAGAATTTATTTATTTCCTTTGATCCTAATTGTCCTACAAAAGTAAAAAACTTAATCTAACCATTTATCTTATGTTGCTATTCCATCCAAAGAAGAAATATCGGACATGATTAAAACGATGAATCCTTTTCAAGCATTAAGACTAATTGGAATGCTTGGATTGTTCTATTTAGAATGTTAGGATACAATTGGAGATGAGACAACTAATGTTGTTCAGATCTTCATTATTAATGGTTATTTTTCAAAAAAGATTAATTTCTCACATAACATACTTATCCTTGAACATGGACAATTGACAACGTTCAATGATTACCACCTGATTAGTTTGTGTAATTTTTTTTCTATAAAATAATTTCTAAAATATTTGTAAACAAGATGCTAATAGTCATTAAGAAGCTAATTTCAGCTATATAATCAGCCTTTGTACCTAGAAGTAATGTGGTGCTAGTATTGAAAATAATTTATACCATTAAGAAAAAGAAAAGCAAGGAGGTTTTAATATAAGTTAAATTAGATATGCAATGGCTTATGACTATATTGAATGAAAATTTTTGTTGTTAATTATACAGGCTTTTGATTTTACTTTTGAATTTATCCATTGGATTACTTAACGTATTTCAATAGTTTAATTTTAAATTTCACTTAAAGGTATTCGTTATGGAAAATTTAGTCCCACAAAGGGTATTGAATTGGAAAAATTTATCTCATCTTATCTATATATTTTTGTATTAAAGGTGTTCTTTCATTTACTTGTAGAGGCAAAATAATAGTGGACTATTCATATTGTTAAGATTGCACAGGGATGTTAATCAATATTACATGCGATGTTTATGAATGATTTTATTAAAAGGCAAATATAATTGGAGCACTAGCACTACGGGATTATATTATGACTTATGAGCATTGGTTTTGGGTAGAAAGCAAATTTTTCACAAGTCAAATATTTTTTTCCTTAACCAATGTTCATAAGTGATTGTAGAAGGAAATTATGGATTTTTTTCATTTTAACCTAATTGGCCTAAAAGTTAAGTGTATACGCATCCCCAAGTTTTGCACTTGACCTTAGATTTGGGATTTTCAATTTTTGATTACAAAGGCATAACAAAGACTACATGAATGGAATCATAAAACATTTTCTTGGGTTAGAAGAGTTAGTTTGATGAATTCAATCTATCAAACCCTACCAATTCATACCATATTAGTAATGAATATTCATAATGAAATTTGTAACATGATGGATATGCTTTTATGTAAATTTTGGTAGAACATATCAAATAACTAAATGTACTATTTATCCCTTATAGCCTGGGCTAATTTATATATACCAAAGAGATTTGGCAATATGGGTTTTAAATATTTTGAAGAAATATATATTTCATTATTATTCAAACTAACATGATAGTCAGAGAAAGATAAGGATAAGTTGTAGGTTTAAACATTTAGAAACAAATATCTTCAGGGTTAATGGATATGGGATGTGACTAACTACCATAATGGATCATGAGCTTTGTGTAGTTTTTAGTTAAGGTGCAATCCTTGCAACTGGGTGTATTTTTTTTTAATAAGAAATGGTTACATGTTGTTTAGCAAGAACCTCCCATAATAAGGTTCCATAATGTTTTGGTTTTCACCTGTAATTACAATAAGGTGTGGGATGGCCTATAAGTATAAAGGTGTGCGATTTATGGCTACTAGGTATGAGAGTGTGGGACGAAACTATACTTTAAAGTTTGTTTATCAAAGAGGACATTGATTATATTATCTAACTGCATGTCTCGATTGCTAGTGTTAATAAATTGAAATGGATCCTTGAAAGCTCTAGGAATTTATAGTTAGCTCGATGCTTTATGCACAAAACCAGGTTTGTTACAATGAGCAAGATGCAAAATAATAGTAGAAACTTTAGAAGGTAATAATCTATTATCAACTTAAAGTGATTGTATAGAGGTTTGTCCGTGGAATCATTCCTACTAGAGTGCATATCCAAGCCTTTGCCAATATTTTAAACATAATATTCTTTATGTGTTGCCTAGAATTAAAGGATGAATTACATATTATAGCTTGTTATGAAGTTACTTGCCTACTCTGGTTCAGGCTACTAAGTATTCGTATTTATCACATTTCTTTTTCTTCCACACTAAAATTTTTAGATACTATATTGCAAATTAATGATACACTTATACCAAACCAAGCTTTGTTTGAATTTAGTATCAAAGTTACAACTAATGCTATCATAATTATCAAATGAATTTAAAAGGCTAGGAATAATTTTATCTTTGATGGTACTAATATTAATACTGAGGCAATTATGATTCACTTAAAGAATGACTTGCAGATGGAGTCGTGCCTTATTCATAGTTGTATGCTTTTGTAATGAAGCATAGGCTTATGCGTTGGAAGCTCCCTTTGATGAATTGATTGATTTTGTTAATTCTTTTTTATAAATTTTTATCAATTCATATTTAATTTTTAAGCATTCTTTGTGAGCTTTTTTCAAATAAATCATATTTTTTAATATTTAGAAGGAAATGAGTTCTTAAAAAGATTCAAAATTTCATATAAAATCCATTATTTTGTTAAAAACTTTCAGTACCTAGCTAAAAAATTTCTTTCATGCTTATACAAAAAATATTTTTTATTAATATGAAGGAAATATTGAGTAAAGATAGTCTTGCGAGGTTAAGAAGTTAACAAAAATTAAATAAAAGAACTAAAATTGTATTAATTTAATATTTAAGACATCAAAATAATTTATCTTAAATTAAAAGCATTAAAATCATTTATATTTTAGAAAAATTAAAATTATATTTTAGTTTTAACAGAAATTCACCAAAAGTTATTTATATTATCTTTCCATAAGTCAACATGATAGTAAAAGTATTTGCTCATTAAATTAGTATGATTAACCAAATATACAAAGGATAAGACTTGAGTAAAGTTTCTTGAATCCTTCTTATAAGATTTTTAATTAGATCATAACACGTATACTAATTGCCCAAAATAATATATATTGATGATTATGTCATTATTAAATTATAATTATTAATAATAATTATATAAAATAATTACATATATATCATGGTATAATATAAAAAAATTTATAACAAGTATTTAAATAATTTTACTTAAATTTCATCCAAAATAAAATTGGTTTTACATTTTTATGTATTCATAAGAAAAAAAGTATAATGTATTTAATGTTTTGCTTGTTCAGTCATATCCTTCTAGGATAATTTGTAGTCACTCTTATAAGTTAATAATTTTTTATTTTTAATAACAAAACTACATCAAACGTGAAGAAGGAAAAATTGATAGCATTTTAATAAGCAAAACAATAAAAATGCGGATGATTTTAAGTGGCTCCATAGTTGGGAGTTGACACGTTTTTTAATTAAGGAGTAATAAAATTTATTATTTTAGGCAGATAAAATTTTCATATAAAAGTAAGTCAGAAGAGCTTTTAAAAGTTGATATTATATCCATTACCCAGAAAATTCATATTATATCAAGTATTAATTATTTTTGTAAGATGAATTGAACTCTTGAATTTTCCACCTAAGAAGTCTTGATATTATATTAAGTATTAATTGTTTTTGAAATTTTAACTTAGTGAAAAATGATTTAAGAATGACTTTTTTAATTTTAATTTTAATAAATTTTATTAGAAAAACAGGACAGAGTGGGTGGGGTTAGGGCTTAACATTAAATGGAAAATGTAGGATAGGAGATGAAATTTATCCAAAATAAAGAGACAGGATTGAAAAGGTTAAGAATAAAATTAAAAACCCCTTTCGAAAAAAAAAAAAAAAATGGGCAAGTGATGGCAAACTCCAGGCCTCACCACTAGTCCCTGAACCCGCTTCCTCCCGAAATCCCTTTTCAGTTTTCCTAGACCAATTCCTCCATTCCTTCGTTTGCTTTGCTGCAACTCTTCTCTGAAACTCTCCTGCGATCCAAATTCATAACTTTAAAATCACAACCTAGAGTTCCACCAGCTGCTTGAGGGAAGACCTTTATGGAGTCATTCCAACAGCCTCACGGCTATCTGCGGCCACCACAGCCACCGCCGCACCCGGCGGATCCCCACCACCATCAGTTTCATCATCCACCTAGACAACCCGCCCCGCCACAAGGCTCGTGGTTCTCGAATCAATTCCAGTACCACCCGTCTCAAACTCCTTCTCCGCCTCAGTGGGCTCCACCGCCGCCTCCTCTGCCACCTCAGTCCGACCACTTTCCAACTGCTTCTTATCCTCCACCCTCTAATGCTTATCCTCCGCCCCATTCCTACCATCACAACCAGTTCCCTCCACCTCCGCCACCTCCTCAGTTTCCTCCTCACTCCCACATTCCACAGCCTTATCATCAGGTAACTTCAAATACTTGTAAATGGTCGGTTTTTCTCTGATGACCCGGGTGATTTATAGGTCTTGTTTTAATGTTTATCTACGGTTTTTTGTCTTAGAGATTAGTTTATATTTTGAGTTCATATGGTTCATGTATGTAGAATTATGAACTAAGCTGGTTTACACCATTTGTTTGTAGGAATGGAGCACTCCAAGTTGGCCAACCAACCAAGGGTGGGATTATTCAGGTTAGTTATTATATTATTGTATGACAAACATTGTATGTGTTTCCCATTTTTTGTGTCTTGGTTAGTGCCTTTTTATCAATTTACATGGTAAGATATATGTTTTGTGTAAAATTTTGGCCCAACGCTTGTCATTGAAAGATCTCTTTTTATAATTTTTTTCAATGTCCTTTTTGGCCTTCCTCTACTATTTTTTATAGGACTAAAGGCCATGTGATTAATTTTTCTCACTAGTGCCTTCAATTACTCTTCTTTGTATATAACCAAACTACTTTAATTGATTTTCTCTCATCTTCTCCTCAATAAGAGCCACGTGAATATGCCCTCATATGCATTTATTTCGTCTCTTATCCTCAATAAGAATCAAACATTCATCTTAACATTCTTATTTTTACTATTCTCATTTTTTGCTCTTATTATTTCTTCAGAATTCAATATTCACTATCATAAAGCATAACTGGTCGTACAACTGTCCGATAAAATTTTCCTTTAAACTTAGTAGGTATTTTGCGGTTGCAAATAATTCCTGATGCCTTTCTCTATTTTAACCTTCTAACTTGGCCTTTCTCTATTTTAACCTTCTAACTTGTATTTTGTGTATGATATCTCCATCAATTTCTCCATCACCTTGTAATATAGATTTTAGATATTTGCGATATAATATGCTTTCCAATTCTTATCTTCAAATTATTTCTATCTTGTTTCTTGTCAAATTTGTAATGTATATACTCTGTCTTATTTCTACTTAAGCAAAAGCCTTTTGATTCCAATACTTGTCTTCAAAATTTCAGTTTATAATTAACTTCTTCTTGCAATTTTTTAATTGGAATTATATTATCAGCAAATAACATATATTTAGGGATAGTCTCTTGTATATCATTGATCAGAACATCTAAAACTTGATTAAATAAGTAAGGACTCAAGGTTGAATTCTGATGTAGATTTATCCTTATAATAAAATCCTTTATCTCTCATCCGGAAGTTTTTACACTTGTAGTTACTCAATCATACATGTCTTATATAGCTTGAATATATGCAATACGAACTCCTTTCTTCTCCAAAATTTTCACAACATTTCTTTTGGTACTTGATCATAAGCTTTTTCTAAATCGATGAAAATCATATTTAAGTCTTTTTCTTTATTCCGATATCTTTTCATCAACCCCGTAGAAGGTAAATAGCTTCTGTTGTAGACTTTCTTGGCATAAATCTAAATTGATTCTTTGAAATACTAGTCTTATCTTTTAATCTATGTTTAATTACTTTTTCCCATAGTTTCATAATATGGCTCACAAGTTTTATCTTTCGATAGTTTGCACAGTTCTGGATATCTCCTTTGTTCTTATATATAGGCATCAAAATGCTCTTCCTCCACTCATTTGATATTTTCTTAAATCTTAAAATTTCATTAATTAACTTAGTGAGTCAAAAAATACCCTACTCTCCTAAATATTTTCAAACTTTAATAGGAATACCATCAGACTAACGGCTTTACCAATATCCATCCTCTTAAGAGCTTTTTTTACCTCTCTAATTCGAATCTTACAATAATAAGTCAAGTTTTATTTTTGTTCGTCCTCTTGAGTTTTTACTCTTTCCATATCCCTAGTCAATCTTTGCTCGTTTTTGAAAAGTTTATAAAAGTACTTCTCCCATCTCTCTTTAAGATCTTCATTTGTGAGTAGAATTTGTCCTTCTTCATCTTTAATACACCTTACTTAATCTAAGTCTCTTGATAATGGTAATTTGACAATGCGAACAAAAAATTAGTATCCTTCATGATTTCTATTGACATATATTATAAACCTACTTGTATAATCAATGTTAACCTTCACGAACTAGAAAGATTTGGTGACTTTTAACAGCCATAATTTGATGAACTATTTCTCCAAGTCCTGAGATTAGCACAACTGATGAGCTGGTTAGGTAACATATAGTAGACTAGTTAGTTCATAGTTGGGGGCGTTGGGGCATCCTCAAGATTTAATGGATGGTTCTATGTCATTCTTCGTTGTGATGGGTGATGGCATGACTAGCTGCACTCTGAGAAGATGATGCTTTAGAATTGTAGCTGATATGAATCTTATTTTGATGATTCATGAGATTTGGGACCACATGAAAAGGTTCTGACATGTATGTATTCATACCTACAGACTTGCATGTAGTTGTTTACATACAGACTTGTATATGGCTTTTGGTAGATTCAATATTTTGAGCATTGCTCAAGCCCTCAGCTATTTGAGTAATGCTTCCATGTCATACATTGTTCTGTATCACACCAAAACTGGGATTTAAATGATTGTCATTAGACTTGCTTAAAAAGTATGGAATTAAGAGTTATTAACTTGGGAGATACATGTGTACACAGAAAATGAACACAGATAGGTTTGTCTTTTGTGTCTCCTGTCCTCATATGTTTGCTTCTGCCATCCTTTAAAGATCTTTTTTGCCTCTTGCGAACTTGCTTAGAGTTTTTAGTTTCAAATTTCTATCTCCTCTCTTAACGCAAGATTTTACTTTTCCTTTCTGTAACTTTGTAATGGGCAGGCCATAAGAATGAAGAAGATTGGGCTGCTAGGGCCAGAGCATGGGCAGATGCTAAGGCTGCAATGGAAAGCCAGCATCTGCAGCCACAGTTTGCACCTGCTGGAAGACTGCAAGAGCAAACCCATTATCATGATCAATATCAACAATCTGTTGACTCATGCTATGCTGATATTCAGAACCAGTCTCATCCTTCATCAAGCTATCAACAAATTCCAGTTTCAGATGTATCTCTTCAACGGGTTCCAGGGCATTCCCAGGAGGCTGTATCTATCAATTCAGACACATCTTACATTTCAGATGGGCATTTACCGTACAGTGCTAGAGATGGAACTGCTGCTGGAGATTCAACTGTTGCATATCAACATCAAGGAAACTTACCCACGAATCCATCTGTTCATCAGCAGGAGGTATCTTCTAGTTATAGTTCTGTTACAGGTAACTATTTACTTGATATATGGTATTTGCCAATGAAGCTTTGCTCAAGAACATTGTGGACATAGCTCATAAATAAATATTCTAGAATTTGTCTGTGTATTTATGATGTGGACCTGTTGTGAGGCAAAACATTCAAATTATCTGCTATATTTCATGACTTATATTTTTCCAGCTGACATCTACAGTTTGATGTGTTGCTTCCTCAAAGTTCAGTCTGTACTATAAGAAAGAACACAATTAGCAGCTCTTTTCTACAATATTATGGGAGTATTTTATTAAGTTTGTCTTTGTGAATATGGTACTTTTGATTCTTCACTTTTTTAGTCAACTAATAGAGTTCTGACTTAGGGCATTAGGTGTAGTGATGGGGTTCATGTCACTATTATAAGCATACGTGTTAAACTTCTTTTGGATGGAGTCATCTCAATAAGAAAGGATTTCTTAGAGAAATTTTCATTTCTTAGGTCTTATGTATAAAGCAATTTCAGTTGGTTAAATTAGTGAGCCCTGATCTTCCTTATGATTTTACTTTTCTAAACACCATATCAAAATTTGGAGTAATTAAATGGAAAAGGAGAGGGGAGGAGCTAATGGCAGTCCCTTGAAAGTATGACCTAGGGTCTATTTTAAACTTCAAGTATATGTTTTCCTGCTTCCAGTCTGATTGTTGACTCAAATCATAGGTAAAGAGAATGCCAATCAAAATCAGCAGTCATATACAATGTTGCCTTCGACAAGTTCCTCTCAGGGACAACTGCACCATTTGCCACCACCAGCTCCAATGCAACCACACTTTGCATCTAGCACCCATTCAGTGGATCCTACAATCAGTCTTGCTGATCAGCCGTTAGATTTTGCACCAAGGTTTAATCGGGATAATGACCTGCAAATGCAACCAACTTTTGCTCATCATGACCCAGCTTCAATGAACAGCTGGGGTACCCCTGTGGTGCCAGGTGTAGGTTATCCACCAATTCCTCCAGTTCTTGCCTCAGGGCCACAGGTCTTGGTTTTAACTGTCATTTTTGTTTTATTTTTACTTGCCATTTTTGGGTGTGCTGACGTATAATTCATTAGCAGCATGACCCTTCTATTTCCACGCATTCTCCTGTTCCTGGACAAGTAACCCCACCATTTGGAAGGTTTCCTGGACCTGGCCTGTCTCCACCAATTCCACCAGCACCGTTTGCGCTTAGTGCAGGGACTACACTTAATCCGACTGCAGCCTTTTCCACTGATGCATATGGGATTTCTGCTGTTCCTGAACGCCCTAAAAAGGTATCTACATTGTGAAGGTGAATGCTTCTATTTTTATTCATGATTATTTCTGATTTTGGAATTATATTTCAGGCATCTGTCCCTAATTGGCTGCGGGAGGAAATAAAAAAGACTGTCATTGCTGGTCCTTCTGCTGACCATCACAAGGATGACCCAAAGTTCATCGATAATGACTCTGATAAGTCGTATGTGAAGGGTAATGAACCAGATAGTAAAAGCATTGATTCATCTAAATCAGCTGAGGAAGAGGAAGATGATGAGGTTCCTTTTCCTACCTAGTGTTAAAGTTTCTTTGCCTAAAATTAGCCATTTTTTGTTTCGTATTTGTTTTCTGCCTCTACTCTCTGTATTATCTTTCTCAATATTCTACACCCACTAATTTGCTCTGACATTTTTCTTTATATAGGATTATGTTGAAGCAGCTAGAACTGCAGCTATTAACCAAGAAATTAAACGAGTTCTGACTGAAGTTCTCTTGAAGGTTAGTTTTGTTTAAAAATTGATGGTTATGTTATTTAATATCTCTCTGCTGTAGTTCTAATTACAACTTTTAAACAGGTTACTGATGAGCTGTTTGATGAAATTGCAACCAAAGTTCTTGATGAAGATGATTTGACTGATGAAGGTTGTTGGTTGATGCCCTCCTTCTTTTTGTTTTAATCCAGTAGAGATAAGTCTGTGCTTTATTTTCTGGACTGTTGCACATTGTAAATTGTGTGAACTTGTTTAATTACAGCAGGTCAGAATATTGTTAATTCAGACTATCAAACATCAGCATCTCCGCCCTCGGGTGCAATTCCCAAGGCATCTGCTAAGATTCTAGTTCCAGTAAAAGTCAAGGAATCTGAGAATGAAGCTGCTAGTGAAAAATCTAATTCCAGTTCTCCAGGAGATGTTTTAGGTCTTGGAAATTATGCATCTGATGCTGATGATGGGGATGATGAAATTGAGAGTTCCAGTATTCCTTTTCCCACAAAAGATGCTGCTAGCCAGTCAGGCAATAAGAAGGTATTGGAAGATATGCATACCAGTTCACAGTTAAAACTGGAGGAGGATGGAAGAAGACAAACTGATTTGGTGAACAATCTTGGCAAAACCAACTCAGTAAAATCTAAAGCTAGCAATGGTGCTGCTACTGATCAGTTGCATGATCATAAGGCAAACAAAGAAGTGGATCATGTACACGTCTCGAAGGTGGTTTCTGAAGATAGGGACCATGAGCTTAATACTCGGGAAAAAAGGCATGATAAATCTAATGGCTCTGGTTCTAAAGACACTCCTGTGATGATGACATCCAAGCAACCTGGAACGATTACTGGTGCAGAAAAGACTATGGGAGATCATCCTGGCAGAGAGAACAGAACTAAAGCAGATAAAATTGATAGACGTGAAAAGAGCTCTGAGAAGGACTCTCTTAAGGAGGTACAGGGTAGTAAGGCAAGGGCAGATGAAAAAGACAATGACAATCATAAACGAAAAGATGAAAGACGCCACAAAAGGGAAAAGGCAGATGACATCAATGAGGCAAAGGAAGGAGTGAAAGAGCACAATGTAAGGCCTGGGGAAAAGCTGAAGGAATCTGAGTCAAGGAAAAGGTCATCCCAATCTGATGGCAAGGATGACAGGAAGGAATCAGAGAAAGCCTACAAAGGTAGTTCCATTGATGATGCTAGACGGAGAAATGAGCGTACAAAGGATAAGGGGGAGCATAGATTAAGGCACAAAGATGCTGGTAACTATGATAAGCACGGAAGACGATGTTCTCCTTCTGTAAGCAGTAGAGGAAAAAGCAAGAGGGACCATGCAGCTAATAATGCTAGTGATTCAAGTGATGGCTCTGATGGCTCAAAAAGGTCTAGGGCAGTCTGTTTAGCTCTTTTCTTTCATCAGTTAGTACTCACATGGCTCCTCATTATTTTTTTGTGTACTACAGGAAACGACATTCAAGAAAACATGACTTGTCACCATCTCCAGTCAGGTCTAGAAGAAGGTATTCATTTATTAAAAGCTTCATTACTATATTCAGGTATTTAAGGCAACTCTGCTTATCTTGCAGATATTGAAATGAGCTATTGTACTTGAGGCAAAGTCTTTCTTCTTGCTCATATAAAATACATTAATCATAATGATTCTCATTTAAATCACATCTTCTTAGATATAATCAACAGTATATCTTATGTTATAGTTTCTTATAGTGTTGGCGGTTTAGCAAAGGCTTCTGCTAACTTGGTATCTTCTCCAACATTGATATATTACTTGGTACCATGAGCAGTCTAGTGGTTATAATGTGATTCCTTACACTCTCTGTTCACATGCATTTGGGAGTATCTCAGCTACTGTGCTGCTCATAACTCTTTTGCATGTTCCTTTTCTGGATTTCAGATTTATCTCTAGTGTGTTACGAAATGACAGACACTTAACCACTCGCTAAATTCATCTGACTGACGTTGCATAGCTAGCAGTCTGAAAGACAAAGGAGTTATATATTTGTTTCCACCTTTTTGCCCCCTCCCCCTCTTTTTAACATTGATCTGTGAACCTAGTCAAGTCTGTTGTGTTTATGAAGTTACTAATTTCCCCCCTTTCCTGGGCCATTTGGAAATACGAGTATTCTTGCCATTTTGTTTCTAAATTGTATGTGTATGTATTTTTTGAAGTCATGCAAGTATCACCAGTAATAAAGTTGCAGTGATGATTTGTTGCACTTGATATATAATTTACCTAGTCCATATCTAATATGTCTAAATTCAAATTTAACCAAAGATCTTAGCTGTCTAACTCAAGCTGACATTCAAACACTCAAATTCTCTTTTTGTTTGATTATTCTGCGTGTATTGTCTGTTAAATGGAGTGTTTTTCACCTTTCTAGTTATTTTATAGTAATAGGTTACCATTTTGGTGCATCCTAAACTCTACTTTGTGTAACTTCTTCCCGACTCCATTTATCTATACACGCAGGTAAGGCAATAAGATATCTCCTCCTATTTGCTGGTGGAAATTACATGAAACTAATGCTTCTAGTGCACGTTTATTGACTGATTGTTAATAACGTTTTGTTCCCTATGAACTCGGTTTAGTTTACCAGATGGGGAAGAACACTGGCAGTTTTTCTTTCTTTTTCCTTTTTGTTTTTTTTAAAGTTCTGTTGAGGTTATAATATCTGATACACCTGACTGTATCTTCTATTTTATTTATAAAAAACAAAAAGACCTGTGGTAACAAGCTGATTCCTATCCAATTTTGACTCTGTACAAGGTTGTGTTTTCTCTTAAATTTCATATACTTTTAACTCACCAAGTTAGTACGGTGGTTTCATTTTTAGACAAGTTTCGCGGTCCCCTCATAGCAAGCATTCTCAGCGCAGACATTCTCCCTACTCTTCTCTTGATAATACCAGGTTTGTTGCCATAAAGTTTTCCCAGATTAAGATTTTTTGTTTTTGAGACAAAACTCCATCATCCTTTAACAAAAAGCTATCCAGGTGAATTTGTGAGGCTTCTTAATGCTTACCTTCCATTGCTTGCATATTTATTGACTGTAATTGCTTTTTATGCAGGGGAAGGAGGTCAAGATCGAGATCACCTGTTCGGCGCCAAAGATGATTTGCTAGGATATCCCTCAGTGGCAAATATAAAGATGCTTGCATCTACAGAAATTTGGAAAGAGATGAACATAGATTTGGATGGCCTGCAGCAAAGCTTATGATGACCGTTCATGAGGAATATTCACTGAGATCTCTGGGAAATGATGACTGAATCACCCCTCCCATTTTTTGATGCTCTAAATCTCTGTAGTGTTGTTTTCTTGTAAACTGAGGCTCTTTAGTGAGTAATAGCGAAAATTGGGTTACAGTTGGGAGTTGTGTTTCATGTAAGAAGAAAAGTTAGCCACCTGCATCCTGTCTCTTTCCATTAGAAGAATCGAGGGCTGCATATGTGTTCAATCATATGAATATCCTATTTCCTATTGGTATGTCAAATATATGGATGAAAATCAAGAAAGCCAACCTTCCTTATTCTCCTTCGTTGGGTTATATTATTGGCATTGCTAGATTGAGTTGTCATGTGTTACAAGTTGATAATTGTGATAAGTTTGATAAGCAAATATGCTCAATTTTGGTTGAGATTTGGTGAAAAAATTAATTATGTTATAGAAGTTTTGTGGTTGAAATTTGAAATTAATTTGACTTATATATATATATATATATTCTTGAGTTTTGAAGTATTTTGGTAATTTTATTGTGGTTTGAGAATATGGAAAAGTTTAAAAAGTTTGTAATCATTACATTTTTATCTCGATTTTGATATGGATTAGGATGCTTGGAGTATGATGAAGAGTTTACAATGATTTGGAAAAGTATGTCTATTCATATTGAATGAGTTTTTGTTTAAAATGTTGTTTAGAGAGTGATGTATTGGAAGCCTAGTGAGACAATTTGGCATTGAGTTTAGGATTTGAATATGTTGGTTTGTAATTATTTCTTATACATTTATAATTATGGAATGAAATATATATTAATCAGATGAGATATCTCTATCTCTACTCAAAATTATCTCTATTGGAATATTGTATTTGAAGATTTTTTGTGTGGAGTGATTTTACAATTTGACATTTGTAGGTGCATGGTTTACAAACTTGAATGTTTTATTATCTATTTTAAGTGTACTGTGTGAGTTTAATAGAAAGATTGATATATTCATCAAGAGTAGTAAATATGTAATGCATGATTTTAATTAGAGAGAGTCATTAATCTATGACATCATGCAATGTTGAATCTATCTAAAAAATAAATTTAATAGTTATAAAATGGCTAATGTTTGTTTATACTTGTTTTGTATAATGTTGTGTTAATGGCATACACTAATAGAATTATTCAAGATTAGTCAATTGAGGACTTAGAGAGTTTATTTTATTTTGTTGAAAGATATTCTTTTTATAAAAAATTATTTATATATGTATATATTAATAAAAGAGTGATATATTATTTGTATTAATGTTAAAAAATAATTTTTTGAATTATAATATAAAAAATAAGTTTATTTTTAAACAAATATTTATATATCTCAAAATTTTATATTTAATATTATATAAATAAAATATTTTTTATTTTAATATTTTATAATTGTATTTTATGAAAAATATTTTTCTCTGAAACAAAATATAAGCAAAACAATATCTAAGCAGATGTAAGTAATATTTGATTGGGTTCAAGCATATTTGATTAATTATTTTTCTTCTCATATTTAGTACATACAAAGTGTAAAATTGATCCCTTCTATTTTAACAAAGTTAATCTATTCTCAAATAATTTTGTTTGATTTTAATTAGGTTCTCATGTTTTAAAATTTTTTGATTGAATTATATATTTAATTTTTGTAATTATTTTGGCATAAGTTGATAAAGATAGTTTTACGAGAATTTGACTTTTTAAAATATTGAATATTCTCACTGATACATTATTTTTTTAAATTTAAAAATAAATAAATACAAAAATACAAATTCAACAATAAAAGAACATTCCAATGATGGGAATATTTAGTCTTTTAAAAAGTTGAATTACTCATAAAATTACCTAATAAGATAATGCTTTATTGATATAATTTAACAATTAATTAAGAGATGTCTAACCTATCCTTTTTCTTTTAAAAAAATGCCTTTTATAATATTAATTTTTCTATTTTTTTTTCCACTTACATATAAATAAATTTGACATAGAAGATTCATATCAATATCCGTTAAGTCACGTTAACATACAGGTGCAAATTATTGAAAGAGCTTAACGGGGAAATGATGGGAATTGTTCAGTTGGAAACAAAACATGAGTTAAGAATGAAAGATAAATTAGGATTTGATAATCAGTCGATTATATTAATAATTAATTAATTTAATTAATTATTAATTAATTATATTAATTGATTTAACTAGTTTATAATAGTAACCATTTAAATAAAAATATTTGATCAAATTAATCATTTATATATAAAATGATATATGAGAATATTAGTATATTTTATAATTTATTTGAGTATATAATTTTACTCTAATAATAATTTAAATTTTATATATTATTTATTAAATAAAAAATTCTTCTATTGCAATTTTTATTTATTAAATTATTCTTTATAATATAATTATTATAATTATTTAATTTTATTTTAAGATATAAATATATTTGGGTACCCATCCCCACTTTTGTATTATTTTATATCAAATTTTGGATATCCCATTTATTTATATTTCACCATCCCATTTTTTAATAAAAAACACAACTTGATAAAAAATGACTATACAATTTATAATGTTTTGTATGTTGAATATTCCCTTTTTATTTGAGTGATGTTTTAAAATTGGACTAAACAATAAATTGAAAAAATTATTGTATATATATGTATTATATATATATATATATATATATATATATATATATATATATATATATATATATGTATGTATAGGTTAATTTTATTAATTTTTAATTTTAATATTAAAATAATTTAAATTCATTAAAGAATCATATAAGACAATAATATTTATTTTATTAATATATGAATTTTATTATGTAAATTTAATTAATAAAAATTTAAATGATTATTTATCATTCATGAAGAATTATCATATTCTAAAATAGATATATATTAAATTTATAAATAAATAATTAAAAATGATTGGTGATTTAGTGATTGAGCCCTTTTTTATATACCTCAAAGTTTGGGGTTTCATCTTTCTCTAAAATATTTTAAGTAAAATAATAAATATACATTATTATACAATTTAAAGGTAATTTTATCTTTCTAGTTATTTTCTATAAATTAACTAATTAAAAATGCTAAATCCTTCAACTTTTTCAAATTGACTAATTTAAGAGTGAATCAACTGTTTAAAATAATTATTTACTAAACACCTAATTCACTTATATCAATTGATTAAAATAATAACATTTAAAACAATTATGACCGAATGCCATCCTCCCACAAGGAAGTAACACATGAATCCTTTAAAGGTCCAGTCTTGAAAGGATTACGTGGTGTGCAAGTTAGGCTTTGCTTATTTTTTCCCTTTTTCTATTGTAGTGGGGAATTCTGGTCTTCAGAGATCCATTACCTCGGAGGAGCAGATATAAGTTGTGAATCAGCACTTAATTTAAATGCTAAATTAAACTTGTGAACGATTTAACTCCAATCAATGGCTAATTTATTTAATCTAATTAAATGAATCAAAGTCTCAGATAAGTTAAATTAAAATGAATCAAGCTCACTCCTATTATTTATTGACTCAACTCATTTTCTAGTCTAAAATCATATAAAAATAAGTAAATACCTAAATTTTTATATGATTTTAGGATTTTCTAACTAAATACCTATATTTAAATTTTTTTAATCGATTACTTATTATTATAATTCTAAGTCGGTACTTTCCATTAACATTCCATTTAAAATTGATGATGTGATTAAGGAGAAATATCCAATTGGAATATAAAATAAATTATAGGTGCTGAATCAAAAAATTATAGAATATAGATACTTATTTAGAAAATTAAAAAATTATAAAGACATACAATATAATATATAATATTATATTTTATTTCATAGATATTATTAAATTATATTTATAAATATAATTAATTTATTGAGTTAATTTATGAAGTTCAATAAATAATAAATTAAATTTGTTTTATTTGGCAATGGAGCCCACTTTCATATTTAAGTTCAACGCAGTAATTGAGCCTGACTCACATAATTTTCGTATGGAACGAGTGGTTCAGCTTGATTTCTTACCCGTTTCAATGAAGGCCGTTACGGGATGTGTTTTAAGAAGGGTGAATTAAGATCGTGAAGCTTTGAAATTTGAGTCCCTTCGGGGACATCCGATTAAATTGGAAGCTTTGAAATTTGAGAATTGAATTTTCAACCTTTTTATTTTTATTAGATTAAGTTTTATAAATTTAATTTATTAATTTATATTTAATAGCCGCCTTTGATTTTGATTTGTATTTGAAAATCTCATTTTTGGTAGATATTGCATTGCTGTTATGTAAATCTGTATGGTGTACATTTATATTGTTTTAGAAACTCAATTTCACTGCTTCCCTCTTTTGGCCAGCCAGTTCGATGTATACGAGAAACAACTCTAACAAGGTACTTATTTCGGTACTTTAATAATTAAAGCTCATATTTTTCTTCTCATGATTTAGGAAGATAAGGTGAATTTAAAAGCCAAGTAAGAAAATGTGGATTCCCAAGTTTATATATATATATGTTATTTTGTATACTTCTGTCTGTTTGACTGCTTTACCGATACAAGAAAATCTTCTGGTCTTGTCCTTTTTATCTGCATTTACGTTTGTCCCTTTAATCCAAAAGACAACGAAACATTTTGCATGAGCTGTCTCTGTAAAATCATCAATCATATGAAGGGAATTTTCGAGAAAATTTTGATGCTTTCTTATACTCCCAATGCAAACTTCTGTTCTTACTCCAAGAAGAACAAAAAATACAGAAGCTTCCCTTCCATGTTAAAGCTCTGCTAGGCCTCGATTCTATCAACGGCTTGCATGGAGAGAGTATTAAATTACAAGAGGCCGGCCACAAAAGAAACATCCTTAACAACCTTGTTAGGCAATGGCTACTTAAGTAGCATTTACAATCCAAAATCTTAATGTCTGTTTTCTTCCCAATATTACCACCAGATACAGGAAATGAAAATTGTGAATTTCACAATTTTAATTTGCAGGCATGCTGAAGCGTGTTGTCCGCTCATTAGGCCTAGTGGAGAAGACTGGCAAAGATCCAAGAACCAGAGGAAAGAATCATCCAAAAGATCCTAAGCCGTCCCCGGATTTCAGCTTGAAATCGAAGGATAGCTTCGTTAGGATAGTTCACCCAGGCGGGCAGGAGGAGCTCTTTCAACATGCAATTGCTGCTTCTAAGGTATTGGACAACTATCCTGGGATGTGTATTGCGCTGCCAGAAGTCTTCCAAGCTCCTCATCAGTCAGTGTTATGGCCGGAAGAGTTTTTGTTACCTGGTCAGAAATATATCATAATTACTCCGACAGTTGTGGAGAAACTGAAGCTTAAATACCCAAAAAATGGCAAAATCAGAGAACCTGAAAACATGGTGGATGCAAAGATAAAAAGGTCTCTGGATGATCTTCCTTCGGGGGGAACCGAAACTGATAAGATGTGCAAAAGCAAAGAAGCCAATAGAGAAAGCGAAGGGATATTGTTGGATGAAACTGACATCAAACAATCTCTATGTACAGGATCTGCGGAGGACTTTTTGCGGTCTGGAAAGGATATCTTTGCATGTAAGGAAAAATGGGCACAAGATTCAAAACGGAGAGGAATTAAAGGGAGGAAGCCATTTGTTCCACCACTTCCAGATGTAAGATGCTGTGGAGATGTGGAATGGCAGCCCAGCCTCGCCACCGTGCAAGACATATCTCCATGAATTTGTTGTAGTATTCTTTCTGCAACTCTCACGCTGGGTTTATTTTTGTAGCCACTGAAATTACTGCTTCTCTGCATGGATCTCATAGAAAACTAGTTCATCCATTATAAATTAAAGACCAAACATCTTTTCCAATGTAATGATAGGGAGAATTATGAGAGATTGGAAGTCGGCAACTTTTAGTGGCTTGTAACACATTATCTAGTGGAATTAGTGTCAAAATATGCATTCCTGTCAAAGACGCATCAGTGTTTGCACTGTTTGAATACTTTTGATGAGTACTCTTTAGAGTTCATCTATTCTAATGAATACTTATACTGCATTTTTAGAGGTTTGAATTTGCTTGTAGAAGCAGCTTATTTGCCTCAACTATACCTATGTATTAAGTCAGTGGTGGGGTCAAGGCCCAAAGGTTAGTGAGAATAAATGTATTCTAAAATTTTAGCAGGGGTAAAATTTGTAAATTAATAAGGGTATTTTAAGTTATAAATATAATTATACATAATCTTTTAAAAAAGTTAATGGAGGCATACATTCACACTAAAATATATGTAATTCTGCCATTATGTTAAGCTGATTTTCATAATCTATCTCACAAAAGTAATAAAAAAACGGTTATGAAACCCAAAACCAACTTGAGAGATTTTTTTAAACATTTTTGCACAAACCAAATTCAACCATTCATGGAAACACAAAATAACTCACTTTAAAATACAAATTCTCATATCATATTAGATTCTCAAGGGTCAGCTTCTTTTGATCTTCTCTTTCTAAGAGTTCAGATCTCTATTAGATTATTTATTTCCTAGAATCAGAAGCTGCTAGCATTCAATCAGAAGGAAATCTTAGCTGTTGCCACAAATGACATGCCCTGATACACAAAGAAAACCTTATTAAACAACGGTAGTTTGTTCCCTGAATTCTACTGCTCTATCATTACTACAAGAATATTCAAACAAGAAATTTACAATGCAACAGTCACAGAAAACTAGTTCATCCATCATAGGATTAAGGACCAAACATCTTTTTCAATGCAAATGATAGGGAGAACTATTAGAAATTGGAAGTCGGCAACTTTTAGTGCTTGTAAGTTGTATAAGACATTGTCTAGTGGAATTAGCGTCAAATAATGCATTCCCGCCAAAGACATATCAGTGAGGAAATGTAGTGAAAGCTCCAGTACTTTCTCTTAGACATGTTTGAATACTCTTAATGGGTACTTTTTAGAGTTCATCTACTCTAATGAACACTTATACTGCATTTTTAGATGTTTGAATTTGCTTGTAAAAACAGCTTATTTGCCTCAACTACACCTATTTATTAAGCTGATTTTAGTGAACCATCTCACAAGATTAACAAAAAAATGGTTATGAAATCCAAAACCAACTTGGTAGAATTTTTTTTCTTTTAACATTTTTTGACGAACCAACTTTCAATTATGCATGGAAACTTAAAATAACTCACTTTAGAGCTCAAATTCTAATATCATATAGAATCTTAAGGGTCAATTTTTTTATCTTCTTTTCTTAAAAGTTCAAATCCCTATTAGATTATATATTTTTTATTACTCTCAATTTGGCCTAGGAGGGATTCTAATCTTCAAGGTGATTTGTAATACATGAATACTATTGCATTAGAAGACAATGGACAGGACTTGCCATAACCCCTTCGATGCTTAAGTTAATATCTTATAGGAGAAAATAATGTAAATTCAGATTGAAAATTAAAACCCTTTTATAAGATGCGTACTTAAGAATATATATAGAGAAGTGATTTAAGTTGATGTGTCATTAGGTAAATTAGTAATTATATATTGTAATGGCTGTTCTAGTTAGTTGAGCATTTTAAGTATTATCAATTTCCTAAAATCAAAAGGTGCTGGAAGGAAATCATGTTGTTTGGGTAATTACAGCTGTTTCTACAGATGACATGCCCTGAGACACAAAGAAAACCTTATTAAATAACATGTAGTTTTGCCCCGGAATCGTGCTGCTCTATCATTACCATAAGGATATTCAGACAAGGAATTAGCAATCCAACGCTGTCAAGCAAACATACTGCATTTATAGCCATCTAAAGCTTGCTCAATTTGCTGAATCAAACTCGGACATTGCTCAAAATGCTGAAGCAGACAATTAGTATTTTCATTCATGCTTTCTGGATTAAAATTTCCATAGTAGTTACAAGACGAAAATATTAACACACCATCGAATCACAACACAGATTCGTCCTTCAGGACCTTGGACAATTCAATAGCATCCTCGCCTGGATGGCTTCCAGACCCATCTGACTCCGTCTTCAGTTATTGTGTAACCAAATGAAAGAATCCACAGACGAATAGACAGTTCTAGTAGTAACTTCAATTATTGACGTACATAAGCTGTTCTTCACTTGTGTTCCACGATTTGTACACTCACAAAATATAAGACAAAAGCTTAGTCATGATCCATGTGTAGATTACTGATAGTGTAGCACCAACTGGAATGGTAATTACCCATGAAGCCACAATCCCCTTCACAGTTTCTGACCTAACATTTTTAAGTCCTCTTGCAAATCCCACACCCATCACTGCACCCACCAGCGTATGTGTTGCTGAGATTGGCAGCCCTAGCTTTGAAGCAAACAGAACCACGGAGGCAGCAGCAAACTCAGCTGCAAATCCTCTAGTTGGTGTGAGCTCAGTTATTTTCTTTCCAATAGTAGCTATCACTCTATAACCCCACATCATAAGTCCTGCAACGATTCCAAATCCGCCCCATGCAAGAATATCAGTTGGAATAACAATCTCAGCTCCGGTGGCCCCACCTTGGAGAATGGCTAATGCACCGGCTAAAGGACCTATGGCGTTGGAGACGTCATTTCCCCCATGAGCAAATGACATGAAGCATGCTGAGAGAACTTGCATGTAGCCAAAGACTCCATAAACTATTTCCAGTTGGGTACCCTTTGGACCTGCAACATCAGTGAGGAATCCTATGTTTTTGTGGGCAGGATCTTCTTTTGTCTCAGGCTGTGGAGTAGTGGGCTTGATAAGAAGATGACCAAGCTGTTTTCTGATGATTCTGTCAACAAGAATGGCACCACAAGTTCCGCAGGCTAAGGCCTGGACCAGAGCCACATGGAAGATATTGCTAAGAGGGAAGGCAGCAAAAGAAATCCCTGTCACACCAAGAAAAACGGCAATTGGCGCTGCTGCAGCTGCTGCTTGTCCTGGATTTGGTGCACTATACACAAACTGGTTGAGGGAAAAGATTATTAGGGGTGTAGAGACAGAATTCATCACATTATCCTGCCAATAATATCAGTGTGTTCCAGCATTTATTGAATAAAAGACGAGTCATGAGACTATATCATTTCACAGGGATTCAAAGTATCAAGCATCTTCACACCAAGTAATGTGTTCGGAAAGCATCCATGAAATGTCAAGAATAACCGATGATCTTAAAGTTGGTTTCTTCGTAAACTATCTATAAGATCTCAGCAACATAATATTAGTAGACTAAATTTTTGTATTTTAAGTGTTACCTATTTTTAATAGGCTAGTGTCAAGATTGAAAACCCAACTGAACTCAGCAAATATAAAACCCTTGAACATTGTAACGTAGGCTTGATGAATTAAGCCACAAAGAACAAGAACATACCCTACGGATGCATTTGTAGACAAGAAATGAGGCAGCAGCTCCCATTAGTGGGGACACTACCCAGGAGGAAATCACCCTAGCCAGTGAACCCCAGAAAACAGCTCCAGCTCCTCCATAGACCAGACCAAATCCTACCATTGCTCCTACTATACAGTGAGTGGTGGACACCGGCCATCCATAATATGATGCAACCTGCACACCAAGTTAGCAACAAAATGATAAATAGCAGCCTGTGAAATGAGGTGTATAATAGGATTGGACTATGGTGCACCACTGAAAAAGTGGTGCACCGGTGCAACAGAAGATGAGTGACTAACATTTGTTGAGTTGTAGGAAGTGGAAAAAGGTAACTTGAAGTATAATAATTATAAAATGACCCCAATAAATTGGTAAATTATAAATATGGAATTAGGTCTCATCAGACCTGAAGTGCAGCATAAAGAATTGGGAAGCTGCATTTTTTGGTTCCGTTTAAAAAAATTAATTGTCAGTCTTCGTTCTCCATTTTTGTTCTTTATACTCTTTTTTGTCAAAACCCCAGCTAACGCATTCTTCCATTTCATTTTAGCATTCTATTCTATGAATGAAACCATTTCTCATTTCTCTTTCTTGCTATAGCCGACGACAAGGCCAGTGTGGGATGAAAAGCACGTGGATTCGAATGGTAATGCGATCGCAATGTTTTATCACGGAATAATCAAAAGAAAAAAAATTGTGTGGAAGAGGATGATGTGGAACTGTATGGATGATAAAGAAAGTAATATTGCAGATGTGGCTAGATCTGAAATTGATGTGCAGGTACAAGCAAATTGAACAAAAAAACAGGTATGCAAATGAACAATTGCAGAAAACAAGGATGCAGATGAACAATTGCAGCAGACATTTTTACAAGGGTTAAAAATTGAGCCATTTTCGAACTATGCAATATACATTTGATTTAGACGACTAAGTTTTTAATTGTATATTAATATTAATATGTTGTTGATTGAAGAATCTGTTACTTGCTTAGCAGAGTAAAGCTCTTCCCTTTAAGCTTCAAGCAAATCTGTGTGATATGTATGCAAGTGTTTGCGTTGCGAAAAAAGCCCTTCAATTTCTGGGTGTTTTAGAGGCATGGAAAGAGGAATTAAGAGTAGATGAGTTTGAGAGAATCATTGATATTCTTATTATCAGTGAATTTATGTGGGATGCATGAAGAATACATCGGTTAATGGAGGATTAGGTTTTTGCTGCATCAGAGGCACCTAATATGGCTTTGAAACTTCTGGGTGCAGAAGACTGAGATAATTTAGTGTATATAAAAGCGTTGATATACAAATATACAGACTTATGAATAGCCCTTCTTTTAAACCAGCAAACTCATGATTCGACCAAATAACAGCCATTGATTCAATGATGCATTGGTGCACCACTTTTTCAATGGTGTATCATAGTCTCTCCTTGTACCTTAAACCCTGAAACCCTATATATGTTACTTCAAAGAAACAAGTAGTGATAACAACAGTAGCTTCACCGTGAAGTCAGTAGAGAGTCAAAAGTCTCATTCTCCTTACAGAAAGAAAAATTAGCTCCATGTCTCCATTTCTCTCAGATCAATCAAAAGAGACATCTTTGGGTGAAAAATAAAAAAGAAATTAGTTTATTTCAGCACTTGGATGGTCCTTTCAGTTTACATCTTACAATTACATGAACACGGAGGAGATCCATGTAAGGGAAGGAAAGGCCATAAAAGATTTCATAGCATGAATGTACCTCATATACTGAATTCATTCCAATATCTTAAATCTTTAGGAAAAAACACAGATCAAAGCATCTCACACCACAATAAGGAGGCATGATTCTTCTAAATCCTGGCTCGAAGAAAAACCAGCATAAGATTATATAACTACAGGAATTCTAAAACCAAGCTCTTGATAGACGTCCAAGAATTTAAATGATTTTCAATGTACCAGAAACAAAAACAATAAATAAAACCAATGCATTACATCTTGCATCTTATTTCCCCTTTTGCACACACTATTAACTTTCAAAAAGCGCTTAATAATTAATAAATAAATGATCTCGAAGATTATAGATTAGATTCATTAAATTAAAATAGTTACCTGTAACCAAGTACCAGCAGCAGCAAGCGAAGAGAGCAATCCAGCGAAAAGCAGAGAATCTTTCCCCTGAAACACATTAGGAAGGAGAATCCCGTTCTGCATTGTACTCGTAACATGAGATCCCATCAGCAACGCCCCCGAAAACTCGAGAACGGCAGCCGTCAACACGGCCTGGCGAAGGGTCAAGGCACCCGAACCCACTGATGTTCCCATGGCATTCGCAACATCATTGGCTCCAATATTCCAAGCCATATAAAACCCAAATAAAAGCGTAGCATAAGATAGCAACTTAATCTTCAAGGCCAAACCTTTGCCCAAAGGTGACAAGAATAAAGGGAAAGTAAGAGCAGCAAATGCTATGCATATTGCAATGGCAGATGCAGTGCTTGAAGATATATTAAAGGCCTTAGCCATTCCAGGTAAGTCATCGTTTTTTCCGCTAATTTGCTCGTTCTGATGATGCCCATTTACCTGAATTTCCTCTTTATGTCCTTCTTCCCCTTCAGCTTCAGTGAAAGAGGATAAAGTAGCAGAAGGGTGTGTGAGTTTGTAGCCTTTAATCCTGAGAATGCCAAAATAAGCCTCTGCTGGTGATGGATTAGACTTGACATGGAAAAGCCCTGTGTTTTGGATGTGGGTTCCGCTCAAGAAGCGCGAACTATTGTTTCGAAGATGATACAGATGGGATTTTTTAAGAAGAAATTCTTGTGGAGAAGTTAAAGTGGGTTTGGTTGAAGAGAAGCGACAATAGGAATTCATGTCTTATAGAAGAAAAACAAAGGCGGAGAGATGGAGAGTGAGCGAAATGGAATATTGTGAGGGATTATTCAGGAAGATTCTTCTTCGCCATGGGAAGTGATGGAAGAGAGAGTGGGAGAGTATTAGGTGGTGGAGAAGGAAGGAAAGGAATGCGGGAGACGACATTTTTGGTATTAGTTGACAAAGGTGGATTTGGCTGCTTGCTTTGGTTCATGGAAATGAGTGGTGGTTATGGCCCCGTCAATGGCTGTTACTCCTCATCAGCCATATATCCGTTAAGAACAAATTCGGATGGAAAATTGGAGAGAGAAAAAAGGGGGCTAAAATGCATCTTCCCCATTAATTTTCATTCCTTTTAACTTTGGCCCTTGTAATTCTTTTTCTATTTTACTTTTTAATTTTTAAAACTAATCAAATGTCACAGCATAGATTAGTAAATGAAAATATCAATAAAATATCTCATCCCAATGGAAACTCACCACATTCCTATAGGAAGAAGAATGGTTAACAATAACATATATGAAAACTTGAAGAAAAATGCTTAATTGTAGCAAATTCCAAATCCTTATTCTTGCATTCTTAAAATGTCTTCCAAGAGTGATCCGTGGTTTCATAATAGACCTCTCTCGATGGAAGCAAATTTGATGATTCAAAAATTTCCAATGATATTAATGTAGTTTTGTTCTCTTCCACTTTAAAATAAGAAAAGAGTGATTGTGAATTTCGGACAGCACCTTGGCAATAAAGTTAAATAAACTAGAGCGACAATTTGAATTTACGAAGTGATAATAAATAAATATGTAGATAATAATTCAAAATATTAGTATATTATCAAGTGAGATGAAACATATGAATTTATGAAGAAAACTTAAAAGGTTCTATAATGATATTTAATATTATTTTAGAAATTTTATTTTTTGATATTAGTATGTTATCACTTGTATTATTTTAAAAAGGTATAAATTACATTCATTTATATAAAATTTAATTTAATTATTCTCATATCTTTTTAATTTTTAATAATATATATTAATCTTTATTTTATTTTTAACATATACTCAATTGATTTATTTTTACAAAATAAAAGTAGTAAGTGTATATTTCTAAAAATAGTAGAGGTGCACAATTCTAAGTCAACTAATTTCACCTATTTAATAAATTAAAAGTTAAAATTTAGTTAATTGATGAGTCATTATATTTTGTGAGGCAAATGTTATGGTATTTGTTGTTATTTTTAAAGTTTTTCATTTTGAAATACTGTACATTAAGTGATTGTATAAAGGATTGACTTGGAATGTAATTTTTCTAAAATTAATTTTGTTTTATTCTAATATAAATAATTTGAATTCTTTTACATATAAATTTTATTATTTGAAAACTTTGTAAAAAATAATAATTTTAATTTATTTATAAATAATTTTTTTGTTTAAAATATGTTAAAAATATATTAAATTTAATTGAAAAATAAATTTTGATGGTATTATGATAAATACAATATTGGAAAGAGGCAAAATTACCTATATAATATGTATTTTAAGTAAGTAAAATAAATTTTAGTAAAATTATTACTAAATTTGATGAATATTATAATGATATAAATATAATTAAAATAAAAATTATAAATAAAATAAAACTATTTTTGAAAAAATTCATTTAAAAATCAAATGAAGATTTCATTTATTTCATCAAAAAATATTTTTTATAAAAAATATTATTTACATATATATTAATAAATATAATAATATATTATTTATATTAATGATTTAAAAAATAATAATTATAATTATGATAATCAAGATAAAAATATTATTTAAAAATAAAAAATTATAATTTTTACATTTTATATTAAATAAGTAAAATATTTTTTATTTTAATATTTTTATAATTTTATTTTATTAAAAATATTTTCTATCAACCAAATCCTTAGTTACAACAAATCAGAGGTCAATAATTTATCGTTTCCTCACTAAAAAAGGGTAAGAGATAAAATTGAAATTTAGATAAGCTGAACCCTCGGACGGCAAAAATTACATCTTACCACACAAAAGTTCGGCACCTTATTTCCACCGGGGTCTAGAAACATGACTTGTCGGATGGCTTGTGATGTGTCTCTGCTAGCCACACGTGCACACTTTGCTTTCAATGGTAACGACGCGGGCTTTACTTTCCTTCGTCGTCTTTGGAAGATGGGCTTAGTTGTTTCTTAGATGCAGTGGCGTCGTGATGCCCATCATTGTGGCCCTCTGGTGGGCGTAGCTAGAACTGCTTTCTCAGCTTTCAGTCATTGCAAATTAGGCCCAGTTTATAGGACTATAATTTCTTTTAAACATTGAGGCCTAAGCCCAAAATAAATTAAGAAAATTGCAAAGCAATGATAGGGCAGGGATTAACATCAGTAGAGATTAAGCTAAGGTAATAATTACGGTACATCAGTTTTATTGGTATATTAATAATTTAAATTATTAAAATTTATTTATGTTGCACAATATTTCACAAATTTCATTTATAAGATTCAGTAGTGTATTGGGGCACTATAAACTTTTCCTTAAACTAAACATCTAATTTCAAAGTGTAACATATATATTAAAGAATAAATTGAGATATCACAACTTTTAATTAAAAAATTAAGGGAGTAACTAATTACAAGTTAAAAATATTTTTAATTTATTATTATTTATTTGATTAGGAATTTTTCATTTTCTTATTAAAAATTATAATGTCTCACTTTATCTTTTAAAATACATTTTGTACCTTAGAGAAGTTAGATTCACCTAATAATGACTAATGATGTCTCATGACATGAATTAGAGATTTAAAATCATATACAACTTGAGTTCCATTTATTAAGGCGAAAAGTATTTTCCATAAGAAATTATCATTTATATATATATTGATGAAGGAATAACACCTCCCTTATATCTTTGGTTTAAAAAATTTATATCTAGAGTCAAGCAATGTAACAAAGCAAATTGCTATTTAGAAAAGAAGAATTTGCCTTTTACAACAATTTTTATATCTAATATTAAATAATTTTTTTTTCATTTTATCATTTTATAACTATGATATCATTTGATTTGCCTCAATAATATGAAAAATTTTATTTTCTAAGAAATAAAAAGAATGTATTATTTGGTTGGCTATTATTTAACAAATTGTAAAAAATAAGACTTCTTAGAAAGTCTTACTTCCCATAAAATAATTATTTGGTTGGCTATGAATATTGAAATTAAATCAAATTTTATAAATTTACTCTATCATCTTGTATTTAATTATAATTTTTAATTTATATTCTAAAATCAATTTTGAATATTATTTTTTATACATATAACATTAGTATTCTTAGATATATTTTTATAAAGAAAACTTTGAATCAAGAATATGTTTCATCAAATTTAAAGATAATCGGTTATTGTTAAAGAATAAAGTTAATTGATCATCGGTCAATTCTTAAAACAGTAGTACTATGGGTCTTGATTCTTGAAGCAAAGTTTCGAAAATATTTCATCATTTAGATTAACATATAAGTGAGTCGTTCTTAATCATCCGAAGGTGCACGAGTCTTTCTTTTTTGTGGTGGCACAAATTCATCTCTCAATGTTCGGTATAATATCATTTTCCTTCTTAAAACACCTAAAGGGGATGCTAAATTTTAGATATCCCACTAATTCAACTGCCTCACTCGAGCAACAGAATGACACCTTGCATAATAGCCACAGACCACCGATACGCCAATACATCAATAAATGCACGAAGAAAAACTAGAAATTATGATGAGGAATAATGTAAATTTTCATTCTTTAAATAATCTTCTTCTTCTGATATAAAAATAAGAGTAACAGAAAAATAAACGTTGATAAGTATAAATAAATTAGTATATTTAATCCAAAGACAAATGCCATAGATGATCCGGAACCTGTATTTTTCATTTTGATGACAGGATTGGCAGGATATCTGCATGGGGGCTGAACAAGTGGTCCAGTTTTTGACAAGCTGCTCAATTTCATTCCTTGCATGCAATGCAAAAGAAAATTTCTAATGTTGTTCAAATTGAGAGAATGCTGGGAATCGTTTGATTTCCACAGTAAAATAATTTCTTACAAAAAATTGAATTTAAAAAAATAATTTTTTATATAAATTTTTTTGGAAGTACTTTTAGTTGATACTTTCGTGAGAAATAATTTTTTATATTTTATTTAGTTTAACTTCAAATATCCTAAGAAAAGTTAATAAAATGATTAATATATTCCTGATATTATTATAATACAAAATAATAAATTTTAGTTGTTATTAATTGAATTTAATAAAGATAATTTTATCATTATATCTATAAATAACATAAAAAATAAAATTTATTTGGAGGAGAGATGGGTAAGTTATTTCTCATATTTTGTGAGAAGTAGCACTTTCAAAAAATCTTATTTTTTTCTAATTTATTAGATAATAATCAATTAAACAACTTAACTCTTTTGTATTTCCTAAAAAATAGAAATTTTTTGTACTATTTAAATGAATCGAACCACCTCTTATATATAACAAATAATAATCTGGTGCTTTCTTCTACCCAATAAAAATAATTATAATTTTTATTATTTTTACAATTAAAAATTATCATTTTCAATAGGGGGGCTCCCGCAAAACTTATGTTTGGATAGTAAAATTAATAATTGTCCTTTTTCTTGTGAGAGTTCTTTCTTTACTTTGTGGATATACAATCTGTAAAGCTTTGAGTCACTAAAATTTGAGGGAAATTTATGCATTTTCGTCATTAATAAACAAATATTCTTCCATCGCTTGGGAAGAAAAAAACATATGATAAGACTAACAAAAAAAATTAATGATTCTTTGAGGATTGAACTTCTCTAAATTATAAAATGTATCTTAAATGATAAGGATCTTTATTTATTTATAAAATGTATTAAAATTTATAAAATCAAATAATAAAAATTAAGCTCATAATTACATCAGTCGTAAATTTCTCAAAATTTTTAATAAAAATGAATCCCAATTTTTTTTTATGTATCAAGTGAAATGGTAAAAATGAGAGTATAGCATGAACGTCGTTTGAAAGCAAATCCAGATGCGAATCCAATCCCCCTGTATCTTAATGGCCCCACAGTCCCAGAGAAGGACGCTTTGAACATTACCTTACATATCTAATCGAACGGTCATAAAACTTCCAAGGCATCCGCCCTGACTTCCCGGAAAAGGCAGGCCACTCGGTCTGTCTGTCTGTCTGCAGTAATCTGGACAACCTCGTTCAACGAAGTCTGTTTCATCGTAACACATGCAGACTACCGAATCATGACCAGAAGAATTATGAAGGAATATGCCATGTATGTAACCTGGACGCGCCGCAGGAAATGCATATATGGATGTTTCGTAAATTTTTTTAAAAATAATTTATTGTTATTGTTAATGTAGGAAATATTTTTTTATAATAGTGGAGGTAATTAAGTTATTAAATATTTTTCATGATCACAAATTAAATTTTAAATATATTAGAAAATACAAATTTTTTTAAAAAATATTGAATACTATTTAAATCAAAGTTCTTAAAAATATAAGAAATATATTTGACATAATGATAAAATAATTAATTATTAATGATTTTAAATATATATCATGATTTTATATTTGAAATGATTATTAGTAATAATTGATTTTTTAAAAAGAAAGAATATTAATTCTTTTTATGAGAAAATTATGATTAAAATATAAATTATAAAAAATAATTTCTTATTTATACTAATTATTTTTCAAAAAAATAATTACTTAAAATTATATTAAATGTATACAAGATTAATTTACCTGTTACAATTAATTAATAACTAATTATTTTTATTGTCATACTAAACAAACTTTACTTATTTTATAATGAAAATTAAAATTTGCCTATTATTATAGTTTTGATACACTTATTACACAACTTGTACATAAAAATTGTTAAAATTTATTTAAAAAGTTGAAAGATGATTGTACAAAACATACGTAAAATTGATAAAATTATAATTTAAAAAAACTTAAAAAGGAGAAATATGTAAAACAAAGTATAAACCAAAATAATAATAGCTGCCACGTCAAAAGCTCCAACTATTATCAACAAAAAAAATTATTTATTTTCTTTTGGGCATAAAATTATTACATCCTACATTAATAGGAAATTTGATTTGAGCGGAGAAAGAAGTCTCAATTATTTCGGTAAGAATAAGCCTTATAATTTCCACCACAACTTGCGGCTAACCCTGACCCTTGTTTTAAATCCGAAACAAACAAAGATTCATTTATTTTGAAAATATTTTGTTTTAATGGTATTATAGATCTAAGTTAAATTTTTTTATTTTAATTATTTTATGTTATTTTGTATCCCTTGAATTCATCAAAAATTTTATTAAAATATTTCATTTGATATCGTAACAATAATTTTATTATCATATCCTTATTTTATTCATCAGAATGTCATTACATGTTTAGTTTTTCAAAATATTATTTTTGTGTTTATTTTTACACATTAAAATTCATTTGAAAATAAATTATATTTATTTTTGATTAAAATGAATTGAATCAAATTAAAAGAAAATTGAATTAAGCTTCTGTTATAGTTTGCTTGAATTTTTACTTTCATCTTTATATTTTTCCCTTATAATTAGATATCTATAATTTAACTCCGTTCGTAGTTGACTTTTTGTTATAATAATTAATTTATAGATTTATATATGTAATGATCTAATATGACAATTTTTTGTTCATTCGTGCAATTATATCATATTATAATATTATTATTCTATCACAATATTAAAATATTTAACTTTTCTTATTAGAGGGAAATGACGAAATAGTAATATCAGAATCTTTGTATGACGGTAAAACTACAAATATTTATGTGCATCGCTGTCTGGATGAACTATCAATATTTTCTTAATAATGAAAATTGCAAGTGACATAATAGATATTGAGATTAAATTTAGGGCATTGAAAAAAATATCAAATGATACTGCACCATTATAACAGCAAGACTTTCAATGCTACGGTTTATTGATAGTCGTTTAGTGAAGTGATTAGAATATCTAATATCTAATCTAATAATTAATAATAAGTTTAGGATTTGTTGTCACAGGTAAAAAAACTACTGGAATATTGGAGCCAACAGATAATGCCATGGAATAAGGAAGCGAGCAAAGTGGGAGTGAATGGGCATAACTTAGTTGGAAAATTTTAGATCCAAGGTATTTTTTTAACTTCCGGTTATTATTCTTGAATAATTATTATATTTTTTTATAATTATCTAATTATTAAAATTGATAGTTCGTTACTATTATAAATAATTATTAATTTATTTAAGATAATTAAAATATTAGTTAATTGTTGCATTCATGATTCATAAAATTTGACTATTACAAAATATTTATTTTCTATTTTAAAATTTTTGAATTTTCCTTTAAATCAATTTTCTCTCGATAAATATTTATTTTCTCTAACTCATTAATACGATAAAAACTTGAAGTCTTTTCTCAATCTAACATTCTTTATAAAATATCCTCCGCTATCCTATAAAATTTTTGTTAGATATTATTAGAGACTGCTATTTCTGTTCCCAAATAATTTAGAAGGTCTGTTGAGGCAAGAATAATGTTTAAGGAGAGGGGGAATGACACATCTTAGTTAAGTTTTGGCCATCAAATTGTGGGGTCAGAAGGATAAGGAGCATTTGCCATTACTATAGAGACCTCGGCCTTCATTCTCGTGCTTTCATATAAAACCTACGAAGATTATAAAATGTAATGTGCATCATAAGTGGGAATTGAAGCAGGGCTTTAAATTTTTTATATATTCATTGATTGGAATTTTATAATAATGCAATAATACAGTGGTGTACCTCTAAATTTGATCATCAATATATTATTATATAATTTATTAAATTTAATTTAAAAAATAAATTTAATAGTGTATTGATATATCATTACATTAATAATATATTATAATTTTTTCTTTTCATATATTTATTTTATTATATTATATTTAATTAATACTCTTTAATTTATATCTAGAATTCAATTTAGAGTTTTACTTTTAATATATATAATATTGTTGTGAAAAGATATAAATATAACTCACCAGATTTCAAAGTTTTAAAACCTGCAAATTTAGTTCAGACAACACAATTAACATTTCAACAATAATTATAATGAAAGAATTAATCAGTATTGTTGTCTACGATGAATTCCTTCAGAATGGAAGGGGAATACGGAGGTACGAGAAAAATTATTGAAATTATTGTTAAGAGAGCTTTATTTTTAAAAAAAATAAATTTAATTTGATGTTGAATTAGTTGAAGTTTAATATGATTTGTTAGATGTTGGGAGTTTAAGGGGGGGGGGGAAAGAATTGAGGATTTTTTTAATGTTATAATTTTCTTATTTGATAGCAATGTTATATACCAATGAAAACGATGAGAATAGAAATGGAATTGATGGGCGGTTACCGTCTAACATTGGCTGCTTGTCTTCTTGTGTTCAGTATTAACACGGGAATCCTAGACATATAAATGATTTTGCTTGGATTCATCCAATTTTTTAAAAAACAAAGTCCATTTTGAGTCCATGAGCTCAAAAACCATCAACATATGTATGAGTTCATTGCTCCCCAAAAAAGCTATTTACATGGGCTGATACCATTATACAATTATATTTTCTCCCACCTCTTCACTTTTCCATCATACTTAGAATGGACCACATGTATGTATAAATTGCTTAATCTTTCATAATCATTATCATAAACAAAGGACGTTTTCAATGAAAGTAGAGAAGTTTCAATATTATATTGACTAAGAATGACCTAATCACTCCAAAAAGTAAAACAAAAATAATATATAAGCAAAGCTTGACAAAACAAGCTTCCAATGGTGGTTTTTCATTTAATTAAGCTTGCTTATCTATACATCAAGTATAAAACTTCAAAGTAAATCAAAAAGTGATGATGCGAATGTTGCTTGAAATCAAAATATAAATAGATGATAAGCTATTATCTAATTTAATTTGTGACAAAGGGACAACAAACAATTGATAACATTTGTTTTTAGTATAGTTATTAATTTTTAACAATATAGCTGCAATGGTAAAATGTACAATTAGTCAGAGGGGCCTGCACTTGATATGGAGTTTCCCCAAACCATAGTTCTTGCTGTTCAGGATAGTTTGAAAGCTTTAAATTATACATAGATGCAAAATAAACCTGTGAAGCAAAGAAATTTACTATCAGAAGTATGTCAAAGGCCAAATTCTAGTGTGTACTTCATGTACGTACTTAACACTAGCATGGGTAATGAAAATATGCATGTCAATCTCCTATTTTTATTTAATGTCTAAATTTAAACTAAACATAATTAAAGATTTTTTTATGACTTTGAAAAATTAAGTAACAAAGAAAGAAAACAGAGAGGGCACTTGTATTTCTTAAAAGTATATTTGAAATATAAAAATTAATTTTCAATTTCTTCCTTTATCCAACTACCAAATTAAGGTTTTTTCATGCCAGTAAGAAACTAACAAAGAAAATAGAGAAAGTATCGTATATTTCTTAAAAGTAGGTTTGAAATATAAAAGTTATTCTTCACTTTCTTAAATCCTATTGCCAAACAGACCTTAAGAGTAACATAATGGATGCAAAGGTAAATAAACTGCAAATAAATTCTTATGTCTAACCTTGTCATTGAAATTTTTGTTTGCAATGGCTTTAGGATCAATTAGGGCCTTTATTATGCCGTAAAAGAAATTCTTCACTTTGGGGCATTGGTTTATATACATGCTTTCCAAACATGGAAATTTCAAAGTGGAACTACCAAAATAAAAGGTTACAAAGCTTGATAAAGAATCCAAATCTATCAAATCGAGCTTCTTAAACATTAACTCATCCACAGAATTTGATTCGTTTCTATCTTTAGCCATTATCTCTTTTATTGATTGGCGTAGACAAATTCTTTAAAAATAGTTCATAAATATTAAAAATATATTGGAAAGTAGCTTCAAAATTACTTTAATGTAAACTACAAGATAATATGGCAACTATTTTCTCCTTTACTATTTATATCATCATCACAAAAACTTGACTCATTATGGTCATCATTATTGTGATTATTTAGTAAGTTAGATGCTTCTATGATATTGGTCGAAAAAAAATAATACATGTTAAACACCTCATTAATATTAAATGGAAAAAAATAACTAAACAACAAATTTTATAAAATCTTACCATTTCTACCATAAATCCAATCTTCAAGATAAGCTAGTGACTTAATAATCATTAGGTGTAGTAAATTTCTTATAGGACTTATCACTTTTTTGCAACACTAAAAGTTGATTTTGGTGGAATTGTAAATATTAGTATAGCCAACATATCATAGGCCATTAATGATAGAATAAGGTATTGTAAAGAAGCTTTCTTCTAATAGTTAAGAACATCTATATCAGTCTTATGATCCAAGTTCTTTTCATCTAAATATTGCCTCAACTGAGATTGCTTACATTGACTAGACCTTAAACTCAAAAAGTCTTCATAGTCATCCAAATTAAAATTAGCATTATTTCTTGAAATTGAATCTCCAAGATAATTACTTGCCCCAATTATTGGTGTAATGACAATGGAAAAGTTCTTATTATACTCATCAAATAGATAAAAAAAAGTTCTGATCCATAAATCTTAAGTGATCTTGTTAACTATCACCATATATTTTTTAGTAACAATATTCTAGAAGCTTAAACTTGTGCCTTGGATCTAAAATAGTTGCACAAGACAAAACTAAACTATACTTAGCTCAATATTTGTCAAATTTAACCTTTATTTGTAAAACTATATTAGACATAAAGTTGTGAGGTGCTTACGTTGCTTGTAACAAATAAGTGTGCACCTTTCATACCCTTCTAAAATAAACATTAGATATAAAAGTTTTGCTAGCTGAAAATAAATTTGTAACATTATATAATACCTTCTAAAATTAATGAAGTAATTGCACTTTCTCCCACTCTTCTCCAAAGAGCACAAAATGGTTGAAAATATTATCCCTTTTGATTCAACATTCCCAAGCCAATTTAAAATATATTATATGATCTAACATAAAATAAATACTATTCCATCTAATGGTTATATCAATTTTCAATTTTTTCTTACTATTCAAGTGATAGCTATTTTCTGTAATTTTATAGAAATTCTTTTTTTTTTAGATATAAAATTCTTCAAATACTTCACACTATTACGTATTTTAGAAATAATATCTTCAACTAAACTTAAACTAGCTCGAATAATTAGATTAAGAATGTAACTACAACACCTGATTTTAAATAACTTTCTACACACACAAGAGATCTATTATTGACCAATTGAAGTTTGAGGTTATTAGCCATCACATTATTGTAACTTGCATTATCTAATATAATGTTGAATAATTTGTTATCAATTCTCCACTCACTTAAACACCTAGCAACCTCATTAGCTATAGAAATCCCCATCAAAATAAGGCTTTAGAACTTTAAAGTGTATGATACATTTTTTAAGTTCCTAATTATTGTTCACTTAATGCATAGTTATACATATGTATTCATCTATAATGTATTTAGATCTTTAATTATCCGTGGTTAAGGAAATTTTACAAGGCTACTAAGCAATTCATTTTTAATAAACTCTCTTTCTTTATCATACTTGACAAATAAATCTTTTTTAACCATATGCTTACTTAAGTTTTTAAACTTTGGATTTGTGGAATGAATAAATTCTCTAAACCTACGCTTTTCTGCAAGAATGAATGGATGTTTCCTACATATAAAAATTTTTATAAAACTTTTATGAGATACTTCTTGGCTAAACTTAAAGTCTTTTGTAGATTTACCTCCGTTTCTCTTTGCTTGCACTACAACAAAGTTAAGGGAATGCTTTTAACATATATTTAAGTGATGCCTTAAATGGGATGTTCCACAATCATCTTTCAACTACTTCCTACAATGGATGCATTAAACCTTATGACTTTCATTTGTTTGAACCTTCTCCATTTCTTCCCATATTTTGAGGTTAATCCAAGTCACTTGTTTTCATTTTCTTCATTGTCATATTCTAAGTTTGAGTTTGTTTCTTCAAAGGTTGTATTTTCATTAGTGTCACTTGTTATTTTTCTATCATGAACAATGAAAGAAAAAGTTAATTTTTTAGGATAAAAGGCCTAAAAAATCAATTTCAAACGAAGTGATTTTAATGCATAAATTTTAAAAGCATATAATTAATCTTAAAGGAGTCAACATGTTAGCAATTAAATAACATGGTATACAGCCTAAGAGATTATAAGCTATAAGGCTACCCAATCATTGTGTTAAAAGTATACAATCAGTCCTAAAGAGTTCTTTGCTTGACTGTGTTAATGCTTAATTTTATGGTTAAAGATAGATATGTACTAATAGAAAAACATGAATTAAATTTTTAGGAAAGTTAAAATGATTGCATGTAGAGAAATGGCAGCTATAAATAAATAAATAAAACATGAGCTAATACACAAAATAAATAAGTGGCATTTATAAAAAGATATGTGGGCACATATATGAAAATAGTAAGAAAATAAGGAACCATGTGAGATTAAGAGAGACATGGTATAAGTCATTTAGTATATAAACAAGTATGAACCAAAATGACAATAAGAAAGGAACAATATACAAAAAAGCTATAAAATAAAAAAACTAGATTTTAGATTAACTAATCAGATATGCACAAATAAATGTATAACAGATCTGCATAATTAAATGAATTAAGTACTAAAACCATTATTTAGATATGTAAAACTAGATAGATAGGCATGGATAATATGGAAAGTTAAGAATCAAACATGACATGGGAAATGAAAATTAAATATTTGTTTACTATTTTCTAATTCACATGTTGAAAGAATATAGTCTTATAAAGTACTTAGAGAAGAGTGCCAGTTGAAGTTTATTCTAGAGTTCCTCATTGTTCTGTGGTTAAGAGCATAATAAGGAAAAACACTTATTAAAAGAGTAGTAAATAAGCCTTTAATGCTTAAACAAGTATTTTTAATCTATAGAATAGATTATAAACTCTAGACTTCACCTCCGTAGCTTTTAAGAATTGGTTAATATATATCTCTATTTGTTTTAAATGTTAGCTAATGATTGAAGTGTAGCAAACCCATCGTGAAAATGTTTGAATAGATTTGTTAGTTTTCCTAGTTTCGAGAAAAAGATGTTTTATGTATTGAAAAATTTCTTAGATGCATCATCAATAAGATTTTCTTACTTCAAGAAAAGAGATAAGAATAAGAAATAAAATAATACTAGAAATTTTAATTTTAATTTATTTATTTTCAATGTAGTAACAAAACTTGTTTTAAATGAAGCACTTAAGAAATATGAACATGTTGCTATTGAGACTAAGCAGACGACATGTAACTAATAATTGTGGTTTACTTGATTTATTTGGATAATTTAAAAATCATTGGCCAATTGATTTAAACTAAACATGCTCTTTTTGTTTATAGGACTTAAATTAAATTTTTGTATTTTTTGCATAGGATTAGTAAACACAAGTTTCTATAAGTTCCTAGTTTTTATTTCCTTTTCTTTTTATCAACACTTTTAACAATGATTAAGTTTTGCAATAAAAAATAAATTAATAATATTCTAATAATCCCTCTATGTTTGAATTAGCTTTTTATAGCTTTCTTTATGTCAAGCACATGAATTTAATTCGGTTGTTTTGGTGCCTTATGATAAATCAATGTTGTTGCTTACTAATTTTCCTAAATACAAACTAAGCAAGACACTAACAAATGCTTGAAGGCATGTTTGCATGATAGAGTAGTTTTTTGTTTATAAAATTACACAAAATTAAAGGTTAGTAACTTCCTTTAAAAGAAAGCAAGTATAGGAACTATATTTCCACTTTTTTGACCTTTGAAATAAACTTGAATTATCCTTTTAACTTGTGATTACCAATGGAGATGAAAAATAAATATTAAAATAGGGGACAACATGTAGAGATTATGAATCAAAATTATCTTAAAATAGTTAGGACTTTACCAATAGTAATGAAAATGATCAAAGTCCACATTAAAAAATAGGGATTGAGAGAGAGTTTTCCATTAATATTGCAAATCAAAATTGTACAAAAAGAGAGAGAATATAGAAAAGTCAATCATGAAAAGAAAGTACTAGCAGAAATGAGAATCAAACTTGAGAAGACATGAAGGATTTCAGAGGTTCAAAAAATGAAAAAATTACTAAAGATTAGAACACTGGGACCTTGTGAATATTAGTCATCCAAAAATAGAAATATACCAATAGAGGAAAAGTAGAAAAAGTAGAAAAATATAAAAAAAGGAAATTAAGGAAATTTGGAAAACTAGAAAAATGTAAAAAAAAAAAAGAAATTAAGGAAATCATGCTTTACTTTGTAGTTTGTTGCCATCAAACAAGAAAATCAAACAAGAAAAATAGAAAAATGTTAAAAAAATAGAAAACAATGAAGATGAAAAGTGTTAATCAAGAAAATTATTTATGGAAACTTAATCATCAAAGTGAGTAAGGGATCCATGTTGGTGCATAGCTGAGAGAGCAAAACAAGTGGGCATACCAGTGATATGATTTACAATATAGCAAACTTAATTCTTGAAACCTTCAATAAATCTTGCAAAATTGGAAATAATTTTATCAAGTATATATATTAAAAATTTACATAACCAATAAAAAGAGGCTTAAAGAGCACCAGGGCAGATAATGAATTCAACAATATTAACATCTTTAAACCTCAAATATAAAATATTGCATCAACTATGGAAATTGAAAAAAATTTGATAAACAACAAAAAATATTGTTTAAGATATCAAACTCTTAAGCATAAAGTAATGGCAATTTTCTTTCAATTTTTTATTAATATTTTCAAAATGGAAGATAGGGTTATATACACTAGAATGATGTATCCTCAAATTGAAAGTCCAAAATAACAAATATAATTTTGTAAGATTAATAGCATAATGAGAAATTTTAGTTGAAAATTAACTGAAAGTTGAAAATGGAAGAAACCCAAGTTTAAAAATTCATTGTAGTTTATTTCATTAGTGCCCAAAATTTCAAAATTGAAAAGAGATAAGGAGAGAAACTGAAACAATAACTAAGAACAACAAAAGGAAGAAGAAAAGTAGGAAACAACTTACCATAATCAAATAAAAGTTATGAGGGGTTCCAATGGTGCTGACCCCTTCAATTTTTAATGATGAAAGGAAAAGCAGAAGGGTGTGCAAAATTATAGATGGCAATCATGATTGTAGTTGGAAATTGAGGCTACCCAATCACAAATTGGAGATTAAGGCTTTTTCTTCTTCCAAACCCAAGTCAAGCTGGGCATTACCTAATATTTATCTAATTTTGTTAAGATTTAACCTAGAATTGATAAGTAGGTTTTAAAATTTAAAAGCTAAATTGGGCCTTCTTATTAATGGACAAAGTCCTATTTGCCCAATAGGCTTTTAAGTTCATAAACAGGTCTATATTTTACATAATTATGTATGAAATGTTTGATCAAAAACTCAACAAACTAGTTCATATATACCTTTATGTGGCACCACAACAATTTTGTTATTCTCATCTTTGTCCATGACATTTTTATGGTATTACAACTCACGAGTTGCTAGACCTTTCCTGAATAAGCAAATGTACAACCCCGAATCTGATCTTAATCTTATTGAGGCTATGTTTATTTTTTTATAATATATAATTATAAAATATTAAGATATGCTAAGATGAGAAATTTTATTATTTAATGATAGGTATAAAAATTTGGAGAAAGTAATTACTTCTTTTTTAAAGAAAAAATTACTTTTCTTAGTTATTAACATTTTAAGCATTATTTTTTTAATTATAAATATAAATAATATATCATTTATTTATTAATATATATGTAAATAATATTTTTTTATAAAAAAATACTTCTCACTAAAACAAACAAAAACTGGCTCCGTTTGTTTTTACGATTTTTAAGAAAATACTAATTTATGTTTTTTTTTCTGAAAAATGAGTTTAAAAATGTATATATAAAATATTAAAAAATATATTTTATTTATTTAATATTAAATATAAAGATTCAAAATAAGTAATATCTTTTATTTTAAAAATTTATTTTTATATTATTATAATTTAAAATATTTTTTTATTATAAATTATATAAATAATATATCACTTCTTCATTAATAAATATATACATAATATTTTCTTATTAAAAATATTTTTTAATGGAAGAGTTATAAAATTTTTATAACAGCTGTTTGCAATTGTGATATTTTTTATAACTGTAATTACGGCCACAATCTAAAATTAGGCACGTTTTCATCGCCAACGGACCACCATCAAGTCTAGGAAGCCAACTCAATGTCCCAGACTCAGAGGTCCCTCGTCTAGGTATTGGAATCGTCCCCGACTATACTTTATTTTAATTGTATATGTTGAGTTGATGTAGATGTTATTTTTTTGAAAAAATAAATTTATATGCTACTTGTTAGTTTTTATGCGAAATTATAGGCCATATTTTGTCTAAAAATTTTATAACTTTTATAATAATATGCTTGCAAGGATGAAGTTAGAGAAAAAAAAATATTGAGGGGAATGAAATAAAATTCATTAAAAATTATATGATAACGTTTTGATTTTTGAGGGAATAAAGATATATATTTTATAAACAATTAAAGAAAATGTAAGGAAATTTTCACTATTTTTTTTCATCTTTTGGGTGGCCAAACACACCACAATTGCACGTGTAGCTTCATCCCTAGTTGCTTGTTCATCAAATGTCTTTTATAAATGTTTATAACGTTACTATAGCACTAAAATTTTTTTATATTATTAATTATAATATATAAAATATTTATTTTTTATTAATCTATTTTCACATAATACCAACACCATATTTTATTAATTAATTGCTGTGAATCTTTAACTTACATAATATTTGATATTTTTTAAAAATTTACACCTTTTGTTATGTTCAAAATTTGATTTTTGATTTTATATATATATATATATTTAATGATTTAATTATTTTTATTATTATAAAAAAAATCTATTTTCACATAAAATATATTTATCTTGTTAGAAATGTAATAAATAGTAATATAAAGATTTCAATGCCAGAGTAGCATATTTTTCACATGCCCAATTAGAAGAGCAGAGCTGCAGAGACATGCAAGTTTGAAGATATTAACTTTTATAATGTATAAGATCAACATAACAAAATTATATCATACGGGTGATTATCTATCAAACATCTTTTACTTAAGAGTTTAAATTTAATTTATTATTAATGAAAATATTTTTACATTATCGATGAATAAAAATTTGATACCTCATTAAAAATTATTATTAACTAATAATTTTTATTTTAACAATTTTTAATAACATGACAATATATAAATATATAAAAGTATAAAATTATTTTATATTGATAATAAATTAAATTTAAAATCAAAATTTAATACTATTATAACGCTAAAAGTTTTAATATTATTATGAATTACATTTTAATAAATAACGTCTTGATTCTAATATTTATTTTCACTTAAAATATTAAGGAGTGTTTATAACGCATTAGCAAATTTAAAATTTTGAATTTATTGATTTCCATAATACTGTACAAATTAATAAATTAAAATTTTTTATTTTAATGATCTACTAATATAATTGGTACACTATATGATTTTTTAAAATATTAAAATATCTAATTTGTTAAAAGTATAGTAAATAATAATAGTATAAAGATTTCACTATTCAAGGGACGTTTGAATCTTCTTTTATGTCGTTTTATCTTTCACATGCATGAGTAAAAAGTAGGGGACGGTTTCAATATATTATTGAGTAATTGATATAGCATTAGATTTAATTATATATTAAATTTATTTTTAAATTAAATTTCATATATTATACAATAATATATTAATTATTTAATATGATGATATATTAATATATTATTATATTAATGATACACTGTAAAATTTTTCTTACTATGCAATTTTGAAGTTATATTAATTGATGGTTTAAAAACGAGAAAACTTATACAGTACATGCAGGGTGAAGGTATTAAATTTGAACTTCTTTATGTCTGTATGGAATGAAAGTTGCACTTTAATAACATAGTAATATTTAACATTATTTTAAAAAAATTATTTTTTATTATTCATAAAATTTAAATTCAAAATTTTATGCATCTATATTAAATAAATCACTGCTATCATTAAAAAAAAAATGCTTGTTATTGTTTGAACATCATTGCCTACTCATCTCTCTTAATCGATAAGAAAGAATTGTGCTAAATTGAATTAAGAGTGGGCAATTTGTGAAGAGTAATTCCAACGCAGATCAAATCAAATCAAATCAAGAAGATATGCGTATAAACTCGTCTGAGGTGTGAAATGGCATCCTCCGGTGGCCTCATAGTCAGATATTGGATTGCAGGTGTCCATATAGAAGAAAATAGAAGGGAGGGACCGTGACACTTGGAGGACCACATGGTCACTCCTCCAATAAAAAGGCAGAAAGGTGCTACCAGTCAACTAGCATTGCCGTCTCCACCACCCTCTCTCTATCGAAGAAGGAAAATTGGAAACCGAAATAGATACAACCCCCCCACCCCAAAAAAAAAAGGAAAAGGGGCCAACAAGAATATAAACGAGGAAAAGGGGAAAGAAAAAAAAAAGGTGAGTCAGATTCCATGGGATATCAACTTTATGATGTTGGAAAAATTAAAAAATAAAAAATTGAAATCTTAATCCCGGTGTAGCCTTTATCATATTGTATAGTATATAAATTTATATAAAATAATGAATTAAAAATAATTATAATTAAAAATCATACTTAAATATTAATGTGATATTTTAATAATAAATTCGGCATATCCCGAAATTGATCTCATTTGGCTTCCTGAAAATAAAAACTAAAAAAAAAAAGGTAAAAAATTAGAAAGGATATGTCCGATTCACATCTTTTGATAAATATTAAAACCTTGGCATTTTAATAAGGCAAATACAAATATATACAGATCAAAACTTAGAATCTTTCCTTAATAGATTGGATTGGATTAATTTATTTATTATAAAAGATGCAAAAATAAAAGTTTACAAAATAGAATATTTAAACAAGTTTAAATATTCAAATATCACTAACTTGAATTTAATTAAATACTCTACATCGTTTATGTAAATATACATTCATGCAGGCTCAAATGTTCAAATAGGGATTAATCATAATATAACTATCAATTTAGGTCTACTCAATTACTCTATATTATTTATACACATTAATTTAAATTTATAAGTTTATTTCATCATCCTGTATTTAATAATAAATATCAATTTATATTTAAAATTTAATTTCAATTTTTTTGACATAGGATTGCTTTATCCAAGAATTAGACTAGCTTTCAAGAGTGTCAATTTGTATTCATGGATTAGGTTTATGTCATATTAAAGATTAATAATAATTTGAATAAATTCAATCTCAACCCAACCTAAATAATAATTATGTTTTATTGAATTAATTCATTTATTAAATATGTTGAGACAAGTTATTTTTTTAAAATATTTTTAATCATTAATAAAAATATTTTTCTAAATTTTTATTATCATTTTATTAAAATATAAATTTCATATTTTTATGATATATAATTTAGTTATTAATTATTCCTTAAATAGTATTTTTTAAATATTGAATAAATTTTTAAATAAATTAACATACCAATCTATTTATAATTTTAATTTAATTTATATAAAGTATTTAGTGGATAAAAAATTATCACCCCTGGAGGCTTTATTTCCTTTTCCTCATCGTACATGAAGAATCTTTGGCAAACTGGATGCGGAGCCCACGCTCAGATAGGTAAGCATGAATGGGACTCATGGTTGACAAGCGGCAAGGCGCATCCCAGTGCCATACGATGAGGCATTTTTCAGTTAATTGGCCGTTTTAAAGATAAAATACCAAATCCTTTTTTCTTTTTTAGGTGAATTCTAAGGTGCCCCTAGTGGTACCAAACCCGGGGTGGTGTGGCAAAATACAGGCCATTGGATGAGATTACTAAGTCAATGCTAAGACTTTTGTAATTTCATCCAATGACTTGTATTTTGCCACATCACCCCGGGTACCAAACCCAAGGGGCACCATAGCAAGCACCTCTTTTTTATTATCCTCAACATTTTTCTTTTTTTTTGAGTTTAGAATACTCTTCCTGCCGGCCCCAGCACAATTTTTAATACGTGGCCTTTCAAACTTCTCTCCCTTCACGCAATTTTGATCGAATTTTTTTGGTTCATAATAATTTTCACAAATTGCAAAACTCACAAATTTCATATGCTTAGGAAAATACCATAATCTGACGTGGCTATTACACGGATCCTTTGGATGTACTCCTTTCGGATGTACTCCTTTCCGACGATTATAAATCACCAGGGATTTGATTATTTATTGTTTTTAGAATAATTTTTTGTTTTTTAAAATATAAAAAATCATTTTTAAAAATTATAATTTTAAATATATAAATTAAAAATAAAAAATAAATGACCTTTATTTATTTTTTAAAATAGAAATAGTTTTTAATTATTTTCTAAATTTATTTTCTTATTTTTAATGTTAATTTTATAATTAAATAAATTTATTTTATTTGCAACATGGATCACCCTTTATTTTTTATTTTCCTTCAATTTGAAAATAATTTTTGAGAATAAAAATATTTTTTAAAAATATAGAAATAAAAACAAATTCAAATATATCCTTTTTTTTTTATTCCGTTTCCTTTTATTTCTTGTCTATGTATGTGCACGGTTTGGAAAATTAATTTAATTTGTGAAAGCTTTGATACTATCGTTGTTCACAACATTAAGTTATTTCCGATGCCAAATAAAATTATGCACAAACTTCTTCCGATTTTGTTTTATTAAAGGATTATACAAGTGGACTTTGTTCACTAATTTGATTCTCCTCCTTCTAACCATTTAAAAATCAATTGCAAATTTTTATACTTTTTATAAAAACCTTCTTGCAGCAACCATTGGTTGGTTAAACAGTAGAAAGTTGAATTTCTAATATATTTTAATTTAAAGAATTTTAAATTCGGTCAGAGCATTCTAAACTTAAAAAGTTTTTAAATTCAATTTTTAAAGATGTTATTATTAAAAGAATTTATCATTTATTAAAACAATCATATTGAGAATTAATTAATTTTTTTTAATGGAATATGTACAAACTTTGTAGTTACTATATTCTCACATGCCATCTTTGAAATAAGTTTCGAAGCTTGCTATTTGTGCCAAAAGCATGATTTTGTTTATGTACGTACCCCTTACCAAATACTATAGAAGTAAATATACGTCCCTTATTTTAAGACTAATGCAACTTTTCGGATATATTACAGCATAATGTACATGACCTTGTTTCACTATAATTTCTTATTTCTGATGTTGTCCCTTTTATTTGCGAAAGTCTACTTTTTTTCTTTTTCTTTTTTATTTATTTAATTTTTTTTTGCGTGATGGTTAGATGCGTCATGTACCTTTAAGCTAACGAAACTATTATGTACAGTATAATCTAGATGTTTTACCTTCATCCCTTCAAATAGAGAATTAGTAACTAGATGTCGAATTGGAGCATTAGAAGTTTAAAAAATCAATTCCGCGACAGGTTGCCCATCAAGATTTTTTCAAGCATCAAGCTGAACAATATAGATAGTGTTGGATTTACAAATTTCCCGTCCTAAATATATGATTGACGTTGTCTTGCAAGCCTAGGAGTTTCATCGAAAACACTTCGTCCTGAAGTGTTCAAGTAATTTATATATGGCAAATTGCGCACTACAATACTCTATACAACTTCGGAACCCCAACCTTTATTCTTGCCGTGCTAGCTATCGATGGGATATGATTATGATATACTAGTTATTTAGTAATGTATTAGTGAATTATTAGATTTAGTTTTTAATATATTATTATATAATATATTAAATTTAATTTAAAAAAGATAAAATTAATATATAATCAAATTTAATGGTATATTAATATATTTTTACATTAATAATATGGGTGGTTCTGAGGTATTCATTCTAAAAGTATGAATACGAACGAGCACCAAAGATTTGAAAAATAAGGGAGATGTTGATGAGAGGGTGGACAAATCTCAGCCCTTGATCACTGATGACTTGAAACTGATTGATTACAGTGAAGATGCCGAATAAAATAACAATTGTGCCCTTATCAATTAACAAAGAAAGGGATCTGAATTAGCGGATAGTGCCGACAACTCAACTAAGGTTTAGGCTGTACAACTACCACATTCTTCTGTAGTCTATTCGCAGCCCTCAACGGCGCTCACCAACAATGTCGTTCATTTCCTCAATCCAACGTCGAATCTCACTTTGCCAAATCGTGTTTGCTATGTTACATTATCTCCATCGGGCTTTGCTTTCTCCAGGTCAAATGTTCGCCGTGGATGGCTTTTATTGCTGTTGTGAGGCATCAATGGAAATTCCTTTTGTCGCCTGTGAGTCACATCACATTGATTCAGCCCTGTAACTGTAAGATTACTCAGTATCTCTTCTCCGGTCAATGTATTACTTGAATTATATAACTATTTGAGTTTTCTAATACTAATATATTTTCCCATATAATCTGCATTTGCTCTGTTATTATATAACTTGGGCCTTCTATCATAATAAAATCTCACCTCTGTTATTTCCATATTAGAAAGAAACTATTAGTCTTTGAAGTTGTTATGATGGTTGTAGTCACCTCTGCATGGATAACAAATACTCTCAACTTATTGTATTGGTATGTGATTATTCTTTCCCATAAAATTGACAAATGCATTACAGGGGAAGCTTTGTTATCTATTACTTGAATTATATGACTATTTGAGCTAATCACTACCAGCATTTGCTCCATAGTGAACCGGAAAGATAAGAAAGCAGAAAAAAGGAAAAAGAAACCTTAATTTTTCTCTACAATTTCTCTTCAACCATCTAGAGATTAGAATTATACAATCCACAAAGTCATAAAACTGCATACATAGACATACACATACACATGCAGAAAGAGAGAGAGAGGGGGGAACTTGTAAAGTACATTAAAATTGACGTAGACGCGAGCATGCTTAATGTGGTTGAGATCATATGCAGTGACTCTGCATACATACATTCCAACTTTACCTTCTACTTTAGGTTTGAAAAAATCTTTCCCTTTACTCATCGTATTATAGAGCCACAGCCCCGGTGATGGACTCTTAACCCTGCCACCGTTGTATTCTCTGAAGTTCTTCTCAGAGGTGACGATTAACAGCTGATATGACCTTAAAGGACTAACACTAAAACAACGAGTAAATAAAGATAACTGCTTCTTCCTCCTAAAAATGGCGGGGGAGGGGGCACTGTGATTGGTTCTGAGATGAATTGTTCGAGTTAAGAAGGGAATCAAGGAGAATAAGGGCTTGTAACACTTGAAAAGAGTAGCCATTTACAATGAAACATGGTTCTCTTCGAGACTTCATTCATCTCTTGAGGCCTCACAATTTACGGATTAAAATTCAATAATGAGCGGCTTTATTCAGCTTTCATCCCGGTCATTGTTGAGCTAGTTCGAGTTTAAAATTGATCAATTCTAGGACAGAACTTCCTTAATTGATAAGGGCAACATTGTCTATTCAATAAGAAAAAATTTCAATCTCATTTCAAGTGTACACAGAGAAACTGGATAGGCTATATTTTTCTCGCACATGTAGATATTGCATTGGCTCTTACCTAAGAGTACCTAAGAGTATGGCAAAGATGATTACCCAAGAAACCCCCTAATAATATATCATAATTTCTCCTGATATATTAAGTTTATTATTTAGAAGAAATTTTTAGATGCATATCATTTATATATATATATATGAAGCTATTTTAAATAATTTTTAAATACTAAATTATTTGTAAATTTTGATCTAATGTAGTAATTATAATTATAATTATCACATTTGATCATTAAATGTTTGAAATTCTACACTTTTATAAATTCCACATTAATCAAAAGTTATACAAAAAATTCATGATAAATTAAGAATTCATAAAAATGTAAGTTTTACGCATTTAAACCGTTAAATGTAATAAATCATTGCTTGTATTACACTGAATTAAAACTCATGATTTCATGTGCATTTCCTTCATAATATGTAATTAAAAGTTTCTCGTCTTTGGAAGCTCTTGTCCCAAATCGGAGTTTCAATAAGAATTTACAAATCAAAGTCAATCACCGAGTATTTAGGACGATTTTTAATTTAATTTTTCCCATAATTTGAATTTGTCTATCTTTTTTTTTTTTTCAGGTCTGTTTGTTTGATTAGTGTGGGAGGTTCATTTCCTTGGTCCTTGTAGACTGATATTGTTTATAAAAAGCAAAATGCCTTTTTATCTTAACAAATAATAAAATTCACGTGCCAAATTTTTTATAATATTAGCTACATTCATTTTAGTGTTTTAATTTAATAAAATTTAGTCCCTTAATTTATGTAATATCTTTAAACTAATTATCTGTTAACTGATTCCTCAAAAAATAGAAAATGAGAATCAATATTGAGCCTAGATATGCAGAAAATTATCCTTATCCTTATTTTAAGAGTTTCTACATTGAAATACCCTCTGCTACTAGTGTTATTAGTGAAGGGGCATTTAATTTAGTTGAGGGAAAAAATTGTGAAAGGTCAGCAGGACATTTCAACCCCTCCTTCTGTCATGGTTACCCGTTCATAACCATGAGCAATATAGGCCTATTTTTTTTTTCAACTAACCTAAATATTTATATTCAAATTCTGTCATCTTAATTGAGAGTTGTCAACTTAAATAATATTTAATATTTTTTAAAATTTTATATCTTTTTTATATTTAAACTTTGATCATATATATATATTCAATAATTTAATCCTAATTACTGTTTTAACAACATTCGTTTATTTGATAACATTAGAACCGAAGCTGCGTAGTAAAATGTGAGAGGGCACTCACTTTATAGGAAGGAACTAAACTCTATAAATAAGTGGCGGTAGGTACCTTACATAAGCTTGGAGGCGCCACTCCAATAACATCTTCCAAGCTCTCCTCATTCATCCTTTTTAAATATTGCCCTTTCTAATCCGAACAAACCATGGAAGCACCTGATACTCCCAAATCCACTACCAAATTTCTCTGCAGTTACGGCGGCAAAATCCTCCCCCGTTACCCCGACGGCAAGCTGCGCTACCTCGGCGGCCATACCCGCGTTCTTGCCGTCAACCAGTTGATTTCATTTTCCGGTTAGTATTCTCCTTCCATCACTTTATTTTGGTTAGATTCTTTTTCTCCACATCTCGATTTGTGCGATTGATCTGTTCAACAAAGGATTTATAGTAAGATTGTTTTCGTTCAGAGCTGTTGAGGAAGCTTGGAGAGCTTTGTGGCAGTGCTGTGAGTCTTCGTTGTCAATTGCCAACCGAAGATCTTGATGCTTTGGTTTCCATCACTTCCGATGAAGATCTGGCAAATATCATGGAGGAATATGAACGTGTTGATTCCTCACCGTCGTCACTAAAGATTAGAGCCTTCCTTTCGCCGCCAAAACCACTAAAAAAAGTGTCTCATGATTCATCGTCGTATTTGTCAAGATCGTCCTCATTGTCTTGGCCATCGTCATCATCATCCTCTTCGTCGTCCCGCAGTGCTACTGCAGGTAGTTCTAGATTTGGTTCCGGCCCGAGGAAGTCGATGGTGCCGCCGTTCGTAGACCGCTGTGTTCATCAGGTGTCGCCACCGACGGCGTATCCGATTGGCGTGGAAAAATATGCGGGGAGGAATGTTCCTCTCCTTCCTCACTATGCTTACCATGCTCCCAGAAATCACGGCCATGCGTGCCTCATCCACAATGGCAACCACTGGCAATAACGAGGGAATAATTTGAACCTCAGAAGATTAAAACATGGTTTAAAATTTTATAGTTAAAAAAATAGAGAAATATTTATATATATGGGAATGGAATGTAAATTGCTGAGAAGGATTGCTGTTCTTAACTTGTGATCCTTGGCTGCTATTAATGAATTTTTCAGTCCCATTACGTTTTGGATGCAAAAAATCAGTGATGTTGAGTCAGTTCGTCCATTTCTTTGTGTGTGTGTGTGGCTGTGTAGTTTTTCAATTAGCATGTATCTATGTGTGGGAATTCTCGCTATACTGCTTCGATTTGGTCGACTTGGTCCATTCTGGTCCGTTTCCGTTTTCCAGTTTCAATTCCAAAAATTTGCCTTCATTCTTTCGGGGCCTGTTTCACTGTATGTTACGCCCTATTTAGTTTTCGATATCCTTCCTCGTTGATTTTGCTCTGAGTTGATGGCTTGATCCTCTTTGCTTGTTATCATCACTGATTTTTCCCTGTTTATTTTCGTTTCGAATGTACCCTTATTTTTCTTTGCTATGGTGAAATTAAGTTCTGATTTTTAAAACTCATTTGATTGGTTGAACAGTTTACTAGCTTTCTGTTTCAGGTTCAACGCGAGGGGCAAAGTAGATCAGTTGGCAAGATACATGTCAGTAAATAGTGTTTTGCTCATACAAGTTGAAATTCCGCAGTCTGGGATGTAAGTTGCTTCCTGACTAATTCCGATCTTACAAAAACTCATATACTGTGTCTTTATCTTACTGACGAGTTTTTACGGCGTCGTGTCTAAACGTTTTTATAAATTGCAAATTACTGATGACAAGTTAAGATTTGGATTTGATCAGATAAATTCAGAGTGGAGCAAAATATCTGGATTAATCATCTAACAACAATCGAGATGCCGTTTCATTTGGAAAAGCATGGCATACGGCACCAGATTCTGTAGAGGCGCCATTCTTTCGGAATTTTGCACAAGAAGATGCGGGAGATACATCAGCTGATTATAGAACATTCTGGCCGATGAAAGTTCAACAAAATAACTAAAAAACCTAAAATACCACAAAAGTATCGAACACTATCACCAAGGATCCAAGATAAAAGGCGATATATGCAAAATAATAACTGCATATATTGAGACATAATGATTCAGTGACTAACAATTTACCATTCAAGTAAATTAAAGCTAGAGGAGATGGAAACTGTAACTGATTTCTCTTTTATCTGGGTAAAAGCAAAAAAGCAGGTCATTAAAAAATTAGTATTTCTCGATGGACCATAGGTTTTGCAGGGGAATTGTATTGAAACCATTAAAATGATTTTTCAGATTTGAGAAGATATGGTCTTGCTTTGAATACGGAATGACAACCACTCATGTAACATTCAAAAGAGAAGATTCCCTTCGCTGTCTGGGTTTTGGAGAGATATGAGATGAGACTCCACCCACCCTGTTATCCGGAATTAATTAATCAAAACAATTAAAAAGAGTGTTAATATCTGTTATCTTCTGCAAGACAGTTTAAGGGCATGCTACCCCACGACCAAGTACGATATTTTCCTTTTATTCCTGATTCTCATTCGCCACTAACCAAAGCTTGCTATTTGAAGGAGGAAAAGTACAGGCCTCTGATCGGAAAAGTGGCCAAATCATGGGTCCCACTAGGGCAACCTGTCGACAATTTAGTGGTGAGGTCGCTCTTTAATGCCGCCCGCATTGTAAGGGAAGGTTGGAAGGTGAGAGGGGGCACTGGTGTTGAAGAAAGATAAAGGGCATGCATAGTATGTTCTTTGCCGATTGCCAGAGAGATGGAACTGAGACGAGGATTTGAGGTTGCTGAACAATATTAGTGAAGCCTGTTTCTTTCGTAAAGAAAATGATACATTACATAATACATAAAAAATCTTAAATACAAATTGAAAGCAATAAATAAAATTTCAAATAATATCAAAACCTGCTAATAATATTTATCGGTTTAATCACTTTTATTATTAAAAAAAATAATACAATATTTTGTCTGACTTTCATGGGAAAAGGATTCCGCGCGCATTGCCTATCAATGCTCTCTATCTTAGGCCCCGCCTCTCTGATCCGTTGAAGTCAGAATGTGGATTAAAAATAAAATTCTATTTTAATCATTTAAATATTCTATTTATCTTAGAGTAAGATTTGTATTAATTTAATTTTTAAAATTTTAAGCTTAAAAAAATTTTTACTTTTAGTGATTAAAATTTAAATCAATTTGATTTTGAGGGATTAAAATTTTACTTGGAATTAAATTTTCAAAGAATAAATTAATATAAATCTTACTTCAAAAATTAAATTATGCAAACTGAAAATTTAAAGGATTAAAATAGGGTTTTACTCAATACAATGGACTATGAAAAATTATATTATGTGGCCATAAGTGCTGAAATATCTTCTCCAGACGAAAATATCTAAAATATCATGTCTTCGTTTAGTTTTTTCAAAAGGAACCTACTTAATCTCTTTTCCTTGAAAAGCTTCAATCAGGCTAACAAGTTTTCTAAAATCATTTTTGAATATTCGTGGATTGAAAAAAAAAATGGAAATAAACTTGATTTGAGAGAAGATAAAAATTCAACTTATGCAAAGCTTACAAATTGGGTGGACAATATCTAATTAAGAATTTCTTTCTAAGATAGGAATTACTAATAGTGATAATGTTTTATGGGGGATAATTATGACTAAGATATTTGCGCAATGCCTTGATGCGATAAACAAGCATGTAGTTTAGGATAGATTTCTTTGTCTAATTTTGATGTCTCTACTCTGCTATAGTTTCTTTTTCTTCCCCCCCCCCCTCCATTTTACATTACGTTCTTTCATATATAATGAAATAAAATGGAATAATCCTTCAAAAGCACTAAATGGTAAACTAGTAGCAAAGGATTTAAATAATACGATGGTGGTTTAGTTTCAAAGATTCTCATTATCGATGTACCAAAAAAAATTATAATTTCATGGTTAAATTAGGTACAATCATGAACAGAATGGATATTTCATTTTTATGTTTGATATACCAAAAAAAATTATTGTAAAAGTATAAAAGTTTTGATTTATCAATTTTTATTTAAAATCAAATAATTTTTATAAATAATAAAAAATATCATATTTAATCTTATATTGTTTAAACAAAATTACTAATATATTTTTATGGTAACAATCTTAAAAAACTATCAACTTTTTATCGTTAATTAATACATTGATAATGTTGAAATATTTAAAAAAAGGGGTAAAAGATAAGGGTAGTGAGATCATTTCATAAATATTAGAATAATTCCTTTCATTACATTTATTATAGAATGAAATTTTCATTATTTGATGAATTATACATTTCTTAAAGATGGTCTATTAAATAATTTGCTTTTGTCCATTTCATCTTATTTTGTTCTGTTCTATTCTATCCTACTAATGTAACTTCTGGGGATAGGATTCACTCCATGGATACCTTTAGGTTATTATTATATTCCCTCGCTACGCCATAAACAGTTTATTTAGGGAAAGGGAGGAAGACCCATGTACCTAATGGGCCCAAGAAAAACCTAAGAACCTAGTAACTCCATCTGCGTGTTGTTGGCCACCCACAGGGGAGTCAACTGAGGCATGAATTGGACTTGGTGGTCGGAGCAATTGACACTTATCTTCCAACAGAACCTGTACTTTCAACGGCGCTATTGAAGGATTTTGCAACATATTACAAGCCGATGCATTTTGTTAGGTAATGTGTAATCTGAGTGAAATTTTATGTTACTTCCAGAGTAAGTTACAGTTCTTTACTTTAGGAATGAGAAACAGAAATAAAAAATGAAATAAATTCTATAATGCCAGTCTTATTTCATTTCTTTTTTTTTTATATCTCTCTTTTGAAGTATAAGGTACTGAGTAAGGTACAGTACCTTACTCTCCAAGAGTAATTAAAATTTTTCCGTAATCTGCACCCATTTCTGACTGGCAACTTCGCTATACGATTATACTTTGAAATAGTGCCTCTAGTTTTCCTGTGTTTCCTGCAAGACGAAAAACTCCAAGCATCTTCAAATTTTTTCTCCACTCGATGCAAGCTTGAACACAGAGAAATCTCCTGGTGACTCTTTTGATTTTTTGAGCTGCAAAATAAACATGCATATCGTGCTCAATATTAAGCAAGGTATATTGCTCTGTCCTTAGAAACTGATTGACCTGATCTGACGCTTTCATGTCTGTAAGATGGTGGTATTCTGCCGTAAATTTGTTCCAAAGCCTTAGTGCCTCCTCAGGTTCAGTGTTCTACCTTGGAAAATATTTTAATTTCTGCAAAACATATTGTGGAGAGTAGCCAGGCAATCGCTACAGTAAGGTCCCGATTGACCTCAGTCTGCAATTTACCCTGTTGTAGACAAAATACACAACCATTGAGCAGGATCTGAAGGGTGTAATCTGTCTGGTCTAATAATTAAATAAGATCCGAACCATATGCGTCTTGCAAACGGGCAGCTTAGAAATATAGATGACTCATACTTTCCTTTTCCGTTAAAAAGAAGTGACAATTGCTCGGACCTTAATATTTCTGCTATCCAAGACATTAGATGTAGGTTACACATTTTCCACAAGAATACCAGCACTCTTGGAGGCAACTTGAGTTGCCATAACTGTTGCCATGGAACTTGAACCGAACTCTGCAGCTATTGAGTGGGTTGAGTCAACAACTGATAGCCCTTTCAGATTGTGTAAGCATTATTAGTGGAAAACAGTCCAGGCTAGTCAGTCCTGGTCCCTATTAGAGAAATATGGATACTAGAGATTTCGGTCACTTGCATAGGATTGAAATATTGCTGCAGTTTGTGTCCCATTGTTGTTTATCTTCTTTTAAAAAAAAAAAATCAGCTACCTGCAATTGATCTTGTAGATTTGTATCCATCATCTGAAACCAAAAGGGACTTTTTATATCAATGTTTGTACCGTCCCCCACTTGCCATCTTAGATGATATTTTTATGACATCAGCATTTGATGCAATTTTTCTCCATCTCCAAGTGGCTGTTGATGTAGTTCTAAAGATATTATCCACCCTGCCCATACCATATTTCCCAATGATCACTTGAGCCAATAAAGATGCAGGTTGTTATATTCTTTTCCAAAAAAAGTCTGGGCATCTCTGGTTTTCGTAATAAATGAAAAGATCAAAGTAGATTCATTCAACAAACCGCAAGTCGCCAAAAATTATATAGGATGACCCAAAGACCTATTCTAAACAAAATAAAGGTATCAAAGTAGTGAAAATACCTCCAAAAAAAAAAAAGTGAAAGGACTTCAAGGTTATACAATCATTAGAAAAAAATCACCTTGGATTTTGAAAGTTGATACATATCCTAAAATTCAGTTTTTCCTTTGCCTTTTGTCATGGAATCATCTTTCCACAAGGGAATTATTAGTTCAAAGAGGTATGAACATTCCTCCCAACTATATTTATTGTAATACTAGGATAGATAACATTAGTTACATCTTCTAAGAATGTCCTTTTGCCATGATGTTTTGGCATTCACTCCTTCTGCTCGATTTAAGGTCGAATACCTTGCATCTTGATTTTTTTCTCATGGTTGCACACAAACTTAACCTCTAATTAGTTAAGTTACAATAGATCAGCTAAATGGGCCATAATTTTTGCTTTTGTTCCTTGGAATTTATGGCTATTCAAAAACAAAAAACTATTTGCAAATCACAAGGGTAGTGTTGATTTGAAAGCCACTAATTTAAATAAAGTTTGTGAATATTGGGTTGTTATAGCAGTTCCAAATTAACCATTTAACAGACAATTGGTAAATGTTGGTTGGAAACATGCTCCTTTAGGCTACTACAAATTAAATAAAGATGGTGCTTCCAAAAGTAACTTGGGTCCAATTGCTGGTGCTGCAATAATAAAAGATTAGTTAGGCAATTAGGTTAGGGGATGCTCAAGAAGGTTGGGAAAATGTCCAAACTTTGTGGTTGAAATTATGGGCTTAAGAGACGGTTTGTATCTGATCAAGAATAGGGGCCTTCTCCTAATTGTAATTGAATTAGATGCTCTTTAGTTATAATGTTTATAAATAATAGTGTTGCTAATGCCTCTTGTGCTACTGTCAACTTGGTTGAAGAGTGCAAAAAGCTTCTTCAACAAATAGGCAATTTACATATCAAACATGTGTATAGGAAACTAACAAGGTTGCTAATTTTGTTGTTAGGAGTGATGTTAATACTAATAACATGTTAAGTATTTTGTTATCCCTACCAGGAGGAGCTTTTGTACTCCCAGACTATGATAAAAGAAACATTTCTATTCTAAGAATTTTGTAACCTTGTTGTTGTTTTTTATATAATTCCTTACTTTACAAAAAAAGAAAAGAAAAAAATAGAGCCTACAATATAAGTCCATCCTTTGGTAGAACTTAGTCCAAGCACATAGACCAACACCACTTGGAGCCCAACTCCACTAAATTTTGGTTACTCATGAGAAATGGTCTAAGAATAATATCATTTCCCTTAAGAGCCCATTAAAATTGATTTTCTTTAGTCAACCTAAAATTTTTTGGGCTTTTATTGTATCCCCTGACCACTGGCTTCCTTGTTGAGAAACAATAACATTTTTTGAGAGAAATTATTAACTTTAATCTTGATTGGTGGAAAAATGATGGAAAAAACATGAAAATAAAAGATGTAGAAAAGATGTTTTTCCTATGTTTAATTGCCACAGAAAAGTTCAAATAGCAATAAAACAATCATAAAAGTGTCGTGGGTCCCACCATTATGGAAAGGAATAAATTATAAAAGATTTTTATTTTAAAAATGCTTATTTTTGCATCGTAGTTTTGTTGTGCAAACTTTTATTATGTCATTGTTTATAACAAAAAGGGATAATGTTATGATAGATTACAAAATCAAAGTAATATATTTTTAGTAAAATTATTTGTTCTACATTTGATATAATTTATTTAGTAATTTAGAATTTAATCACCATTTTAATAAATAGTCAAAAAATTAAAATATATTTATATTTTTTTAGACAATGTTTGAAATAGTCAAATGACTTATAACTATTTAATCCAATGTCTATATATTGTTATAAACTTTAATGTGGACCTCACATTAATTTAGAAATGGCAATTAATGTTAAAATTTATTATGTGGACTTTCAATAAAAGTGACAATTTTGGATCAAGTTCTATTCGGTATTATAGCCCAAATATGATATAATTGGGCATGGATCTTGCAATAGATAGAATCTATGACCTAATCTAATTTATTTAGGAGGTCCTTTACCTTTAATAACCAAGCATGATTTTGATTTGTCCCATTTGAATGTAGGGTCAATATTCTCATCAAAGTGAAAGAGAAAGAGGAAAGGGAGGTTACCATAGAGGCAGTGCAACCTTTGTAATAATAATTTTATATCTTCCTATGTTATAGATATAGATTCAGATGATAAAAAGGAATACAAAATTCAAGATCAATCACCAATTGATTAAGGTATTTATTATAGTAATATACATAATTAATTGTTCCTTGGTTCTATCATGCCATGATTGAAAGCTTAAGATCTAGGGTTTTCATATTTAATATAAAATAATACTAGCATATACAAGCATCAACATTTATACTCTACATTTGAAATTTCCAAGATTGAGACTTAAGTATACCAAGCTTAGCATTTGTTCATTGGAAAACATTCAAATGCATTTGTGTAGTAGTTTAAAATATAATTTATCCTTAATGTCAATTTCTATTAAAATTCATCTCATCTAAGTGAGGTTTGTTTAATAATCAACCACCAACATTTACTCAACTTGAGTTTTCTATTAAGAATTGTCACAAATTTGAATCTATCATAATGATATCTTCCACTTTATTTGCTATTTATCTTTCTTATTTATAAATCATTACAAACTTGCAAAATTAGCATTATCTATCAAAATGGAATCTATTTAAGGAACTAAACTAAAAGTTTTTCTTATATAGCAAGAAACATACAACAACTTTGATCCTTTTTCCATTGTTAGCTCTTTTTTTATCAATTGAGAGAAAAGTTATTTAAGGTAAAACCCAAGGGTTATTTGTGAACTTGTTAGCAAAAAAAAAGTTGAAGTCATAAAAATAAGAATTACTTGAACTTTAAGAATAAAAAAAAAAGAATTACATTTAGTACCATGTTGACAATATAAGTCAATCATATCAATATTTTAGCCAAAAAGAATAATTTTTCTCAAATTAGCTCATAGTAATAATGAACAAGAAGAATACAATTAAATCAAAATTTTAACCAAATACTGATATTAATTTTTTTAAAATGGGAAGCAAGTTAATATATAACTTACTTATAACTTATGATGAAATTCTCCTAATTTATGGCTTTCTTAATGGAAGATGTAAGCTGCATGGTAAATGATTTTGGGGTGAAACCATTAAAACCTTCACTGCAAAATAATTTTTTACATTTAATTAAGTAAATCAACTACATATGCCAATGAAGAAATAAATCTGGTAAAAGTATAACATAATTGAATTCATAACACTATCAAGGTTATGTCATTTCCCTACTTGTATAACTTAAATAAAATAATTTTGCCTATATAGTTTTATAATCTCTTGTCTTCAATTTCTTAAAAATATCTTCTAATCACATTCTAATTTTTGTTTGATACTTTTTACTTTACAATGGTTTAATTTTAAACATAAAATGGTAAGGATTATATGACATTCTTAATTGCTATTCATATTTCTAATTAATATGATAATATAATGACAATGTTTTAATTTTACCAATTACATATATAGAATTGAAAGTCCTGATCATTTAAGAACTTTCCAATTTAAATATTTAAATATACTATTATAGCATACAATTGGAAATATACACTAAAATACTAAGAAAATTAATAAGATTCTGTAGTAGGATATGAAAATTCCATTACGTTTTAGGTATTCATGCCATTGCAATGCCTAAAACATGCACTTGATTGCACAAAGATATTTGAATCTCTATCTCTCTTGCATATTAAATTAAAAAGAAGTGAGTGTAGGATTTGTATAGGAAGTGAAGTTCATAATGGACAAGAAAAATCATATTTTAAGCAAAAGTTTAGAAAATTAGATTAAATAAAGACTTAATAAAGTGTGCATTTGTCAAATTATACAATTTTCAATTCCAACCTTTTTCAGTTTGGAAGCAACAGGAAAAGAATACAATGGCAAAAATTAATTAAATGCTCTGATAAGAAATAATAAAAGATAATAAAGGCATTATACAAAAATTAATTAATTATATTAAAAACAAACAATAAAAGATAATGAAAACAAAATAAAACATGAAGAATAGAGTAGAAAACGATCACAAATAATCATAAAGGCATTATACTAGAAAAAAAAAGGATAAGATCATATTCACTTACTAATACACTTACCAATCACCATATAAAGAAATGGAAAGAATAGAAATGACTTCCTCAGTTGAGAAGAGAGGAACATAACTAAGCTTGCTATGATGCTTAATGAGATAAAAGAGAAGAAAGAAAAAGATAGAAGGAAAAATAAAAAGCAAACTTAGATATAAGTCAGGAAGAATGGTAGTCACAATTTAAGGGAAAAAACTTAAATAGTGAAATTTTAATTTGAAATTCAAAAGATATCAAGGATATGATACAGAAAAGGGACTACACAAGCATTAAAATATATGATGCTGAAAAGGGCTATAGCAAAAGTTAAAAAAAATAAAAAAGAAAGATCATAAAGAAAAATAAAACATATATCTAAGAGTATATTTTTAAATGTTCTTGATTCATCTAGATTGATTTTACCTTGGTTGGGTTTAGGGTTTAACCAAAGAAGGATAACATTATTTAGCCCTTTTCTGAGAGTAAATTTTGCTACTATTTGGATACAAACAATGTGCATAAAATTATATTTCTTTTGATGTTTAAAGGCTTTTTGACCTAAAATGAGAGTGAAGTTCTTATTTTTCAAGTTTAACTTCGATCATTTTTTTAATAATCTTGATTATATAATCAAACTTGTTAATGAATGAATGATTTTGGATAAAATAAAATTCTTTATTTGGGATATTTGACATCTCCTAATCATCTAGCTTTTGATTAATTTCTTTAAATTTTATTTCCTCTTTAAAAATAAAGGTTGAAATTGATTTATTTTTATTTTTAAAGGAAGATTTTGATGAAGAGGGATTTGATGAAAAGTAAGTAAAGAAAAAAAATGTAAGAATGACATTAGAAATATAAAAAAATTTTAAGTTCTAATGTCAAAGCACTTTAGGTTCTGCAAAGATGATTTTAAGAATTTATCATTCTTACGATATGAACTAAATATCATAATCTTAATATAACTTAATCATTCTAAATTATCTAACTCTAACTTATAATTTATATGAGAGCACGAGTGATAGAAGCAAGCTAAATACTTATCCCTTCAACTTAACCAGGATTTATACCTCTTTACAAACTCATGTTATTAATTATGTGCTATCAATGCTCTAAAATTTCATTCATACTTAGATATTAATAACATGGAATTCATAAAGTAAATATGATAAATTTAAATCACCATATGATTGGTACCCTTCTTTGGATTTTTATATATACATACAAACAAACATATTTATAAACCTAAATTCCTATAGGTTCTTTTAGAAAAATAAAAAAATTATAAAGGTTTCTTCATAATTAATTGTCACTACTTAGGTTGAAATAAGGTGACTAATAAACTAAACAAGCTTGATTTTATAACCATTAACTATAATTGGATGGGAATTCCATGATGGCAAAAAGGACATGTATTCAAAGTTTGCATACCTTATGTTTTTGTTTAAGGTATGTTAGTCTTGACCTAAAATAAAAATGCATGAATTCCGTCATGTTCTATCCTATTTCCCCTCCATTCTCACTTGAAAAAGAAAAAGTGATAGGGACATTCAAATCAAACAAAAATCTTTTTGCTAGTACAATTTGATTACATCAATTAAGGCAATCCTCATTAACAAATTAGCTCCTTAGCGCATAGAGTATAGAGATAATTATGATGCACCACTAGATCTAATTATTGATATACTATTATTGACATACTATTATGTAGCATACTAGATTTAATTTTTAGAAAAAGTAAATTTAATGTGCAATTAAATTTGGTGATACATTATTGCATTATTATATCAATAGTGCATTACAATCTCTCTTATAAAGTAAACATATTAATATACTACTTGTACTTTATTATATGTCGGTACAAGCTAAAGTTGGAGCATAATATTAACAAATTTCAAAAGAAAATTTAGGTAAAATTAAAGTGCAACAGTTGGTAAAATTCTTTAAAAAAATAAGTAATTGGTGCTATAAGAATAAAAATTAGGTGTAACTTATAATTTTATAGCTAAATTTAGTGGTATTTTGGATGGCTTAAACCTAACTTTGAATAGGAATTTATTCCCTATCTTTATTGAATTAGATGGTCTTTTAGTACTTTGAATAAGAATTTATTCCTAGTCTCATTAGATGCTTTCTTAGTGCTTTGAATAGGAATTGATTCCATATCTTTATCAAATTGGATAGATGCCTTTTTTATGTTTTGAATACAAATTTATCAAATTGGATGCTTTTTTAATGCTTTCAATAGGAATTTATTTTCTATCTCTATTAATTTAGATGCTTTCTCAGTTATTAACAATATTTTTTCTAATGGTCCTATTGAATCTAATCATGTAGAGATTGTAGTTAGTGATTGTAAGAATTTTCTACAAGAAGTGGGCAACTCCACTATGAAGCATATTTTCCAAGAAGCTAATGCTAAATTTATTCTATATCTCTATTGACATGGATGCTTTCTCAGTAATTAATAAGATTTTTTTTAATAATCCTAATGAATCTAACTATGCAAAGATTTTAGTTGATGATAACAAGAATTTTCTGCAAGAGCTAAGCAATCCCACCATAAAGCATATATTTTCAGAAGTCGATATTAAATTTATTCTCTATCTTTATTGAATTGGATGTTCTCTTTGTTATTAATAAAACTCTTTTTAGTGATTCTAATGAATTTAACTATGCAGAGATTCTAATTATGACTACAAAAATATTTTGCAAAAGCTAAGCAATCCTACCGTGAAGCATATTTTCAAAGAAGCCAGTGCTTAAGTGATTTTTAGCTAAAAAAGCTTCTATTTTGAATGATCTCCTAAGTGGGGTAGTTATGTAATTAGACAATGACTTGCATAGGGCTACACAGCCCAAACTTATTTCCTGGTTGATGTATATTTCCCTTTGCAAAGAAAAAACAATTTTCTTTTAATGATATACTAGCTAATCTAGTCTTATTTAGAATGAATTGTCAACAATATTATCCTATCGAATTTTCCACTATTTTTTATTTTTAGAAAATAAAGGAACTTTAAAGGATTTTGTATCACATGTTATTATCAACATTAATAAACTGTCTCAAGTTGAAAAGAAAATCTCACATGTCATTTACACGAAACCTAAAAGAAAGTCATGTGCAAAGACAATTTAATCGAGAACAAAATAAATTGTACCATCCATTATTCAACATGTGAAGATGAAATAATCTTAATAAAAGTATTTTGTAGATAATATTGTATCAATAACATGAATAATGGCTTAAAATCTATTTAATATTACAATAATATTATATGCATTAAAAATGAAATTCAAAACTAGGTTTCGAAAGTAAATTAAGGATTATCATTAATTATATGATGATTAGAGCGATTAAAACAAGCTGACTCAACATTATCAAATTAATCCAATGGGTAAAAAGTGCACGTCGAGCCAATTTCAACCTGAAGTAGTTTTTCAATAAGTTGGATCAAATTAAATTATTATAATACTAGTCTCAATCCTAATCCTAATCCTAAATTGACTTTTATCAAGAGGTCTCAAACAAGTTTTATAATTCGTTATACTTTATTATTATTATTATAGTATTTATTTATTATTAATTTTATATTATTAATTAATTAAAGTTAATTATTATTATCATTTAAAAATTTATTATTATTAATGGATATAACTAAAATAATAAGAAAATAAATAAAAGGATAATATTTTTTAATATGAAAAACCTTCAATTAGAAAAATAGTTAAAAACTACGGGACCTAGACAAAAAAATCTAGTATTAATTAAAATGAATAGGAATATTTTTGTTAATTAAATTTATAACATATATATGATTATATCATTATTATACTATACTAATAACAATTCATTACTCTAATTAATATATTTATTTAGTTATAACAATTATTTTATTTATGTATGTTTAGTTATAATAATTACATTATATGATTATTTTTCATTAATTTTTGTTTTATGATTATAAATTAAATTTCTCACATAATTTTTATTATTTTTTAATTTTAAATTAATTATTTATTTTAATAACTTTGTGTAACATATATTAATAAAATTAAATACATAAATTTATTAATTTTAATATTATATATATTAAAGTATAATTTTAATATACTAAAATTATTATTTTAATATATATAAACATATAATAATAAATTAATTATTTATTACTATTACTAAAGTAATACTTCAATACTTATTAATTTCAATTCTTTATTAGATCTAGTTAACCAATCTCAATCCATTGTTATCATTTTTTATATTAGTTTTAATCTCAGATCAAATAAAATTGTATCAGTCTTAAATCAATTTGTTAAACTCAATTCATTTTGATACTTTTAAGGGTGATAAAATAAATTTGTAAAACTTGATGCATGGATATAAAAGAGTTTCATTTTCCGTGTATATATATATAGCATTTTTGTAAATATTAATTATCAAGCTCCTCGTCACATTCAAACCTGACAAATAACAAGCGTAGACTCAACTGGCAAGACAGAAATCTCCATGGAAGTGAAACCGTTTCGTTCTGCAAATAACACTCTTTTCTGTCTTTCTCTTGATTTTATTGTGCCAGAGGAAAACAGGGCAACTCTTTCATATGTATCCCCCAAGAAGTCAATTCCCATAATTGACATGAAAGATGATGACGGCCAGCAGGGCTCAAGCTTGTTGGCTCAAAACGTGTCAAATGCTTGTGAGCAATTGGGCTTGTTTCATGTCATCAACCATGGAATCTCGCAAGATCTATGCCATAGGATGCTGAATGCTTTGCTCGAGTTTTTCCAGTTGCCTTCTGAAGAAAGAGCACAGTTCTTCACGAAAGATCTGAATCAGCTGTCTCACCATGTCAAAATCCTCAATTACAAAATTAAAGTTGATGACCAAAAGAATGTAGCAATGTGGAGTGAAACTCTCTCTCACCCTTGGCATCCCACAGAGGATATTACCCATCTCTTGCCAAGAAATCCTCCTCAATACAGGTGCTGCTATTCCCCTCTTGATGATGAATAATGCTTGTCAAACTTATCATAATTTAGCTAGTGATCTCACACAAAATATATAATTGTAATATTCAGTGGCTCCACTTGTTCAGATTCTGTTAAATATACAACAAGTACTAAAACTAAATGAATTAAAACGAGTGTGAATACTCCTATTAATTCAAGATCGGTTATGATAAATGAGTCTTTTTCTCATTTGGATCCATTTATATATTTTATTCAGGGATGTTTTTGCTGAGTATTCAACGGCAATAGGTTCCTTCAAGAACAGGCTTTTGGGCTTGATGTCCCAAGGGCTTGGCCTGGAGAAGGATTATCTAGTGAAAAGAATAGGTGAGAAGCCTGGTTTTTATTGCCATGGCAATTACTATCCACCATGTCCAGAACCAGAGCTGACCTTAGGGCTCAAAGAACATTGTGACATCACTGCACTTACTGTACTGCTACAACCGGATGGAGTCACTGGCCTGCATGTGAAGCAAGATGGAAACTGGGTTCCGGTTGACCCTGTCCCCGGTGCCTTGGTCATTACTGTGCCTGATCAAATGCAGGTACACAATTTTGAACATGATCCTTTTGATTAATAGAGAAACTAGTTACAAAGAATTTATATATCTTTCAGTGGGAATTTTAGTGTGATTTTTAAGAATGTCTCTACAGAAAAATATGCTTAGTTCTCTTTTAAACGATACCAACTTAGACATAGTGAAAGAAAAAAAAAAGTTACAAATCCAAGGCATAAGTGTTTATTATAAATGAGTAATTCTATTCCATACCAAACGAAAATTATTACTCGAACAGGAAAGAGTTAAAATTAAAAGGTACCAACAAATGAATTTTTCAAAAGTGAAGTTTCTTATATACCTGAGTTTATATATTTCTCTCTTATTAGAGGAAAAATCTTTACTTTCTCGTAAAATATGTTAAAATCTCTCTCGCACAATCCATCAACTCAGAATGACATCCATATGCTTTGCAGGTACTGAGTGATGGAAGGTACAAGAGTGCGGTTCATAGGGCTGTAACCAACAAGTGGGACCAATTGATGAAACCGTGATCGGACCAATTGAGGATTTGGTTGATGAGGAACATCCTCCCGTGTACAAGAGCTACAAACATAAAGAATACATGCAAGAATTTCATGAGCAAGAGGGGACAACAAGAATTAAGGAAGTTTTTCAGCTCTAACAACAATCTAGATTTAGTATATACTAGTTAAAAAGCCGTATATTCGCACAGGTATCTATCATTTTACTGTAATTGTTATTATTATGTAAAAAATAAATAAATGTAATAGTAAAGCAGATTCCTTCTAAGTATTGTAATCAATCTTGTAACATATATTTTATTATCACAAATAGAACTTAAAGAATGATAACTTCGGTTTATTATAATTAATATACATATATATAATTTAAAATTAAAATGTTTATAATGCCATTTAAAATGAAAATTTGATTATTCAGTTTCCTATAATATATACATCTTTAAAAATAATAACGGAAGATGATTTTAAAGATATCAAGTATATGCGCTTCTGATGAATAAAATTACAAATGAAAATCTTATATTTGCAACTGCCCTCTCCCCTCAAATTCCGTGCATTTATGCAATTAACGGAAGATGACTACGTTTCTTGGGAACATCTATACATGGACGGAGATAAAGCATGCTTCAATGTTAGGCATAAGTAAATTAGAATTGCTCTCTAAACATGTTGGAAATTAGAATGAGACAATAGATTTGATTCATTTGCCTTTCAAATCAATACAATTCACCTTGCCTTGGTTTTGGTCTAAACGTCATTGTATTATTCTTTTGTTCTAATTCAGGCCAAAGCTTAATTTTAATGACTTGTTTCTCTTTATTTTTATTTTTTTTTCCAACCCAATTTCTTCTGAGATCGTGTAGCGATACCGTTGAATCAAACCTTTGCTTTTGCTTTAAGCCACTTCTAGCCTTTGCTTCAAAGTTACTTCCTTAACAAATTAAAATTTATCAATTTACTCTAATTAATCCTCATGAATAATCATATTTCAAAAAAAAAAATATTTTAGTAAATAATTAACACCTTTAATAACATTGTAACATTTAATAAAATTTTATTTTTTTCTAGTATCTTGAATTCGATTCTTCAACGATAGATATATATTAAATAAATTACTACTTGAATAATTATCTAAAAAACAATATGCCATCAAATATGACATGCTAATAAAGTACTTATTCCTAATTATAACTAAAAAACTACTTCTCAAGTATTTTCATTTGTTACTGCTCTAGTTTGGTCGGAGATTTTCATTCAATCGTCAATTAAATTACAATACTTCCCACACTCTGTATTAAATTAAGGGGATTATGCATCTTTGGCAATATTAAAAAATGTGTTATCTGCATAAATAAGTCTAAGTTATTTAAATGAGTGGCTGTCCACATTCAAAAACTTGTTCTCTACTGCGTAATGTACTACGAGAGATTATTAAGTTTTCTTCAAATTTAATAGTTAGATAAAAGCAAGGAAATAGAAGGTGGAGACCGTGGCACTCAGAGGATCACATGGCCACTCCTCCAATGAAAAAGTAGAAAAAGTGCTACCAGTCAACTATCATTGCCGTCTCCACCCCCCTCTCCCCGCCTTGGAAGGAAAATTTGAAACTGAAACAGAAGCCCCCCCATAAAAGGGCCAACGAGAATATAAACGAGAAAAAAAAAAGGGGGGGGGGGGGGTCCATGTGATATCAACTTTACGATATGGGAAAAATTAAATCAAAAAATTGAAATCTCAATCCTGGTATTGCATTTATCATATTATATAATATATAAATTTATATAAAACAATTAATTAAAAATAACTATAATTAAAAATTATATTTCAATATTAATATTCTGATAATAAATTTGGCATATCCCACTGATCTCATTCATACCTTGAGTGAAAACTCAGAGCATGAATACCTATACTAATTCATAAGTAGTAATGCTTTAACACATGGCAAGATGCAACTTAGAATTTTTCACTCTAAATCATCATCTGGCATTTTTTAAAGTGATTATAAGAAGTTAAAATTGTGACTAAATAATAGTACGACTTCTATTGAACTCGCCTCTTTTCTACACAACAATTTTGATTAAAATAATAAAAAAAACATAAAATATTCGCTTCAATATAGGAGTGATTAGATTTTATCTCTTGAATTTTAAAAATTTGGGAATTAATTTCTTAAACTATTCAAAACTTGAAATTAACATACATTGTTAAGTTAATTTATTATTTTATTAAATTATATAATTTTTATGATCTTTTTAAACAAGAATCAAATATTATAATATATTAGTTTATTGTGTTTTTTTTTGTAAAGAATTTCTATGTTATATAATTAATAGAAATTACATTAGATATATAGAGCTTTAATTAAATAATAAAAAAAGAGTTGTATAATTATATATGAAAAAATGTTGAAATAAATTAATATATTATAATATTGTGATTGTTATTTAAAAATTATTAAAAAAATTAGTAATTTAATAAAATTATTAATATGATAATTAAACATCACTTTCTTACCATAAAAAATTATGATTTATATTTATCATATAAATATATATTATTAAAGAAGATTCAATACTTATTGAGAATTTACCTTAATCGTGATATATATATATATATATATAAACACAAATTCCTGTGGGTTCCTTTAGGGAAAAAAAATCATAAGGGTTCCTTCATAATTAATTGTCACTACTTGGGTTAAAAATAAGGCGAACAGTAAACCGAGTAAGTGAGCTTGATTTTATAACCATTGATTATAATTGGATGGGAATTTTATAATTGCAAAGAGGACATGTTTTTAAGGTGTGCATCTCAAGGTATGTTAGTCCTTGGCCGAAAAGGAAAATGCATGAATTCCTTCATTTTCTATTCCATCTCCACTCCATCCCCACGCCCAAAAAGACAAAGTGATAGGGACATTCAAATTAAACAAGAAATTTTTTGCCAATACAATTTGATCACACCAATTAAGGCCATTCTCATTGACAAATTTACCCATATGTAAATTTATTATGGTGCACCATTAAACCTGATCATTGATATACTATTGTTTAGTGTGCTAGATTTAATTTTTCAAAAAAATAAATAAATTTAATGTGTAATTAAATTTGATGATATACTATGCATTACTATATTAATTATACATTATAATCTCTATCATAAGATGAAGATATTGATGTAATATTTTTACTTTATTATGGTACAAATTGAAGCTCAAGCTCAATATTAACAGGTTTCAAAAGGAAATTTGGATAAAGTTAGAGTGCAACAGTCATTAAAAATCTTAAAGAAAAATAAATAATTGGCTATTTCAAGAATAAAATATGGGTGTAGCTTTCAATTTTATAGCTAAGTTTAGTGGTGTTCTAGTTGGCTTACACTTAGCTTTGAATAAGAATCTATTCCCTATCTTTATTGAATTGGATGCTTTTTCAGTACCTTAAATGAGAATATATTCCCCATCTCATCGGATGCTCTCTTAGTGTTTTGAATAGGAATTAATTCCTTATCTTTGTCAAATTGGATGGATGCTCTTTTAATAGTTTGAATAGGAATTTATTCTCTATCTCCATCTCATTGGATGCTTTCTTAGTGCTTTGAATTGGTATTTATTTTCTATCTCGATTGATTTGAATGTTGTCCTAATTATTAACAAGTTTTTTTTTAATAATCCTAATAAATTTAACCATGTGGAGATTTTAGTTGATGACTATAAGAATTTTCTACAAGAATTGGGCAACCCCATCGTGAAGCATATTTTTAGAGAAACCAATGTTAAATTTATTCCCTATCTCTATTAAATTGGATGCTCTCTTGGTAATAAGCAAGATTTTTTCTAATAATCCTAATGAATCTAACCATGCAAAGATTCTAGTTGATGACAACAAGAATTTTCTACGAGAGCTAAGCAACTGCACTGTGAAGTATATTTTCAGAGAAGTCAATATTAAATTCATTCTTTATCTTTATTAAATTGGATGTTCTACCAGTTATTAATAATTTTTTTTTAGTAATCTTAATGAATTTAACTATGCAGAAATTCTAATTGACAACTGCAAGAATTTTCTATAAGAGCTAAGCAACTTTAGTATGGAGTATATTTTTAGATAAGTCAATGCTATGGGTGATTTGTGGCTAGAAAAGCTACTATTTTGAATGATTGCCCAACTGGGTGGCTATGTAATTAGATCATGACTTATACGGGGCTACGCAGCCCAAACTTTTTGTCTAGTTAATATATATTTCCCTTTGTAAAGAAAAAATAATTTTCTTTTAACATTGAGGATATACTAGCTAATCTAGTTTTATTTAGAATGAATTGCCAATAATATTATTCCATCGAATTTTTCACTATTTTATTTATTTTTAGAAAATAAAGGAACTTTGAAGAGTTTTGTATCACACGCTGTTATCAACATTAATAATCTGTCTCAAATTGAAAAGAAAGTCTCACATGTCATTTACACGAAACCTAAAGGAAAGTCATGTGCAAAGACAATTTAATTGAAAACAAAATAAATTGGACTATTCATTATTGAGCATGTGAAGATGAAATAATCTTAATAAAAGTGTTTCGTTGATAATATTGTATCAATCACATGAATAATGAGTTAAAGATTGTTTAATATCACAATAGTACTATATGTATCAATCAAATGCGAAGATGAAATCATCTTAATAAAAGTGTTTCGTAGATAATATTGTATCAATCCCATGAATAATGAGTTAAAAATTGTTTAATAATATAATAATACTATATGCATCAAAAATTAAATTTGAAATTAAGCTTTGAAAATAAATGAAGGATTATTATTAATTATAGGATAATAAAATAAATTTGTAAAACTCAATGTGTAAATATAAAATATTTAAAATTTAATTTCGAGTCTCATTTTTTGCATGTGTATATATATATGGCATTTTTGTTAATATTAAATACCAAGTTCCCCATCACATTCAGACCTAGCAAATAACAAGTGCAGACTCAACTGCCAAGACAGAAATCTCCATGGAGGTGAAACCATTTTGTTCTGCAAATAACACTCTTTTCTGTCTTTCTCCTGATTTTATTGTGCCAGAGGAAAACAGGGCAACCCTTTCAGATGAATCCCCCAAGAATTCAATTCCCATAATTGACCTGAAAGATGATGACGAGCAGCAGGGCTCAAGCTTGTTGGTGCAAAACGTGTCAAATGCTTGTGAGCGATGGGGCTTGTTTCATGTCATCAACCATGGAATCCCGCAAGATCTATGCCATAGGATGTTGAATGCTTCGCTTGAGTTTTTCCAGTTGCCTTCTGAAGAAAGAGCTCAGTTCTTCACAAAAGATCCGAGTCAGCTGTCTCAGCATGTCAAAATCCTCAACTATTACATTAAAGTTGATGACCAAAAGAATATCCCAATGTGGAGTGAAACTCTCTCTCACCCTTGGCATCCCACAGAGGATATTACCCATCTCTTGCCAAGAAATCCTCCTCAATACAGGTGCTGCTATTCCTTTTCCCTCTTGATGATGAATAATGCTTCTCATACTTATCTTAATTTAGCTAGTGATCTCACACAAAATATATAGTTGTAATATTCACCGACTCCTCTTGTTCAAATTCTGTCAAATGTGCACAAGTACTAAAATTAAATTGTTGGATAAATATAAGAGGAATATGAAATCGGATTTATACATACCGAATATCAAAAGTTTGCAATAGAATACTTAAGATTCGATGTTTGCTTTCACTAATCGTATTATCAATTACTTCCGAAAAAATAATTTTGTTCACAGCATAAATTTTCTTGTGTATAGAGAGATATGAGAGTGAATTTTAAGAAATTTTGATGAATAATAATATTGACTAACTCTCTAACTTCCTTCTTCTGCCTATTTATAGGCGTTTATTGGATCGAGATATGAATCGGATTATAAACCTATTTTGGCCGACCGGATACATGATCCAACATAAATGAATTAAAACGAGTGTGAAAACTCTTATTAATTCAAGATCGGTTATGATAAATGAGTCTTTTTCTCACTTGGATCCATTTATATATTTCATTCAGGGATGTTTTTGCTGAGTATTCAACGGCAATAGGTTCCTTCACGAACAGGCTTTTGGGCTTGATGTCCCAAGGGCTTGGCCTGGAGAAGGATTATCTAGTGAAAAGGATAGGTGAGAAGCCTGGTTTTTATTGCCATGCAAATTACTATCCGCCATGTCCAGAACCAGAGCAGACCTTAGGGCTCAAAGAACATTGTGACATCACTGCACTTACTGTACTGCTGCAACTGGATGGAGTCACTGGGCTGCATGTGAAGCGAGATGGAAACTGGGTCCCGGTTGACCCTGTCCCCGGGGCCGTGGTCATTACTGTACCTGATCAAATGCAGGTACACTATTTTGAACATGATCCTTATGTTAATAGAGAAACTAGTTAGAAAGAATTTATATATCTTTCAGTGGGAATATTAGTGTGGTTTTTAAGAATGCTTCTGCATATGTGAGGTTTAATATGTCTAGTTCTCTTTGAAATGATACCAACTTGAATATAGTTTTTTTTTTAAAAAAAAGTTACAAATCCAAAGCATACGTGTTTATTATAAATGAGTAATTATATTCCCTCTCATGCATAAAAATGAAAATTTTTACTCAGAAAGTTAAAATTAAAAGAAATAAACATATGAGTTTTCCAAAAGTGAAGCCCTCTATATGCCTGAAATTTAATATGTTTCTCTTAATAGGGAAGGAATCTCTATTTCCCTGTAAAACATATTAAAATCTCTCACACATTCCATCGACTCAGAATGACATCCTTGTGTTTTGCAGGTACTGAGTAATGGAAGGTACAAGAGTGCGGTTCATAGGGCTGTAATCAACAAGTGGCTGCCCAGAGTATCACTGGCTATGTTTTATGCACCAAATGATGAAACCGTGATTGGACCAATTGAGGATTTGGTTGATGAGGAGCATCCTCCCATGTATAAGAGCTACAAATATAAAGAATACATGCAAAAATTTCATAAGCAAGAGGGAAAGACGAGAAGAGTTAAGGAAGTTTTTCAGCTCTAACTATCCAGGTTTAATATATACTAGTTAAAGAGCTGTACATTCGCACAGGTATCTATCATTTTACTATAATTATTATTATTATAAAAAATATATATATGTAATAGTAAAGCAGATTACTTCTAAATATTGTAATCAATATCGTAACATATATTTTATTGTCAAATATAACACTTAAAGAATAAAAACTTCAGTTTATTATAATTAATATACAAAATATAAAATTAAAATGTCTATAATGCCATTTGAAATGAAAATTTTGATTATTTAGTTTCCTATAATATATACATCTTTAAAAATAATAACGAAAGTTGATTATAAAGATATCAAGTATATGCACTTCTAATGAATAAAACTATAAATGAAAGTCTTATATTTGCAACTGTCCTCTCCACTCAAATTTAGTGTATTTATGCAATTATGAATATTATCTATACATGGATAGAGATAAAGTATACTTCAATATTAGGCATAAGTAAATTGGAATTGCTCTCTGAACATGTTGGAAATTAGAATGAGACAATAGATTTGACTTATTTGCCTTTCAAATCAATACAATTCACCTTGCCTTGGTTTTGTCTCAACGTCATTGGACTATTCTTTTGTTCTATATCAGGCCAAAGCTTATTTTTAATGACATGTTTCTCTTTATTCTTATTTTTTTTAACTCATTTTCTTCTGAGATCGTGTAACAATATGGTTGAATCAATTTTTCTTTCAACCTTTGCTTTTGCTTTAAGCCATTTCTAGCCTTTACTTCAAAGGATAATTACTTCCTTCCCAAATTAAAATTTACCGATTTACTCTATAAGTAATTCTCATGAATAATCATATTTCAAAAAATAGTCAATGCCTTCAATAATGTTGTAACACTTATTATTATCTTAAAAGTTTTATTTTTCTTATATCTTAAATTCGAGACTTAAATTCGAAACTTTGCATGTATATTAAGTGAATTACTACTTATAAAATTATCCAAAAAAATCATCTTAGAAATAATACACTACTAATATGACATGCTAATAAAGTTCATATTACTACTTATAACCAAAGAAACTACGGCTTAGGTATTTTCATATATTACTACCCTAGTTTGGTCTGAGATTTCATTCAATTGTGAATTATATTACAATACTTCCACACTCTGTATTAAATCAAGGGAATCATACATCTTTGGCAATATAAAAAAATGTGTCATCTGCATAAATAAGTCTTAAATTATTTAAATGAGTGGCTGTCAACATTCAAAAACTTGTTCTCTTCTGCATAATGCACAATAAGAGATAATTAATTTTCTTCAAATTTACCATTGAAACATAGGAATAGTTAGGTAAAAGCAAGAAAAAGCTGGTAAGTCTATGAATTGCAGTGAGCAGTGCTCCTAGTTGTATTACCCACACGTTGGTATTCCATACCTATATCATTACTACAAAAATTCGATCTATCACAATAGCTTATCTGTTAATTGTAACCAAAATACAAGTGCTTGGATTCCATACACTTGTGCTAAAGCCTATACTTACAGAAACTCTCTCTGTTAGTGTCCATTTGAAAAGCTCTTATTCAGGCCCTTCAAAATTGGAGCAAAATGATGAATATATTTCTAATTCCCAAAGAACATATAGCTATTTGCATTATTATCTAGAAGACTGACACTTAAGAAACTCTTTGCGTCAATCATCATATTTTATAGTAAAAATCATACAGTGCGCTCATCTCTTAATTCACATCTTTTGAGTTAAATTATAGGCTTACTTAATATCATGTTTTTGTGAAATTGGATATAAGCTCACTGAGCCACTATAGAGAGAAATATCTAGTCATCTCATTGCACTCATTCACAGAGGTTTCTTATAATTTCTATGTAAGCAGAAGACTATCCCAATGGTACATTCCACATTGTCGGAAGTAATCCTCTTCTGCTGTGTGAAGTTGCTAGCAAAAAGACATTTCTCCTTCAATCACTGAGGATGCTGGGGCATTATCCTATAATTTATCCTATAATAATGGGGAAAGTGAGTATTTCTCATATAAATTTCTTCAAATGTCAACCAAGCTGGAAGTTACAAAATGACTTACATTCTCACATCCACTGGGCATGAAATTTTGAGATTCTAGAAAGCATCTTGACGTAACTTCAAATGCAAATACATTAAGGGGCCATTTGGTTAGGGGTCTTCATAAAAGTAAAAGAGAATTGCAGGGTTTCATTTCCTTTATTTTTGTTTGATTTAGAAAAAATCTATTTCCTTTTCCCTTTCTCCCTTAATGGGATTACCCCATTTAAGGGAATGATGATTCCCCCTCACTCCTTGGGGACTCCCATTCCCTTTCCTTATTTTCTCTAATAATATTATTAAATATTAAATATATAATAAATATTTTATTATTATTTAATTATATTAATAATATTATAATATTTATTATTTTTAATATTAATAATTAATAATAAAAAAATAAAAAATAAATAATTACTATATATTAATCATATTATAAATATTTATTTAATAAATAATTTTATTAAATATTAAATAAATAATTATTATAATATTATTTAATTATGTTAATAATATTATAATATTTTTAAGTTATTAAAAATTAATAATATTAATAAATAATAATTATTTTATATTAATAATATTATTAATATTTATTTAATAAATAAATAATTTTTATTAAATATTAAATAAATAATTATTATTATAATATTATCTAATTATATTAATAATATTATAATATTTTTAATTTATTAAAAATAAAAATTATTTATTTTTAAATAAATATTAATAATATTATTAATATAATTAGATAATATTATAATAATTATTATTTATTTAATATTTAATAAAAATTATTTATTTATTAAATAAATATTAATAATATTATTAATATAAAATAATTATTATTTTTAATATTTTAATATTTTTAAATTATTAATAATTAATAATATTAATAAAATTATAAATATTAAAAAAAATAATTAAATAAATAATAATCATTAAAATTATTATAATAATATTAATTATTATTAATATATTAATAATAGTTAAAATAGAGTATTAATAAAAATAATATTAATAAGATGTTAATAATTAATAATAAATAATTATAAAAATAATAATATTAGTAAATAAAATAATAATAATAATAATAATTATAATAATTATTTTAAAAATAATTATAAATATATTATTTTTAATACAATAATTATTAATAAAATAAATTAAAAATACTTGATTCTCTTTCCTGTTTGAATCAAACAAATTGGATAATCAGAAGCCATTTCTTTCTTTTCCTTATAATTCTCTTTCTTGATTCCATTCCCTTTCCCCAGTTTGAACCAAACGGCTCTTAAGATCAAACATCTCAGAAATATGAAGCAATAATTAAATTTGCTCTCCAGCAAAACAATTCACACCTTATGCAAGAAAAAATCTGACTCCCTAATAGACATCTTAAGTCACACATTCTTGTGCTAATCAAATTACAACAGACTTGAGCGCCTAAATTAAAACTCACAGCAAGTATACTTTTATAAATCCATATTTTGATTTACCTAAGCAATATCAATTGACTTCAGATATTATTCTATGATTTCAATCTCACTCTCACTTATGAGAACTTTGTATGAATTTTCTTCCAAGCTGCGAGTCAAGTTGTAGTCTGAAATCTCAACATTGAACAGTAGTTTCTTCCCTTTCAAGAGATTCGACTCCTCAGGGAATCCAAATTTATCATTTTCCAGCAACAGTTAAAACATGATATCAATTCTTATAATGAGACAATAACTAAATTTTCAACTCCAGTTACCTTGATTAAGTTCTCCCTCAACTCAACGGCATGCCCACATCCTTCCTAGTGAACTGTACAACCACAAAAATCAAATATGACAAAGGAAGTCAATCTACTATGGTCCATAACCATAACTTGCATTCTAAATTTATAAGTTCATTCATACAATTACTTTTTGTAGAAATATCAAAAACACAAAAACAAACAATTTGCATATCTTAGATAATCTATTATCAAATACTAATGTCAATCTTCTTTACCATGAAATGGTAAAAGTTAGGAAATTCATACTGAGAGCAGTGGCTTTGGGTTAGCTTGTCAACAACCCAGAATGTAAGAAGGAGAAAACAAAATTATTCGATCATGTGGCTTGAGAATTGCAGTGTAAACTGCAAAAATTAGCTGGAGAGCCAGATGAAAGTTGAACATTTACCCCCATTCCTTTTCATCTAAGCGAAATGCAGCCAATGCCCTAATTTGATAAAGGGTCTCAAGTTCATCAATGCGCTCATTACCACCATAGTACCTTACCAAAAGATTCAGATAAATTAAATTAAAAAGGTTCAAAAAGAATGAGGTGCTTGGTACAACTTACCTTTCTATAGGGGGAACCAAAAAAAAAAGACAACAACAACAACATGATGAAAGAATAGATTTTACCTTTTCCGTGGTTGTCCTTCAGAGCACCTGTTTGTGATGCAAGGACCAACTGCTTCAATTATTGCTCTGGACATAAAGTTTTCTGAGGCAATAAGCTCAAGGCTTTTGACCTGTCAGCTCTTTTCTTTATCAACAAATGCACATACCTCAGGATCAGCTTCACTCAAGTCATAATTTAGGAAGCTACTTCCATCACCTAAAAATAGCACGTTAGTCAATGGACAGAAAATCAGCCTAGGGACCGAAATTATTCACTAATTATATCGACGTATTGAGAGAGGTTGGCAGCATCCTTCAATTAATTCAAAACTAGTAAAAAAAGCTTTGGTGCGGTGGTAAATATTAGTTACCTCCAATTTGTGGCATAGGGGCAGTGAGAGCAGATGGTTTCCCGCTGACCAAACTCCCATCAACATAGGATGCTTTACATGGCTTTACAACCAAAAGCTTTGCTTGAGACACGAATCCATTGTTGCCGCACCCTTTTGCATGAAAACTCAGCCCCTTAGTCCACATAGGTTGTTGCAAAGAACTCATCGTTGCAGTTCCACTACAAGCTTGCATCCTAATTTATGGTCCTACATGGTTTACATACAATTCATTATTACACAACAACAAATTTGAAATAGCACATTAAAAGAATTCATTGCTGAAAGAGAGAAAACACTGATGTCAAGGTTGCAAAGAGCAAGATCTTAGATTGGGGGCATCCTGCACACATTTGAGAGAAAGAAAACATGTTACTATCAAATTTGAGAAAAATCCCACAACCTAAATTGACAAAAAGATGGGGACAAAAAAAACTCTGATTCATAGGACCTCCAATAATAACAATTTATTGGAATGATAATGAAAGTAAAAAAATTGTAAAGCTTTAGACTCAGCAGGGAAATGCTTGGAACAATGCGGCTGTGGTGTTGTACCCTTTTGCTTTGCCTGCAAAATCCAAGGAAGAAAAATGGAATTGTTGTTACCAAATTTGAGAAAACATCACCAAAATCAGATCTGTATGATGTGCCACCAATGTTGCCAAGATACTTGAAATTCATATAAAATAAGAGATTAACTATAGAAAAACACAGTAAGCAAAGGGAAATGCCGAAAAAAAAATAATGAAAATAGGACAAATAATGCAATAGGCCAGGCCCCAAAGTAATGAAAAATCAATGAAGCGATAAGATGACTAATACTGCAGAACCCCAATTAGTTTACAAGTTTATTCTTATACATAGACATGCATAATCCTATCTCAAAAGCCAACAATATTAAAGCAACTACCATAAGGTTGTGCAAAAGATTATGTGAATTGAGGTTTGTTTAAATTAGCAAAAATAAAAAGAACAAACATAACTCTTAAATTTGATTTAAAAAAGGGGATTTATCATCAGAACCCATTCCAGGAGGACAGCAAATTGAGATATATATGGCTCAGATCCATGGGTGTTGCAACAAACATTATGACCTAAAAAATATCCAAAGTGAAAGTAATGCTGCCAACTACTTGTTTCTGATTAAGTCAAATAATTTTCCACAAAAAAGCCATTGAGAATCAAACAAAAGATGTAACATTAGACATAAGATGATCGTTATACAAAGACCACAAATAATTCCACATATGATAGTACTGAGCAGAGCGCACACAAATTTCCAAATTTTAAACACAACACCGATAACAATGTTTCCATATGAGCTTCAAGCAATAAGATTCACCAAAGACAAAAACCTGCTATCACTGTTATTTAAGACTAACCTAAAAAATTTAGATGAATCAAGTATTTTATCCAGAAATTCATAATTCTTGGGGTCATTCTCCTAAAGAAAGCCTGGCCAGAACTAAAGACAAATGAAAATGCAGATAAATTTTTAAACCTGCAGGTTCCAGTAGCCTACCATACTTCCGCTATTAATTTTATTATCTTAGAACAGATGACTACATTTGTTGTTATTATACATTAGCATCCTAGATAGGCTGGTAAGCTATAATATATGTCTGCAATGAGACATGACTCATTTTCAGAAAGGATGTGGTTTTCTTGTCATGTATTTTTCTTTAAAACTTGTCATTCCCAAGTAATTTAGTTTTTAAGAATTAAGACACTGGTGTCAATAGTAATACAAATTGTTGTCGTACATATCTTTTCTTTGTAATTCTATAATTGTCATTCCCAAGTAATTTTTCTTGTCATGTATTTTTCTTTAAAACTTGTCATTCCCATGTAATTTAGTTTTTAAGAATTAAGACACTGGTGTCAATAATAATACAAATTGTTGTCATACGTATCTTTTCTTTGTAATTCTATAATTGTCACTTCTCGATATTTATTATTAAAAAAGTCATTAATTTATATTATGTAAAGATAAATGAAGATAATTCTTAAAATCATAAATTTGTTATATATATATATATATATATGAGAATTATGTTTGAAAAGATACATATAAAATATTAGAGATAAGAGACAAGCCTCCACCACAAAGAAAGAGAGAAAGTGATTAGAAATGACTCAAAAATTAAGAATAAAATTATTATAGATAATCTTCTTGCAAACTACATTGAAATAGAGATATATGCATTTGAGTTTAATAATTGTTGTTATGCAAAAAAAAAATGTTAGTGATTGATACAATTTTGATAAGTTCATACTTAATAATATTTATAACGAAATGATTTTAATATCTACCAATATAAGTACATTTCTGAGACAAATAAAAGCAGTTTAAAACTTTGGCAATAATTGCTACCAGAGACAAAACCCCTCTTGGCAACAACAGTGCAGGCCATTGCCATAAGAAACTTTTTAGTAGCAATATATGCAAAGTGAACTAACAATGGGTGTCATTTGCCATAAGAAATTTTTTAGTAGCAGTATATGCAAAAAAATTAAGTACTAAAAAATTCAAAATTAAAAAAAAAAAAATCAAAGAGCTCACGTATAAACTACAATGTTTGCATAATTATCTCTTTCAACAATGGATACCTCCAGCATTCAAATCCATTCGTACAAGTTGTCCCTTCCATCTTTACATGTAACATACTCTCATCATCCCATAACAGGGGAACTAAATTCATAATTTTGATCTCTTGCTGCACAATAGAACTATTCAAGAATCAACTTGAAGTCCTTCACGACTGTACTTAAAAATTGAATAATCAAGTAAAGAATGCAATTATAGTACCTGCAAAACAAAACATCTTGAGAATTTTCAGCAACCATAAGATTTATTTCATTTATTGCGTTTTCTTTTTGGTGTCTATCAATAGAGGGAGAGCTTTAGGAGAGTACAACTAGATGCCAATTCCTTTAGAAGTTTAAATTTTTGGGAGCTTGGAACCTCAACTCCAAGGACTGCATTAACAACCTTTTGCATTTTAGCTGAGAGTTCACTTATGTCTCTGCTTTGACTTGTTGACATAGCTTGAGGTAAACCAGGCCAAAGTTTCAAATTTTGATTTCAATGACAATTTCTCACCATAATTAAACAAGCCAACAAAATGAACTTTCTACCCAAAGTAGAAATAAAAAGCACATTTTTACAAATCTCCAACTATATCTGCAAGAGATGTGCACTGTAAGTATTACTTCAAATTACTATGACACAATGAATTATAGAAAAAATATTAAAAAAATCATTGTGATAAATTAAAATCAAAGTAGTGAATAAAATACAGTTGCATATTAAGAACTAAATCTTTTTCAGCAGAGCCCTCATATTCTTAGTGGTTGCTCTATTGGGCAGTCTATTGAATGGGAAGGTCTTTATGGAATGGATAATTTCAGTGGTTGCCCAAGCTTATCAATTACTGTAAGCAAATGACAGTTGTATTTGATTCTATACTCTTAGTTTCAAGGTTTCACTCAGGTATGGTGAAGCTCAATTTTCAGATGCCAGAAACCACTTACAGAGATGTATCAGATGTGTAAGATATCACAGGAGTTACAAGGTTGTCCATCAATTTAATACAAAACCTTCCCACTGACCAATACAATTCAAGCACACTGTTGAAATTATACAATGACACATGTTTCCAAGTGAGAAAATTGTTGAAATACATTTTCAGTTTTCACAGAGAAGAGTCAGCCGACTTGCCCAACTAGCTAAGCCTATGCTTTATTTACAGGTGGCTCACATGAATGCAAAAGCATGTAAATAGGGGAATCTTTCATATTTAGAACTTCTTTTAATTTTAGATTCGGGCAAGTGAGAAGCCAGCACAGATAGAACAAATTTGGGTTGTAACTAAATCTTGTTAGACTAAATTAACACTATAATTTTGGTCTCGTTTGGCAGGATTTTGCGGATAGAGAGTTAGTCAGAATACTGCCCAGATGTAGACACAATTTTCATACGGAATGCAAAGACAAATTACTGATCCAACAAAAATCTTCCCCCACCCCCCCACCCCCCCACCCCAACAACCACCTATTAAGAACTAATATTGGGGTGGGTATTTCTAGAAATTTAAATTAGCCTTCCCCATATACTACAACCTAGAGGCAAGAAAGAGATTGACCAACAGAAAATTCCAGGCATTTAGTTTGGATATAGAAGAATATGGTCTTTAGGAGTACAAAATAAAGAGAACAACGAGCTACATAAGAAAACAAGAACATGAAACTCTTGAACAAGACTTAAAAGTGGAAAGAAGGGGCAATCGGGGTATACAGAAGCCTATAAACTAAAGGGTAAGTAAGCAACCAAAATTAAGGAAGTAGAAGAAGAAAGATAGGAATAGCTCATAGAATTCTCCAAATAACATTCAATTTTTAATTTGGAGGAACGCAACTCAACATAGTATATTGCAAGGACAGGATTGAAGTGTTGCATGTAAGGTGCATCCATAACAATAAAGTTAATATGAAAATTGATTGGTTTGCTTGGATGTTGTCAAGTTTTCAACTTTTTCATATATGAATCTACATTTGAAGGTCATATGAATTTTATTAACATCTTAAAGTTGTTGCCGTGTTAAATTTAGTCTACTTCTTAAAGCTTACTAAGTTGGTTAAGACACTATATCAGCTGAGGCAGGAAATCAGTTTAAGCTATGCATTTCTACGATTTCAAAATTTTTGTGATTTAATTATATTATTACTCTTTGTACTATTCAATAAAAAAATACACTTTGTACTAAGCTTCAAAGAGTTATAAACACAACAGAATCTCATATACTCCTCATTGAATCAATGTGCAGTTAAGTGTTTTCTATTCAATCAATTGCTAGTTTAGGTCTGATGTGCTTATAATACCAGATTGCACCCCCCCCCCTCCATTTTTTTTTTTCTCTCTGTTGTCTGTTTGCTAAGTGAATGTGAATCCCGCTATTACCACCACTCCGTCCTAACTTGAAACAACAATTGAGTAGAAATATCATTAGCACAGCTACATTAGAAGAATTAATTCTAAACAGAAGAGGCAGCAGTAAGCGTGCGCCATATTTTTTTACCTCCAACAATGTTTCTGATAGAAACCAAAATCATCAAATTGCAATTGAATCTTTAATTAACTCAGAGAATTTGTAGCAATTTAATGTCCAATTGGTAAGCCATTTAATTATTTATACCAATCAGAACTATCAGTGTTCCAACTCTATCAAACTCTGCAACTAGTGCCAAATTAAAACTAAGCCCTAACTCAGAGAAGCGAGCAATAAAATAGAGAAGCAAGGGAAGCATAGAGAACCAAAACGAACCTTAAGACTATCAACCGTTTAACACTATCAGCAACTGCATTTGCTGCCATTTCTTCAGTGCTCGAGTCCCTTAGCATTCCCATTGCATGAAGTCTTCTTTGCTCCAGTATAAACAATAACACCATTCACTACAGAACCTTTAAGCATCTAGAGCTGCTACTATTCTCAGGACGTTGTACACAAGCTACCGTTTTGAACTCAGACCCAACTTCAATTTTCAAAGCTTGAATTGCAACCACCGAATAGCATTGATCATGAGACTGAACATCATCCAAAACAACCGTCGTTTCTAACACTTCCTTTATGGCTTCTTTGACACAATCACGAATCAGCCCATAAATCTGCAAAGTCCCCAAAAATTCCAACAAACTATGATACATAAAACGTTTGAAATTTGAATAAAATGTTAAGAAACACAATTACTCAGTTACCCACCTCGCTCACCAGCCAAACTTCATAATAATCTTTAGAAAAATCAGAATTCACAGGTGAAGGATTATCATCTGAAAGATTTTCTGCTTTTATTAAAAAAAAAAAAAAAATTGAATCCACAGATGAAAGCCATAATTTCCAACTAAAGTCACAATTTTCTAAGAATGCAGATTACTTTCTTTAACTTTTCCCGCATCAAGTAGAACGAACCCCTAACACAACCCCACAACATTTTCGGACAAACGCAACAACCTGGCCAAATTTCTATGGTGGATTTGGCTGCCAAACAACAAATACATAGCATGGAGGAATCAAAACTAATCTTTGTTTTCCAATTTCCTTCCAACTGTTGTTGTGGACGCATTCCAGCGGGAGAGTTCCGGCGAGTCACGGCAGACCATCGCACTTCACCTACCTTCAACCCCTAACATCAATTAATCTGCATTTTCATTGCTTCATCAGTTCTACATTCATTTCTCGTATCACAACCCCGTCAGCAATGACATGGAACACACCCATTTAACTTGGTGGGTTGTATTTGCCTTTACCTCCTTTCGTAAATTTCCACTATAATATAAAATCATTTCTTTAGAAAACGAATATGATGAGACAAAGCAAATCCGACGTATTTTACCCTCTGTTTGGAATGGGCGTAAACCGGAGGGGAAGAAATGGGTGAGGTGAAATGTGCGGTGAAATGTTGATTTTCACTTGTTTGGCTGACTAGTGAAATTTGGGGGGAGCGTAACTGGAGGTGAAAAAAATGGTGGGACCCACGGATGTTATTCCCCCTCTGAAATAAGGGGTAAATTGGGGTGAAATTGTCAAATTTTATGTTGTTCCGTGCGGTGCCCTTATGCTCAAATGAAAGAAGTCCCACAAACCCAACAGCCACTGATCTCGTCTTTTTCGCAGCATCGCGTACAGCGCCTCCAGCATATTTTCGTCCTCTCCACCGTCTCCAACATGCTCAGTGCTCAAGTATCTTCTAAAATCCCGGTAGTCAGATTTCTGGTAATTTATTGTTCTTGTTTGCTTGAAACAGGGTTGTTCGACTGGAATTTGTTGAAGTGTCCATTAAAGATGGCGGAATAGGATGATGGGTGGTCCTCCGTGGAAGCATTGCACGTTAATCTGAACGTGGGTGTCAAGGATGGTGGTGAGGGAGGGGTGGTGTTCGGACAATTTTGAAATCCGATTTGGAGAAATTTCCCAACTGTGTAGACATAGAAAGACACAAACAGAGACGAAACAGAGATGGGGAGAGTTGAGCATCAGAGATATAGAGATAGAGAGAGAAGATAAGAATATCAGGGAATCAATTTAATTTAATAGCATTTTGATAACGTTTATTTTGAAATTCCTTAAGAATAATTAAATTGATTATGCTAATTTTAAGTTCATTACATAAATTGATTATATTAATTTGAAAAATCATGATTAGATGATGAAAATATTAATGATTATTATTAATTAAGTGATTACAATTAATTTACACAACTTTTTAAAAATAAGAAAATAATATGATTTGGATTGATAATATTATAGTAATTTTAGAAAATTATTTTTAAGATAAATATATATATTTATTATACTGGCAATAGCATGTGAATGAATATAAACTTAGATTGGAGACGGAACCTGACCGATGTAGACAATTTATGATAAGTAGATATGCATCATTAAAGTGTTAATATTTAAAAATATTTGAATCCAATAATATGCAATATTAATATTAGATGTAGATGAAAAAATAAAAATTATTGTTATTATTTAAATTATTTAAAAAAATTATCTATTATCAAAATTATAATATTTTATCAGTATATTATAAATTTTTCAATTGAGTTTATTGCATTAATATTATAATAAAAATTAATAATATATTATAAGGGTTTGAAAATTTAACATATTTTCCTTCATCTGTAAATTATTTGTTATCTAATTTTACTAAATAATATTATATCTCAATATAATATAATAAAAGGACATTTTAGTCATTTCACTCATTCACATTTCCTTCCCCCTCTATTTTCACCCATTCCAAACAAAAGAAATTCATTTCATCCATATTTACTCTCCCTCCTATTTTCACCCATTCCAAACAACTCAGGTAAAATTACTTTCACCTCCATTTCCTCCCCCTCCATTTTCACCCCCCTCCATTTTCACCCCCTCCTATTTTCACCTCCGGCCAAACATACCATTATTGTGCCACGTAATCCCGGATTCCAAACCATCAGAGCGCCTTAGAATTCCCCCATATTTGAATCCCAAGCTCCCCATCACAGTCAAACCTAACAAAGCAGACTCAATTACCAAGACAGAAATCTCGATGGAGGTGAAACCTTTTTGTTCTGCAAATAACACTCTTTTCTGTCTTTCTCCTGATTTTATTGTGCCAGAGGAAAACAGGGCAACTCTCTCGGATGAATCCCCCAAGAATTCAATTCCCATAATTGACCTGAAAGATGATGACGAGCAGCAGGGCTCAAGCTTGTTGGTGCAAAACGTGTCAAATGCTTGTGAGCGATGGGGCTTGTTTCATGTCATCAACCATGGAATCCCGCAAGATCTATGCCATAGGATGTTGAATGCTTCGCTTGAGTTTTTCCAGTTGCCTTCTGAAGAAAGAGCTCAGTTCTTCACAAAAGATCCGAGTCAGCTGTCTCAGCATGTCAAAATCCTCAACTATTACATTAAAGTTGATGACCAAAAGAATATCCCAATGTGGAGTGAAACTCTTTCTCACCCTTGGCATCCCACAGAGGATATTACCCATCTCTTGCCAAGAAATCCTCCTCAATACAGGTGCTGCTATTCCTTTCCCCTCTTGATGATGAATAATGCTTCCCATACTTATCTTAATTTTGGTAGTGATCTCACACAAAATATATAATTGTAATATTCACTGGCTCCTCTTGTTCAAATTCTGTCAAATATACAACAAGTACTAAAACTAAATGAATTAAAATGAGTGTGAATACTCTTATTAATTCAGGATCGGTTATGATAAATGAGTCTTTTTCTCATTTGGATCCATTTATATATTTCATTCAGGGATGTTTTTGCTGAGTATTCAAGGGCAATAGGTTCCTTCACGAACAGGCTTTTGAGCTTGATGTCCCAAGGGCTTGGCCTGGAGAAGGATTATCTAGTGAAAAGGATAGGTGAGAAGCCTGGTTTTTATTGCCATGCAAATTACTATCCGCCATGTCCAGAACCAGAGCTGACCTTAGGGCTCAAAGAACATTGCGACATCACTGCACTTACTGTACTGCTGCAACCGGATGGAGTCACTGGCCTGCATGTGAAGCAAGATGGAAAGTGGGTTCCGGTGGACCCTGTCCCCGGTGCCTTGGTCATTACTGTACCCGATCAAATGCAGGTACACTATTTTAAACACGATCCTTATGATTAATAGAGAAACTAGTTAGAAAGAATTTATATACCTTTCAGTGGGAATATTAGTGTGATTTTTAAGAATGCTTCTCTATATGTGAGGTTTAAAAGAAAGAGATCTAAAAGAAAATATGTCATAGTTCTCTTTTAAATGATACCAACTCAAATATAGTTAAAAAGGAGGAAAAAGAAAAAAAGTTACAAATCAAGGGCATACGTGTTTTTTATAAATGAGTAATTCTATTCCATACCATGCATAAAAATGAAAATTTTCACCCAAACCGGAGAGAGAGTTAAAATTAAAAGGAACAAATATACGAGTTTCTCAAAAGTGAAGCTCTCTGTATGCCTGAGTTTTAATATCTCTCTCCTAATAGGGGAAGAATCTCTATTTCCTCGTAAGACATATTAAAATCTCTGTCACGTAATCCATCAACTCAGAATGACATCCATGTGTTTTGCAGGTACTGAGTAACGGAAGGTACAAGAGTGCGGTTCATAGGGCTGTAATCAACAAGTGGCTGCCCAGGGTATCACTGGCTATGTTTTATGCACCAAACGATGAAACCGTAATTGGGCCAATTGAGGATTTGGTTGATGAGGAGCATCCTCCCATGTATAAGAGCTACAAATATAAAGAATACATGCAAGAATTTTATAAGCAAGTGGGAAAGACAAGAAGAGTTAAGGAAGTTTTTGAGCTCTAACTATCTGGGTTTAGTATATACTGGTTAAAGACCTGTACGTTTGCTTATTATACAAAGAATAAATATATGCAATAGCAAAGCAGAATCCTTGTAAGCATTGCAATCAATCTTGTAACATATATTTTACTGTCATATATAAAACTTAAAGAATAATAACTTCAGTTTATTATAATTAATTAATATATATATATATATATATATATATATATATATATATATATATATATATATATATATATATATATATATATATATATAGTATAAAATTAACATGTTTATAATGCCATTTGAAATAAAAATTTGATTATTCACTTTCCTTAAAAATAATGACGGAAGTTGATTATAAAGATATTAAGTTTATGCACTTCTAATGAATAAAACTATAAATGAAAGTCTTGTATATGCAACTGCCCTCTACACTCAGATTGTGCATTTATGCAATTAATGGACATTGACTACATTACTTGTGATAATCAACACATGGATAGAGATGAAGTATACTTCAATATTGGGCATAACTAAATTAGAATTGCTCTCTGAACATGTTGGAAATTAGAATTAGACAATAGATTTGACTCATGGTACTATTCTTTTGTTCTAAATCAGGCCAATGCTTATTTTTAATGACTTGTTTCTCTTTATTCTTTTTTTTTCTTCCAACTCATTTTCTTCTGAGATCTTGTAACAATACGGTTGAATCAATTTTCCTTTTTAATCTTTGCGTTTGCTTTAAGCCAGAATCAATTTTCCTTTCAACCTTTGCTTTTGCTTTAAGCCATTTCTAGCCTTTGCTTCAGAGGATAATTACTTCCTTAACAAATTAAAATTTTACCAATTTGCTCTATAAGTAATCCTCATGAATAATTATATTTCAAAAAATAAAAAATTATCTCAAAAAATAGCCAACACCTTTAATGGTGCAATAATACCCGATATTACCTTAGAAGCTTCATTTCTTTCACATCATGAATTCGATTTCTTAACTTTGTATGTATGTTAAATAAATTATTACTTGTATAATTATTCAAAAAAAATTATCTAAAAAATAATACACTATTAAATATGACATGCCAATAATGTATATATTATTAATTATAACAAAAAAAACTACTACTCAAGTATTTTTATATATTACTACTCTAATTTGGTCGGAGATTTTCATTCAATTGTCAATTAAATTATAAAACTTTCCCTGCTCAGTATTAAATCAAGGGAATCATACATCTTTGGCAATATCAAAAAATGTATTATCTAGTAAACAAGCGTAAGTTATTTAAATGAGTGGCTGTCTACATCCAAAAACTTGTTCATTTCTGCATAATGTACTATAAAAGATAATTAAGTTTTCTTCAAATTTACGTTTTAAACTTAGGAATAATTGCGTAGAAGCAACAAAAAGCTGATGAGTCTATGAATTGCAGTGAGCAGTGCTCGTAATTGTATCACACACACGTTGGTATTCCATAACTATATCATTACTACAAAGATTTGATCAATCCCAATAGCTTATTTGTTAATTGTAACTAAAATACGTACGAGTGCTTAGATTCCTAAAGACTATACTTACAGAAACTCCCTCTGTTAATGTCTATTTGAAAAACTCTTATTCAGGTCCTTTAAAATTGGAGCAAAAAGATGAACATACTTCTAATTTTCAAAGCACCTATAGCTATTGCATTATCATCAAGAAGACTGACCCTTATGAAACTCTTTATGCCAATCATCATATTTTATAGAAAAATCATACAATGAGCTCATCTCTTAATTCAGATCTTTTGAGTTAAATTATAAGCCTACTTAATATCATGTTTTTGTGAAACTGGGTATGAGCACACTGAGCTAATATAAAAAGAACTATTTAGTCATCTCACTGCACTCATTCACACAGGTTTCTCATAATTTATAAGTAAGCAAAAAATCTGTGATACGTGATGGTAAAAAACACATGGTAATAATTATATATGATATATTACTTCATATACTCCACAAAAAACAAAGCATCGCAGGAATAATAATTTGTTAGTAATTCATATTGACTCTTTTATAACTAAAAGTCAAATTAGAGAAATATATACATAATTTAAAACACCATAACCACATTACTTAAGTCACTAACAAAAGAAGTCAGTCAACTTTCACCATATTTCAGCTGCTGGCTTACCTTCAACATAGAGAACACAGCTCGCAAAACAATAACTCCTATCACTACTACTCAGACTCGATTTTCTTTGAGATTTTGCTGCAGGACATAAACTATCCCAATGGTACATTCCTCATTGTCCGAGGTAATCCTCTTCTGCTGTGTGAAGTTGCTAGCAATAGACATTTCTCCTTCAATCACTGAGGTTGCTGGGGCATTACTCTATAATAATGGGGAAAGTTAGTATTTATCACATATATTTCTTCAAATGTCAACCGAGCTGGAAGTTGCAAAAAGACTTGCATTCTCACTTTCAACCGGGCGTGAAAATTTGAGATTCTAGAAAGCATCTTGATGTAACTTCAAAGGCAAAATCCTAAATTAAGATCAAATATCTCAGAAATGTGATGCAATAATTAAATTTGTTCTCCAGCAAAACAATTCGTATCTTATGCAAGAAAAAATTTAACAACCTAATAGACATCTTGAGTCACACATTCTTGTGCTAATCAAATTACAACATGAGAATCCAAACTAAAACTCGTTGCAAGTAATTTTATAAATCAATATTTCATGCTGACCTAAATAACATCTTAAGTCACGCATTTACTGTGTTAATCAAATTACAACAGATCTGAGCGCCTAAATTATAACTCACAGCAAGTATACTTTTATAAATCCATATTATAATATACCCGAGCAATATCAACTGACTTCAGATATTCCATGATTTCAATCTCACGGTCACTTATGAGAAGAACTTCATATGTATTTTCTTCCTAGCCGTGAGTCAAGTTATAGTCCCAAATCTCAATATTGAACAGTAGTTTTTTCCTTTTCAAGAGATTTGACTCCTCAGGAAATCCAAAGTTTTCATTTTCCTACAACCATTTTTAACATGATATCTATTCTTATAATGAGTAAATAACTAAATTTTCAACTCCAGTTACCTTGATTAAGTTCTCCCTCAACTCAGCTGCATGCCCACATCCTTCTTAGTGAATTTTACAACCTCACAATCAAACATGACAATGGAAGCCAGTCTGCAATGGTCCATAATCATAACTTGAACTCTAAATCTATAAGTTCATTCATACACTTTTTTTGGAAATCTTTAAAAAGTTAAAAACAAATGATTTGCATATCTTAGATAATCTATTATCAAATACTAATGTCAATCTCCTTTACCAGGAATTGGTAGAAGTTGGGAAATTCATATTGAGAGCAGTGGCTTTGGCTTGGCTTGTCAACAACTCAAAATTGATGAAGGGGAAAACCAAATTATCCAATCATGTGGCTTGAGAATTGCAGTGTAAACTGCAAAATTAGCTAGAGAGCCAGATAAATGTAGAACATTTACCCCCATTCCTTTCCATCGAAGCGAAATGCAGCCAATGTCCTTTTTTGACCCAAGGGTCTCAACTTCATCAATGCGCTCATTACCACCATAGTACCTTACCAAAGGTATTCAGATGAATCAAATTAAAAAGGTGCAAAAAGAAGGAGGTGCTTGGTACAACCTTCCTTTCTATAGGAAAGAAAAAGGGAAAAAAAAAAAGAAACATGACGAAAGAATAGATTTTACCTTCTACCGAGTAGTGCTTCGGAGTACTTGTTTGTGAGGCAAGGACCAACTGCTTCAATCATTGCTCTGGACATGAAGTTTTCTGAGGCAATGAGCACAAGGCTTTTGAACTGTCAGCTCTTTCTTTTTCAACGATTGCCCGTAACTCAGGATCAGCTTCACTCAAGCCATAATTCAGGAAGCTACTTCCATCACCTAAAAATAGCATGTTAGCCCATGGACAGAAAATCAGTCTAGGGACTGAAATTATTCAGTAATTATATCAACGTATTGAGAGAGGTTGGCAGCACCCTTCAATTAATTCAAAACTAATAAAAAAGCTTTGGTGCAGCTGTAAATAATAGTTACCTCCAATTTGTGGCACAGGGGCGGTGAGAGAAAATGGTTTCCCGCTGACCAAACTACCATCAACATAGGATGCTTTACATGGCTTTACAACAAAAAGCTTTACTTGAGACACGAATCTATTGTTGCCACACCCTTCTACATGAAAAGAACTCATCGTTGCAGCTCCACTGCAAGCTTGCATCCTAATCTATGGTCCTACATGGTTTACATGCAATTCATTATTACACAACAACAAATTTGAAATAGCACATTGAAACAATTCATTGTTGAATAAGATTTTAGATTGGGGACACCCTGCACACATTTGAAAGAGAGAGAACATGTTACTATCAAATCCGAGAAAAAACCCATAACCTAAATTGACAAAAAGATGGGGATAAATAAACTCGAATTCATGGGACCTCCAATAATAACAATTTATTGGAATGATAATGAAAGCAAAAAAAATGTAAAGCTTTAGACTCAGCAGCGAAATGCTTGGAGCAACTGCGGCTGTAGTGTTGTACCCTTTTGCCTTGCCTGCAAAATCCAAGAAAAAAATGGAATTGTCATTACCAAATTTGAGAAAACACCTCCAAAATCAGATCTGTATGATGTGCCATCAATGTTGCCAAGATACTTGAACTTCTTATAAAATAAGAAATTAACTATAGAAAAAGCACAATTAGCAAAGGGAGAAGCCAAAAAAAGGTGAAAAATAGGACAAATAATGCAATAGGCCAGGCCTCAAAGTAACGAAAATCAGTGAAGTGATAAGATAGCTACTATTGCAGAACCTCAATTAGTTTACAAGTTTATTCTTATATATAGACATACATAATCTCATCTCAAAACCCAACAATATTAAAGCAACTACCATAAGGTTGTGCAAAAGATTAGGCAAATTGAGGTTTGTTTAAATTAGCAAAAATAAAAGGAACAAACATAACTCTTAAATTTGATTAAAAAAATAAGGATTTATCATGAGAACCCATTCCAGGAGGACGGCAAATTGAGATATATATATATATTTATGTATATATTCGTATATAACCTAAAAAATATCCAAAGTGAAAATTTTCTTTCAACAAAAAGCTGTCAACTATTTGTTTCTGATTAAGTTTTTCCACAAAAATGCCTTTGAGAATCAAACAAAAGATGTGACATTAGACATAAGATGATCGTTATACAAAGACCAAAAATAATGCCGCATATGATAGTACTAAGCAGAGCACACACAAATTTTCAAATTTTACACATAAACACCAATACCAATGTTTCCATATGAGCTTCAAACATTAAGATTCACCAAAGACAAAAACCTGCTATCACTATTATTTAAGATTAACCAACAAAATTTAGATAAATCAAGTATTTTATCCAGAAATTTAAAATCCTTGGTGTCATTCTCCTAAAGAAAGCCTGGCCAGAACTAAAGACAAATGAAAATGCAGATAGATTTTTAAACTAAACCTGCAGGTTTTCGTAGCCTACCATACTTCCGGGATTAATTTATTATCTTAGAACAGATGACTACATTTGTTGTTATACATAAGCATCTTAGATAGGCTGGTAAGCTATAATATATGTCTGGAATGAGGCATATAACTCATGTTTTCAGATAGGATGCGTTTCTTTTTGTCATGCATTTTTCTTTAAAACTTGTCATTCCCAAGTAATTTAGTTTTTAAAAATTAAGATATTGGTGTCAATAATAATACAAAATTGTTACATATCTTTGCTATGTAATTCCATAATTGTCACTTCTCAATCTAAGTTTCTTTTGTAATCAGAAAATCTAGTTAGTACACAACAATGAATGGAAGTTTAAATATGTTTAGGTTTATGCCTATGTTTGTTTTGTACTCTAGTCTTTTCTATTATGTTTGCTAGTAATAAGGGTATGGAATAAAACGATCAGAGATGGTTAAAACAAACTTAAAAGTTAAAACTTTGGTAATGTTGAGTAGATATTCTAAGAGGCAAGTAGTAAGTGGCTTCCAAAGAAATGACATATTCTTCGATTTTACTGTATCTCAAAATCTTAGTTTGCAATTTTGTTTTTGCAGTACTGCCTGCATTAAGAATCTTCAAAACAGAAGAATTATAGACCACGTGATTAGGTTGAATGGGTTCCAAGTATTTTAGCATTAAATTTTCTGTTTGGGATTCGCATGAAACAAAATATCTACCTTCCTAAGATCCATCACAGCTAAAGAATGGATTAAATGAATTGAAGCAATTCAAAGATAAAGAACATAGTACTAATCTTTTATGCTAATAATATAATATTAACATCAATATTGGATCTAATTATGATTGTAATAATAAGCAAGCCTCCAAAAGAATTTCCTTTGTAAAGGGCCCAAAACAGAGAAATCCAAAAAAAAAAAAATATTGCCACTAATTATCAGAAAACAACATGAATTTGTAACCATAATTTTCATAAGCACTTACACAATTATCGAATTCCCACAAGGAAATATCTTCAGAAAACTAAAAAATACTCAAAAAATTTCAAGCACACCAAGGATTTCTAGAAAAAGAACAGAAACTATCCAAATTGCTTATAATCCTATGTACAGTTCAATTAGTGTGTATTAGCGTCACTCATAAGTGAAAACTCACAAAATTGACCCTAGTTATTCAAAAATGGTATATCATTAAGCTAGTCAATAGTGGATGCACATGGTGCGTACCTAGCAATTTAATATATAATCTTGGCCCTCTCCTTATCTACGCCACTCTAGTCATTCAACATAAAGTGATAAAACAAATGACAGCTGAAATAGTCCCTTAGTCAACAATATGAAATAACAACATTATTATAATAATAGAGAAGTAATATCATTTCAAGTTATTATTTGACTTACTGGCACAATATAAGAATCATAGATCTCTGTCTACCTCAGTATGAATACGCATAAAACTGTCAGTCAAAATATGACAATTTTTGGAAATAAACAATTACTTGCTAATAAAATCTGTTTCGGATGCAAAGACTAAATGCTTTGCTTTTTAAACCATATAGTTACAGATAGAAACTAATTTTTTACCCGTGCTATGCACGGATTTTACAATAAACTCACTTAAAATATTATTATTTTTATTTACAATAATAATAAAAAAATTTATAAGTATTAATAAGAGTTTTTATATTGAGAAAAACAATAATTTAATGAAATAAATTTACCTTCAAATATTATATGTTGATTTACTATAATTATATTATATGTTTGATAAATTCAATAAATAATTTCAATCAAATACATATTACACTCTAATTTATCTCTAGTTGCCCCATATCTGGCAGACTCTTTGCTCAAGCCTCTTTTTATAATTCATAGGTCTCTATAATTGTTGTTCAAGTAAAACTCATAATTATTTATAATATGTGTTATGAAAAATGATTTAAAATAATAGTAAAACTAATTGATTTTAAAGTAGTTAACAACTCAAAAATTAATTTTTGCACATGAGATTGAAAGGAGCGCAGAATTTAGCTCAGCTTGCTAATTATTATCATTATTCTAACTTTTTCTTTTCTTTTTTAATTGTGAATCTATTAAAGATGAGATAGAGTGAATCTCATAAGATTCTAATTAATAACTCCGATTCTCTTTTTTTTTATAAACTAATCTAACATATAGCCTTTTACTATCTCAAATCATATAAGGTCAAGAAAAATCCTTTTTGGTGTGCATCAAAATGAAAACTACAACATACATTGATTCTTATATCAAAACATCTTATTTTCGTAAAAGAGAAAAAAAAATCTTACTATGTAGTTTCTACACTCATCCTTTTTTTGATATCTCATCTAAAACTAAGAGTATAAATTAGTTGAGCTATTTGTGACCAATTTGAGAATTCGAACTTGAATTTTAATGACCTAAGCTTATTCATTATACGAGTCGAGTCTAAACTTTAGCTCGATTTGTTCATGAGTTTATTATAAAATATATTTTTAATTTTTTATATTATATATAATATAAATATACTGAATTGTTATATGATCATTTAACCATGTTTGAACTCATTTAAATTCCAATATAACTTGAGCTTAAGCTTGAGCTTGAATAGATAGGTTTGATTAGAAATTTGAAATAAGAAATTAAAGGCTCATTTAAGTTCAAATAAACTCAATCAAGCTCCCATTTGAATCAAGTTCAAGCTCAACTTTTTTTGACTTGATAAGCTTGAGCTTGAGCTTAAGCTCAAGTTTGTTTAATATTGTCATTCATCATGCAAATGTTTAGCTTAACTTATTTACATCTCTCCTTATAACTTTATCTATTTATTTTTCTTCTTTAATTTATGCATTGCTTTAGTAGTATCAAAATGTAATTATGTATTGAAATTAGCTTATTTGATACTTTTATTCTTATTCTATCAAATTGTCATAAAAATTAGTAATGAGATGTTCTATAAAAATATATATTTGATGTGTTCCAAATGATTTGTCCATAAAACTCCTACATCCTCAATATCTGAAAAGATAGGAAATTTGAAAAGACATTTATTATTTTTATTGTTCTATCTTTCTTGAATACATCAAATTAAGAAAACCATTTTATTGTTTTTTATTATAAAAAATAAGAAATAAAAGATATAAGCTTTTACCAAAATAGAAAAAATGTTACCATAATTCAAGGATGCATAACATCTTTTAATATATCAAATTAGTTTAATACATTTCAACAAAAGTAAATATAGGGTCCATATAATACAATTTCAAAATATAATAAATAGACTTAAATGATCAAGTTACAACATTCTATCATTATGATTTGTGGCTTTGTTGGGTTAAAAAGAAAAAAGAAATTGCATAAACGTAAAAAGTCAATCTTGCAAGCACATTTCAAAAAGATACTGAATTTATCCAAGAAAAAAAATTAGAAATAGTTCTTCATAGTAATTATTATGGAGCATAAATTGTACTAAAGGATGAAATTTTAACTCTTGTCATTGTAGTTGCTAGAAAACAAACAATTATGCTATCTTTCAAAAAAAATTCTATTTCTTGCAAGCAAACTAACTCATACCATATTAGAAAATTGTTAATGCTCATTAGCCTCCATTAGTACTTTACTTAACCCTTAAAACTAGCAAGTAAAATCAAAATAATTGCATGAGTCCAAAGGTTTGAAATAAAATTACACTAATTTGCTTCACTAACAGTTAATTATATTTTAAATTAACCATAATAGCAAACAATACAATAAACTATGACTTTCTACCCTAAAAGACCCTTATTGCTTCCTATAATTTATTTTTAACACTAAAGAAAAAAAGAGACCAAAATAAATAGTACTTGAATTATTGAAAATGGCTTAAGCAATTTGCTATAATCAAGAAGTCTATTTATATACAAAAGTTGTAATCAATCAAAGATATTATAATTAAATCTGTGATACTAATTCTAATCCTAATCAAGTTAGAAAGGAAAAAAATATTAATCTAAGATAACTTTCTAATATGTACATAATCAATCTAGAATCATTCTAGAATGATTTTTCTAAAAAGGCATATAATCTCAACACTTTCCCTCAAGTTGGAGCATATATATCAAATGTACCCAACTTGTTATATATATAGACAATTCTCAATCCTCAAAGATATTTTGCAAAAATATCAGCTAATTGATCATTAAAGTTTACAAAAATAGTGTTGATGTCTTTCAAAATTATCTTTTTCTCAAATGAAGTGGTAATTAAATTCAATTTGCTTATTCTTCTCATGAAAGATGTGTTAGGTTTTGGATCATGATATGCAACGAAATTTAAAAAAAATGATCCAAATTCTGCGTAGGATTCATGTAAAAGGGCATAAATTAATGTTTAGGATTTTACCTTTTATGTGCTCATGTTCTTTTTGAACAAAATCTTGAGAAAGCGAGATGAGTCACAAATCAAACAACAGCCAAATGTATAACATCTCTATGGTATTCATACAGAGTGAATGAAAAACTCTCACCCTTCATGAATCTGTTAGGATAAGTCACTCTCTCACTAGGATTAGAATTTTTATATGCATTTTTGGAGTGATTTTAGGGTTTAATGACAGTTCATATATCCTTGAGGTGCTGCCTTCAAGTTCCTTTTATAGAACTAAGGCATACAATATTTCTAGTCCTACTAGGATAATGCTTCCAGAATCCTAAAATTACTTAATAACTATCAATTTATCTTCATCATGAAGAGAGAGTGAGAAGAAATAAGACTTATCTATTAATTATCTAATATTAAATAATAATAGTATCTCATAACATAAATATCCAATATTAAAACGCATATAGTTATCAAATATCAGAAATAATATTATCTCATAATATAATTATCTAATATTTAATAACACAATTATCTTATATTACTTTAATATCAAATAATATCACATAATAACCATATTTATTACGTAAAAAATATATTATTATTTTAATAATATATATTTACACGAAAATAAGTCTAATTAATAAAATTTTAGTCTAACTAAAACTCAATTAATTATTATTTCATTTCTACTCCTTTTATGTGATCCTATAGGTTCTTACTACATTAGTAATGGTCCACTTGTGGATCGTAAACAATGAGTGGTATCTAGCAATACATCACTGCCACCTAAATAGTAAAAATGTATGTGACTCAATACTCATTTAATGTGTGAACAATAGTTTGTAACATAGTCCCTTTTGTAATGATATCCAAATCGAACTAAATGTATGGAATATGTCATCCTCATTGATATTTAATTTATATTTCTTGATATCGAATAGACTAACTTAAGCAAATAATCAATATTTCATATTAATTTAATTGAGCATAGCCGTGCATTTCTTAATCTCACTCAATCAAGGAGCCTAAGGATATCACTCCTATCATGTAATAGGAATAAAATTCCTATCTACATTACTCACATCCCTCTACATGATTCATGACACACCCAATCAATCTCCTACAATACATCCGATTAAAGGTAATAAAGGACAACATCAAAGTGTGTGACTTCTCATGTAAGGAACCGTAGTGACTTTAAATCAAAGGACTACGTGTATTATGGTCATATGAGAATAACTAATGATATATGACAATCCATATAGTTTTCTTATTACAGGCCAGTCCAGTACATCTGTTCACTAACAATGTACTCATGTATCGACTTGATATCACATATCCATAATTCGTAATCATCAGTCATTATACATGCTAGTCTTGATGTATTATTACTATCTCTTTCGCAATAATACTTGATTAGGGGCATTTTAAGAATAGTAAAATTATTCTAAGGAGAATTATTATATTAAGTTATAAATTTGCACAGAGTAATAAAAAAATATGAAATAAAATATAATAATTTGAATTACCTGAAATAAAATATAATACATTATGCAATTATTACAATCATCTCTATGATTGACTCCTAGGACACACACCAATAAGATAGGTTTGAGGTAATGTGCAAAATGGCCTGATTATCACATACAAGTTCCACAGAACTTGATTGATACAATTTGAGTTCTTATAAAAATTCTTTCAATCATATGAGTTCACATGTAGCTAATATCATAATTCGATACTTTGCTTCTGCACTTAATTTTGTCATTATATTTTACTTTTTACTTTTTCATGAAATGAGATTTCTTTTAAAAAGAACATAATATCCAAAAATAGATCATCGATCATTTGAAGACTCAGCCTAATCTGCATCAAAATACCCAATAATTTGAGTATAACATTGACTTTCATACAATAATCCTTTTTTAAGACTTCCATTAATGGATTTGAGAATTCATGTAACAATATCCTAATGAACTTCATAAAGCGAGTTAAAGAATTGACTCACTACACTTATAACATATGAGATATTAGGTCAAGTGATTATAAGATAATTCAATTTTCTAACAAGCTTTCAATATCTTCCTAGATCTGAAAAAGGCTCATTTTAATTTAGTAGAAGTTTTACATTTAGATCCATAAGTGTGTCAATTGGGTTGCACTCCATGATATATGTCTCATTTAGTATATCAAAAGCATATTTCCTCTGATAAATTGAGATAACAGATTAAGATTGTGTTATCTCAATGACAAAAAAGTAAAAAAGTTTCCTAAGACCATTGGACTAGAAGTGATAAGATAAAAATTGTTTAAGTTGGTTAATACTGTGATCATCTTTTATAATCATTATGTCATCAACATAAATAATTAAGTATATTTGATTAGAAATACAAGAGTGATAAAAAATAAGGTGATCAATTTCACTTTGTTGCATGTCGAATCCTAAACAATTTTACTAAATCTCCTAAACCAAACTCGTAGAGATTGTTTAAGGTCATAAAGTAATTTTTTCAATTTATATAATAGATAAGTCTTTCCTTGAACAACAAACCTGGTGGTTGCTCCATGTAAACTTCTTCTTTAAGGTCATCATGTTAGAAGGTATTTTTAATATCTAATTAATACAAATGCTAATAATGAATAACGGCCAGAGAAAAAAAAAGGCAAACTAAGTCAATCTTGGCAATAGGTAAAGTATATCCCTACAATCCAAACTAAAGATTTAAGTATAGCCTTTTGTCACCAATTAAGCTTTTAATCAATTAATCTTTCCATTAAGACTAACTTTAATAGTGACGACCTAGCGACATCCAACTAAAGATTTACTAATAAGTGAAGGTAACAATTCCCATGTACCACTAGTGTGTAATACAATCATCTCATCTAAAATTGCTTGATGCCACCCTAAGTGAAAGAAATCTCATTGCATATTTTTAGGAATAGAGACAGAAAATAAAGCAAAAACAAAAGCATAATAGGATGTAGAAAGACAAAAGTAATTTATAAAATTATAAATAAGTTATAGATTTTGAGTAAAATGATTACCTTTATGGAAAGCAATAGGAAGGTTGTTAGGACTTTTTAGTGAATCAGATCTTAGAGATGATGTTAACATAAGATATAGGTCTACAAAAGCTTCTAGAGTAATTTAGGCCGGTGATAAATCTAATGAATTTTCAACAATTTGAGCTAGATGAGGTCGTCATTGGTAGGTAATTAAGGGCTTATCTTGTGGAACTGTTATAAGTATAGGATCATAAAAAGGAATAAGTACAACCTCAATTATAGGAGTGAATTCTATGAAAGAGGAGTAAAATAGAGAAAACTCAAAGAATATGACATCAGTAGAAATAAAAAATTTAGCAAGGTTAGTGAATAACAATTATAGCCTTTTTGCAATCTTGAATATCCAAGAAAAATACATTTGATAGATTTAGAAGATAATTTATCTTGTCCTAGAGAAAGATTATAAACAAAATAAGTATATCTAAAAACACGAAGAAGAAGGTTGTATATAGGTTCTTTTAGAAAAATTATAGAGTGAGGAATTTAATTATTTAAAATAAAAGAAACCATAAGATTAATTAAATAACATGCAATTTCGAATAGCATTTGTCTAAAAATAAAAAAGAACTTTTGTATTTTCAATTAAATATTAATTCTTTCTTTCAGTACTGCTATTTTATTAAAGTATATGTGGACATGTGGATTAATAAATAATGCCTTCAGAGGATATGAAAGAAGCCAAAGATGCAAAAAAATATTTTTGAGCATTGTCATTTTAAAGTATGTGAATTTTAACACCAAACTAATTATGAATTTCAAAACAAAAAGACTTAAAAATAAAAAATAACTCAAAATAATCTTTCATTAAATATAGCTATGTACATTAAGAGTAGTCATCAATAAATATAATAAAATATCAAAAATTCAAAGTTGAAGTAATATGACTCAGACCCTAAATATCAAACTAATTGTTAAAAAATAATGACTTAACTTCATTGTAGGCTCTATTAAGGAATGAGCTTTGTACATACTTACTAAGTTAAAAATACTTAACACTCTAAAAACTCTAAAGTTAAAAGATAAGGAACCATTTTGCAAAGTTTTTCAATACTAGAATGACTCACATGATAGTGAAGTAACTGAGATGACTTAATAACACACAAATTATTGGAAAAGTTAGTTAGATGTAATAAAGTCCTTATAACTTATGCCCAATGTTATTTGTCATCATTGTACTTCAATCTTATATGAAAAGGGAATTAGCAAAAAGAATTTATAAAATAATTAAGAGTGCATATAAGTTAACTAACAAATATTAAATTAAATAGGTAATCAAGAATATAAAGGATTGATTTCAAAGGTAAAGATAGGAAAGGATTTGCCTTATCAATAGCTTGTGCACTAATTCTTGTTCCATTAGCTAAAGTGACAAGAAGGAGAGATTTATTAGTGTAAAAATAAATAAATAAAGATTTGTTATCATCTATATGATTAGAAGCTCCACCCAAGGTCTTAAAGATGTTGAATAAGATATATAGGTTGTAGAATTACTAAAATCTACTATAGATGCAATAATTTTTCCTTATTTATGCTAAGTGAATATATTTTAACCCCTAAAACTCCAGATTAGATAGGACTAAGTGATTATTTGTTTCATTACCAACTACTTTTGTACCAATTTCCATATTAAATAAAGTGGCAGATCATGTGGGTTATCCATGCAAGACCTAATAATGTTCTTGTGAATGTCTAAGTTTCTAGTAATCATTGTAGCAATAATTAGAGTTTCCTCATCCTCCATGTTCTCCTCCACCTTTTTTATTTCTACAACCACCTTGACTTTTGTCATTGGAATAGGATATTAAGGTAGAATTATCATTTTCTATAATGAAAAGTGCTAGAGGTTTATTATTTTCTATGGTAAAATGTGTTGGAAGTTTATATTGCATTAGGCTTGAAAAAGCATCATTCAAGTTTAGAATTTGTGTAGAAGCTAGTAATTGATAATGAAATGCAAAGAATTCTGAGTTAACACCTACAAGAGTAAAGGTTATCAACAATTAATTTTACTATGGCTCCTACTTGGTGATATCAGTTGTAATAGGTAATAGTTGTTGAAATTCATCTATAACAATTTAGACTCTCTTAATATAAGAAAAGATATTAGAATCTTGTTACCTCAAATTGACTAAATTTTACATAAGATTACAAAGTCGTTAAATTTTATTTAAATATAGTTATTTAACCTTTTCCTATACATTATAACAACTTGTAGAGGAAGGAAAATAGATGAACAAATCAAATTCAATAAATTGCCATATAATAGATAAAAATTGAGCATCTAATTTTTTTCCAAGCTGGTTAATTAGGTGTAAGGATATCTATAAGCATTTTTATCAAGTGATCATGCACTTTTTAACCTTTAAAGCAAGTTTGAATAGTGACAGACCACGAAGCATAATTGTCTTCATTTAATTTAATTAATATGATGGTAGGATTACTACTAGATAAGAAGAAATTTTTTTAAAATCTTTGAATTTTCTTGTATATTAAAGAGGTAACTAAAAGGTCATCAACCTAAAAACAAAACCTAGGTAACCAGAAAAGTAGTAACCAAAAAATAAAAACCAAAAAAAAAAGAAATCTTATTTTTTGAATTTAAAAGAAGGGGATTTGATGTTTGGATTTTAGAATTGAAGCCACAGATGGATTCGGTGAGAAGGCATGATCACGATTGGGTGACATATGCTATTCACATACATTTATAATGGTAACATGTTGATGTCATGCACCAATTGAAAATGCCAGAAATATGCAAGTTGTGATGATTCTAATGGTCATTTCTCAAAACTCTTGCTATTGCTCTATGAATCAAAGTAATCAGATTAGGGGCATTGCTAGCATTATTGACATAATGTAAATAGTTTCTAGAAGAAAAAGAAGAAGAATTCAGTATTTGGGTTTTTAGGTTCTATGTTTAAAAACTTAGAGGTGTTTGAGTTTATATTTTTGGGTAAAGTAAAAGAGTTTGAAATTCAATTGAAGATAATTGAAGTAAAAATAAAGTACTTAAATTGTTAAAAATAGCTTGAGTAATTTACTATAACTTGAAAGTCTATTTATATACAAAAGTTGTAATCAATAAAAAATATTATAATCAAATATGTGATACTAATTCTCATCCTAATCAAACTACAAAGAAAAAAAATTAATCTAAAATAACTTCCTAATATGTACATAATAAATCTAGAATTATTTTAGAATGATTTGCTTCAAAAGCATACAATAACAAATAATAAAGATAACCTACATCAAAATAAATGCTAAACTTGAGGTCAAACCAAAAATAGCCCCATTGTTGCCATAATGCTTTTTGTTGAATTTGATAAATCAAAGTAATGTTGTCAATAGATAGATAAACAGTAGAATTGAGTTAAATGATGGTCCAAATCATAATGTAAAACAACTGATGATAATTCTTTGTAACAAGCAACAGAGATTGAAAAAACTAAAAGCATAATAAAAACAAAAAAAGCCCAAAATTAAGCATAATCTTACACCAACCTAAAAAAATGGCTTCATTATCCTTAATCACATGTATATATAAAAAAAAAGCTAAGAAATAGATTAAAGTTAACAAACTTCCCTATTTTGAACCCATTTGCAAAGTTAAGCTAACAAAAAGTGCAAATAGAGAACTTGAGATTTGAAGTCATCTTTTTTTAAGCAAAATTATCGTTAAATGCGAAAAAGGATAAAAAAGATTACTATTTTGATTTTGCAGTTTTATAACCCATGACATTACTTAAAAATTTTTACTTGCAATTCTAAAACCAAACTTTGACTGATTTAAGTTTGGGTTTTATGTTAACAAGTATAAGATATTCGTCAATGACTTATGCTTAAGGCATTCAGCAAATACTCTCTTGAAAGCCTGCATCTATTTAAGTGCATATCTCATATATTTGATATTGTCTATATATTCATAGTTGTTTATTGAATCTTTAATCTTTATGCATTTGAAGTACCATAAGCAACAACCTTCACTAAATATGCATAAAAAAGGCATCTATTATAAAAATGTCTTAAATTTTTATGAAAAATCACCTAAAAAGGCAAAAATAGGGAAAAATTGACCTAGAAGATGTCCCAAGTTTTTATGAACTTGGGAAGTATAAATTTGATTTTTTAAAGAAGTTATTAGTTTGCATTTAGCTCTTATTCGTTATTGCTAATCTCTAGTTAGCTTTTTTCTCTAAAAGAGCCTCTATTATCCTTTATGTGATGAGATATATGTAGAAACATACTCCTTCAATATGTTTTATTAGATACTACTTCATATAAACACATTTCCAAGGGATAATTTCTTATAAATACAGCCCTATATACAGTGATCAAGGAAGTTAATATGATAATTTATATGGTTAAAATATATGCAAACCTCAAAAGGTAAAATTATTATTTAATAAATATAAAGCCACTTGATGAGTTGGTTTCATTTAGGAGTTAAGAATAAAAATACTCTATTCACAAAAAACCTACAAGTGAAATCATATAAAACATGTAAACCTAATAGACAAACTAATCAACTAAATAACCAAAGTTTAGTTAACTAACCAAAATTAATTTAGAACTTAAAAAATGCATGAGATTCAAGTAGAAAAGGAATTAAAAAAAAACTAACAAATAAGTATCTTATAAGAAAACAAACAAATGGTATATAAAGAAGAGTATCTTTATGGGACATTTTAACAAACAGTTTAAAAGTAAAACGCAAAACTTGGAAAATAGGTATAAAAAATTCAAAATGTATACCATTTAAGAGAAACTTTTATCATCTTTTTACAATATGATCTCGTAAAGATATTCCATTTTGAAATTTCAAAGAAATACCATGATGCATTGGAGCAAGAATTTTGTATATGAATATACAATGTGCAACATGCATTATCCACACATATGCAAGGATGTATTCACTAATAGATACACTCACAACTAAAATTTTGTTATTAATTTATGCTTCGCTTGTATGCTTCCAAGTAGAAAGTCAAATGCCTTTTTCTTTCCTAACTTTTACATTTCCAAAAGTTGTCTATTCATTTATGGCACAATTTATCATATAAATCAAGAGATGCCACTAATTACAATAGAGCCATCATATATAGAAAAGTAAATTCAAGTCTCTTATTGCCTATTTCATAGATAAATTAATTGAAGATCTATTTAAGATCAATTTTCTACATACGTGCAAGTCTCTTAATAAATATATTTATGATATTAAAATCAAATATGTATAATACTTGAAATGCTCCAACAATACCAATATGATAAAATTCATACAAAAATTTTTATACATATTTCAGAGTCTACATAACAAAACCCTCTCTTTTCAGTATTGACCAATTGACTTGAGTATGATCTTAGTAACAATGAAACCAATCATAGAAGTTCTATTTATCAATTTCAAATAAAATGGAGACATAACTAATTAAAGCTAATGGTGTGTATCATTGCATAACAAAAGATAGTGAATCTTTACTTTATGTACTAACTAAGAATCAATTTTATAATTGTTCGCTTTGATAATAAATTAGATGTTAGTCATTTCATTGAGGTAAATAACCATAAAAAAATTCAAAAAGAAACCTATTATTTTAATGGCAAGAGCAAGAATTAAGTTTAAGAGAGCAATTCAAAGGGAGTAGGTGGAAGTGAGGAGAGAGAGGAAATCAAAAACTAATTAAAAGCCTAGGACATCTTAGATTGATCATTATGCCAAGTGAAATAAAATTCGTTAAAGACTTATAAAAAAACTTTTAAATTAGAAGCTAAATATAATTTTTTTTAAGTTTAAAAAAGTTATAAAAAATATTAGAATAAAAGTTATAAAAATATTATAATGTCCCATTTATTTTTTAATTGCATGATCTGATCAATTTACAATTGAAGAAAGAGTATAATGTTTTTAATATTGCCTTTGCATCTATAATCAAATTATACTTTGTTTTAAGCTTTAATAACACTATCATTTTTTCATTGATTTAGTGCAATTAACATTCACTCTTAATTGAAAAACGAAATTTACAAACACTAAAAATATTTCACTTCTCACAAATATCTACCTTAACAACTAAACCTGATAAAACTATTAAAGGCATTTAAGAATTAACAAAATGGAGGTAGGTGATGTATACTAATACTTTCAAGGAACTTAAAAATATATGTTATAACTATAAATTCTATTTATCATCATATGACTATTGTGACATAAAGTTGTTAAAAATTATGGCTATTTATAAGTAATGTAGAATTATTGCACAAATCTTAAAATCTTAGAATTAAAAGATAGTTTAGTTTTTTACATCTCTATTCAAATCTTAATATTTCATTAGTATTTATCATCGTGTAATTACTTATACTTATAAAACAAACTATTTAATGAAAAAGATAACAAAGAAAAAATCAATTATTTACTTTATTCAAGTCATATGTTGTTTTCTAGTCTCTTATTCTCATATGGAATATATGATTAGATGAAGTTAATTTAAATGATTGTAATTTTTTCCACCTCTAAATATTTTTCTCAAGTTGGTTGTCTTGTAGAATTATATTATTCCATTTATTTTTATTGTTTCCTGTGTAATTGAATTTTTGTTTATTAATAAGTGCTACATGTCTCAATTTTAAATATACACTTCAAGTCAATGCTTTGAAACTATATATATTTATCATTATTTCATCGTATGTGAACTTATGTCAAATTTTTTTAGATGTTCAACTTAATAATGATTAAAAGAAGAATTATACTCTTCTCTTGATTAAGAAAATACTACAAACAAATGGAAAAAACTTAAAGGATTTCATTAGTATGCCTATGCCTAAAGATGATTTAACCAACCATTTAGGTAATAGCATGATAGCAAACCAATTAAAGTTTGATCATGTCCAATTAGCTGAAGAAAGTTAATAGATTATTGAGTCCTATGATTTATGAAAAAAAGCACATCTTTAATATGATTATAAACTTCATAACTAAAAACAAATTATCTATCTACTTTGTTTATGGGTATGGAGGTATAGGAAAACTTATTTTTAGACAAGTTTAACATTTGCATTACACTCCAAAAGAGAAATTATTTTGGCAATTGTATCAAGCAGTATTACATTAATGTTACTTCCAAATGGAAGGAGTGCCCATTCCTATTATCTATTTCTAACATTCTTTGTTTCTAAAGATTCAACGTATAATATTTTATAATAGGCTGGCAAAGTTAATCTAATAAGAAGAACCAAGCCACTTATATAAGATGAGCTTCAATGATACATAAGTTTTACTTTAAAGCACTTGACAAAATCTTAAAGGACATATTTCGCTTTAATATTTCAAATAGTGCTTAACTTTTATTTGGAGGAAAATACATTGTATTTAGTAGTAATTTTTACCAAATACTTCCTATTATTTTAAAAGGTAGCAAACTTGACATTGTTCATGCATCATTGAACTCTTCTTATTTATAGCATCATTACAGGGCTATGACCTTAACAAAAAACATGAAACTTCAATCAATTTTTGATACCAAGTAACAAGAAGAACATAAACAATTCGTTGATTGGATTCTTAAAATTGAAAATGATGAACTATGGGAACCAAATAATAAGGAAGATGAAATTCATGTACTATAGGATATTTTAATCATAAAATATGACAATCTAATTGAAGCAAAGACCATTTACCAATACTTCCTATAACAAGATAATAATCTAAATTATTTGAAAGATCGAGCCATCCTTACACTTAAGCTAGATATTATTGATTTTATTAACTCATATATGTTGTCTTTGACTCCAAGGGAATATGTTCAATATTATAGCTCAAATTGAATTTGCAAATTTAATTAAAGTGGCTTATTAGGTGAAGAAAAGAAATGCATACCATTAAAATACTTAATGACATTACAGCTTTTGGCTTGCCAAACCATAGATTAGTGCTAAAAATTGGAGTTTCGGTCATGCTTCTCCAAAACATAAACCAATCAATTGGTCTGTGCAACAAAACAAGACTCATCATAACATGGCTTGGAAGTTATGTTATTGAAGCTAATGTTATCACTAGTAGCAACCTTATGAAAAGAGTTTTTATACTTTGCATGAATATGACTTTATCAAATATCCACCTTTCTTTTAACATTCAAAGAAGATAATTTCCTTTAATGATATCATATGGCATGACTATTAATAAAAGTCAGAAATAACCTTTGTTTAATGTTGGAATTTATTTTTCAAAAGATATTTTCACTCATGAATAACTTTATATTGCAATTTCATGAGTTAGAAGTAAGGTCAGACTTAAATTTCTTATCTGTAACAAACAAAAAGAACCATTAATCTCTACCCTTAATGTTATATATCAAGAAGTCTTCTAAAATTTAAATGTGTCTTATGCTTAACTGTTTTAGCTAGTTGTCATTATTAAGAAGTCCAAATGTTTATGCAATGTGTCTTCATTAGCTTTCCGTAATATAGAATTCATTTTATGGTCTTTTACTCCAATACTAAACTCACATTTCCATTAAATAGTTCTTATCTTCTAAATGTCTTAAGTGTGGTGTTTATAAGCATTTTTTATATAATCTTTATCTTTTTATATAGTTAATTATTGAAATGATATTATATTTGAATATATTTAAAAAATATAAATACAAAGTGTAAGTTGCTTCAAATGTTAAGAAAAGTTAACTCCATATTTGAATTAGACACATTTAGACCTTTATGATTTAAGTGAGGGTGTTTCAGCTATAAGATACTGAGAGAAATAATAATGAGAATCACAAAAGTGTGGAGTTACTACTCCTTGATAAAAATGTAAATTTTTTTTAACTATTTATAATTGAAAATAAAGTTTTTAAATTGATAACTTTTATTTCTAAGAAGACAAAATGCAAGCTATAACATTTGACAAAGTGTTATCTGATAAATATAAAACAAGATTAACTAAAGAGAAGTGTTATACAATACAAAATTTTCAAGTAGTACTAAATATTACTAACTATCGTGCAAATATGTACCGGTACAAAATTAATTTCCATGGCAATATTGTAGTTTAACCTATCAAGGATTACCTGCTACTTCATTCTTACAGCTTTATGTCCTTTGATGAAATTCTGATAGGAGTTGTAACTTCAAAACTATTCATTGGTAACACATTAAACTGTATTACTTTAGTACAAGTCTCATACATTAAAACTATCATTTATATATTTCTATGTAAATATGATTGGGAAGTTGCATTCTCATGAGAAATTAGAGACTTATGACAATAGTAGCAAAAAGAAAAGCATCCATATTAGAAATGAAAAGTAAGGCATATTATTAATTTAATTGAGCATAGTTATTATTTAATAAGGTATATATTTTAGAAAGCAAAAATTAGCATTGAAGTTGAATGTATTGCAACAAACTTAGGCTTACCTATACATTATAGAGGGATCTTGCTAATTATGTTGATATGTGTGTCAAAGAGACAACTAGCACTTTCATTATTGCTATGTTTCATCTTGCTAGAATCATATCTAAACCATTAAGTTCTTTGTTTTGCTGCACTTTTACTAAGAAATTTAAATTTTTAGGTTCTTGAATACCCATTTTTATATAAAGTATATTTTATCTTATGATTTAAAGGTGAAGCCTGTTACAAACTCATCGAGTGTTTTGAAGATTATATTGGACTTAGATATTCTAAAATTTATAAATTTAAGAAAAGGGTACATAAGTAATTTTATACACTAATGTACAAATTTTTAGTTACATTTTTCATAAGTTTTAATGTTTAATTAAATGCAAATTATGTTTTTATTTTCAAAGCAACTTAGAATTAACAATAGAAAACAAATCACAAAGATTCATTGAGATTCAAAACCAATCATCTAAACATAAAAAAGAGCTGGATTGGGCCAATTTTACTAATAAGATGACAATTCAAGAACTTAAAAAGACACTAGAGGTACAATTGAACTTACTTCTTAATATCTTAGTAAATTCTATAATTATAATTTCTTAAAATTCTTTATCATTCCTATATATCAACAACCATAATTATTGTAACAATTAAGACAATTTTAACAAGATTCAAATGGTTTTACATGGGTACAAGTTTTGCAGGAAAAAAATAAGGTGCAAGGATGATAAAATTTTATGCTACACTTGTAAAAAGAAACTAAAAAAAAAAATTTCAAGGTATGAAAAATAACTTTTATTAAGTTAAGTATAATATTATTTTCATATTCATGCATAAGTGATATTTCTCTTAACCTAATAAATACAAGGTTTACCTCTAAGTTATTGATGATACAAGATAAGCAACATTCATCCTATTTGAGTGTGAAGTTAGTACATTACTAAAACTATCAGTGGAATATTTGTATGAGTACCAAGTTAGAGTAATGAAATCACATCTTAATCACCTTACTATTTATCTTTTATATGAAAAACATTCATCACTTATATGAAAAGATGATGAGGATAGGGTTCTTGTTGTATCAGATTCATTAAAGGACAAAACTTTTCTCTTCAAAATGAAGATTTCAAAGTATAATGCCAATAATTTGAGACCAAATGATGAATTTAATGGTTTCACGATGCTTAAGTTGATCTAGGATGAAGAAAATATAAATAATTTTAAAGCTAACTTGCTATTTTATCAAGCTAGTTTAGTGCAACTCCTATTCATTTTTTTAAACTAATACTGCCACACTCTTTAATTGACTTTGTAACTATATCATTCATACTTTTGTTGTGACTCAATGACAAATAACCTTGATATATATGTGTATGTGTATATATATATTCTAATAGGCATCCATAACTTTACTATAAAAATATAAAAATTACTTTTTCTCAAATTCTTGCAAGAATAATAAAAATATGAAAGTTTCTATCCTGCTATAAGCAATTTTTGAAGCATACAATCCTAAAAGGCTATGTTAAATATAGTTGTAATTTTTCCCTAATAATTTAAAATTTTATAAAATAAGAAATTTAAAAAAGTTTAAAATTATTATTTAAATTTAAAAAATATGATATTTGATTGGAAATTATCTTAATATTATAATCAAATACAAAAGTTTTGTATAGCTTTTTTCCTAATAAAGGAATAGAAACAATGGGTCTAGTGTATTAGGTTTTGGAGAAATGTACTTGCTAATATAATTAAATTTTTGAAAATTCATCCCATTAATATACAACAAATGAGAGGAATTGATTACCATGCCAAATTGTATAGTTTTTTATTGTTCTATAATGCAACTTACAAAAAATTTAAATAACACAATTTCATTATCAAACTAGATTATGTGGGTTTTTTGTTGTTTCAAATGAGAAGAATTCAAAAAAGATAACATAACTTGAATCATAAAAAGCCATTGCAATAAAATTAAAAAAAAAGATAGGATAGGCTTCCTATGTAAAATTGCACAAATGGAAGGAAGTGAAAAAGTAAGAGAAAGACAAATAGAGAAAGGAAGATAAAAAAAAGGAGGGAGAGAGAGGTGGCATAAATCATAAATAAAGGGTAGGAATAGTTTTTCATTATTATTTTTTACTATCAAATTAAAAACTATCTATTAAATTTAATTAAATGGTTGATGTTACCTTTTAAAATTAATGTTCGGTAAGATTTTATCACATGATTTATAGTATTTTATGCTTTGAATTCTACCCTTAGCACCATAGAATCTCACAAAAAATATAGTAAAACGTCTGATGTATCAAAAGTGTAACCTAAAACTATGGTCAAGCTATGATTATTCTATTTCTTTGCAAGTGAGATTTCAATAATTAAATTGATATTATTAAATATTATTATCTATAAGTTGATATCTACCTACCCATCTTATTAAATATCATTTTCTATGTTTAAAGGATTTGCATTTCAAATTTTAGGATGATCCTAATCCAGAAGAGATAAGTAGTTTTTCAATTGTTTTAACTTTTTTCCATAATCCATACACCTTTTAACTTTTACTTAAGAAATAATAAATGGGTGGATTATTAAAAAAAAATGTCAACTTCCTATTATGTTTTTCTATAATTCTTCCATAGTTGCATTACAATTTTTTTAATATCGAATTTAATTTTAGAGAATGATTAGTGATAAAGAAAATTCTTATGCAATAAACAATAAAAAATATATTATGAAGGTTAATCATAAATAATGTGCCAAAAGATTGTTGAAATTTTTATGTAATTTGTTTCATAGAATCTTGGATTGGATACATGTATGATAAGTATTAACATTAAAACCACACTAATGAAAAATAGAAAAATAATTATTTTTCTTTATTCTATTTCTATCAAACAAATGTTATGTTACAAAATTCTTTAGCAACACCATTCATGGCAGTTTCCCTTAATTTATTTATAAACATATGATAAGAAATTAAGAAAACAATACTTCTAACAATTTCTAATAATTGTGTATTTTGTCATTTGTTTGCCTAGCAACGTCCTTTTTTATGCCATATTTTAAAGAAAAATGCATAACTAAGTATTAGTTCTATTAAATTAGTTGCATCATACAAGACATTCCAATTACAATAATATTAGAGAACATACTTTTCTACAAAAAGAAATAGCTTGCAATTAATTTTTGTTCAACTAGTAACCTATTTCCCAAGTTACATTTGTATAGCATTATTTACAAATATATACAAGCACCATTCTATGAAATAATTTAAGGTAATGAATAGTAGGCCATCTTATAAAATACTACCAATATTGCCTTTCTTTCGATGAAGACAATAGAGGGAGAAAATGTATTGTAAATTCACAACTCTTAGATGAACTATATATATTACAATTTTAATTTTTTAGACATAAATTATTTGATTTATGTAGGAGCTCTTATATTTAAACCATATCATAGACTTTACTTCTATTAATGACATTATACCCCTCAAAAAAAGTCCAAGAATGATAAATTTAAAGATAAAATTGCCATTGCAAAAATTTTAAGCCCCACAAATGCCTTGCATCAAGATAAAGAAACACATTAAAAATGAAAAAGAATGAAACAATTGAAAGACAATGAAGTCTAAACTATTTTATAATTATTTGCTCCCTTTTGATTACTATAAGAATTAGTATGATATGTGATTGGGAGAATAAAAAATACCAATTGACTCCTTTATTTTGCATGAAATGCTAGAATGTGTATAACTCACATTCACAAACACAAAACAATATTAAGTTGTACCAAATTAAATTTTGGAACTATGATGCATATTAGATAATTATCTTTCATTACATATGCTTTTCTAATAGCTTATAACAAATATATTTATTTATGTTAATAGCTAATTTTTGCAACTCGTGCATAACACGAGCTTAAAGGTAGTTAGTAATTAAAGAGATAAATTAAATAAATAAATGAAAGAGTTAGAAAATGCATGTAATTAAAATAATTATTGTTTTTGTATCCTTTAAACAATACCTTTGATATTGCTAATTTATAATTCTTATGGTTGAGTTATATTATGGTCTTCCTTAACAAACCTAAATTCAAAAGTGAGCTACAATGTAAGAATATCAGACTTGTAATTAGAGTTCCCAATCACAATATTCAAATATAATTTTATTAATCACAACATAATTACAATTATAATGACAACCTATAATTTAAAAACATGACTTGAATTCATAAAATCCATTGGAGTCAGAAGCTTTAATTACAAAGAGCTTGTCACTTGTTGTAAAGTTGGTCCCAGCACAATCACTTAGTTGATGATAACTTTGAATATATTGGCACTCATAATGATATAGTTATATTGGATATTAAAAAAATAATTTAAAAGATGGAGTGATAAAAAATATAAAGAGAAATGAAATATGACGAAAATAATTAAGATAAATGGAATAAGGAAGATATAGTTTTGAGAAGTGTATTACACTTTTCTAAAAAATTTTATACTCCCAAAATATAATAAAATTAAAAACTTTCTGATCTAAAATAGTGAAAATAATTTATTATAAATATTTATTTATAATGATTAAATAAATGAGATTTTCCACTAAGCAATTGTTGGAAACTGTCATATTAATAATCATATTTTTTAAACTAAATAAGTTATACTAATATTTATATTTTTTTAACTTTTAAATTCTAAAAAAATTATTTGTTCAATAATTTAAACTTAAGAGTCCTATATATATATATATATATATATATATATATATATATATATATATATATATATATATATATATATATAATAATAATAATAATAAAAGAACCTTGAATATGTTATTTATCATTTGCTAACCTAGTTGAGCTAAGCATTATCTAGCAATGAAAAAACTTACTGATAAATCTATAAGGGCCTACAAATAATATAGTCCCAAGCTCATTAGTTGCTTAGGCTATAGGTCAAGAGAATGTCTATTGAGATATTCTCAAAAAATTCATGGGTTCTACCCAAGCCCATCATCAATTTTGTTGTATCTAACTTTTAACTAATTTATGTCTCCTAGAGGAATCCAGTTAAAAGATAGAGATTATATTAAATTTGAACTAAAACTTGATGAGAAAATATGTAGTTGAAAGTCAGATATGGAAAAAAAAGAAAAAAAAAACTAAGGCAAAGATTATATTTTATTTAAACTATTTAAGACAAAAAATAAAACTAAGATTTGATGAGAAAATTCTTTGCAGTTTGACCAAAATATGTAGTTTAGGTAAATTCTCTAGGACTTTAATAACCACACTTACAAGGCTTGTTGATTAGCAGTTAAGCTAAACCATTGGGTTTGAAACTTTGAATTTATGAATTATGATTTGCTGATAGGAGATTGCAACTTGCTAATTGTTTATTGAATTAGCTAATTTTTACTACTCTAAATCACTTGAGAAATGTATTTATTTGCATCTAAAATAAAAAATAGAATTCTGTTATTTAAATTTGGATTCATAAATAATTACATATATTTAATTTTAAATAGATTAATTTATTATTTTTTCAAAAAAATAGTAATACTGAAACCTTGAATTATACAATAAAATTGAAAATACTTTTTTTTTAATCCCGCTGTGGCATAATTTATGTATAAGTTTATTAATAATGTTATAAATATTCAACTAGACCATGACTCGTAGATCTACCATTAACTTTCGCCCATAACATGTGTACATGAACACAACTTAATAATAAAGGTCCTATTTGCCTTCATTTAGATATTTGGTGTTATTACAAAATATTTTGAGTGTGCAAAATAACCATATGACAATTGGTTTCCAAGCCTAGTTAAGACTTTTGGAAAATTGCTGGTGGTAACACAAGCAATTCATTATCTCATTTGAAAGAAATTGTTGGAACGACTTTCATGGGAATTCTCCTTCTTTATGCAATACCTATGAAAGACTTATTGTTGAAATAGGATTGCAATCTACTATCTTAAATGGTTAGGTAACAAACTTGAAACTCATTATGTAGAATTCAAGGCAAAATTGGTTAAGGCGAAAGAAACCATTTGGATAATCACATCTTAGTATGATGTAGAATTGTTTGTACTAAAATAGGTCATGGAAAATAGATCTCTGGAAAGAAATAGTGGTGCTTAATTGAATCCATAGATTCTAAACCCTAATGCTTTCACAAGTAACAAAAATGCTAAAAGTCTGAAAAACTTCTTGTGGAGGATTAATATGTATATTTCCAGTGATATGATATTATGGTAGAGGATTCATGTGAAGGATGAGTTCATAGAAAATGTACAAATAGGGATAACTTAAAGAATGATCTAAGGGAGTAGTTCCAACATGTTTGAAGCAATCCCTATGTTAATAAACTCTTAATCCACTAGGATAATAGCTCATTCCATATATTCCATAGCCCTATAAAAAGATCTTAATTACATAGCCTATACTAATTTAGACATTGAAATATATTTAGGGGATTATTCTTGTTGTGTACACCTGACTTTTTATTCTCTATGTAAACAACTTTCGTCAATCAAACCATATTAAAACTTTGGATATGTGTGTGTGTGTGTGTAGAGAGAGAGAAAGAGAGATGTCCAATTTATTGTAAAAAGAATGAGGGAATTAATCCACTATGGTGCATTTTAAACTCCCTTATTAGCAAAATAATAATAATTCCATTAATGTTTTCCCCTGTATTTATGCCCACTTATGCCTCAAATGTTGTTATATCATTAATAGGTAATACATAATCAATTTTTTTACTCCAAAATATCCACATCCACCTTTTTATCATATATGAGTCTAATTTATGTTTGCGACAGAAAATAATAGACACTGATTTCTTACCAACAGAAATATCTCTAAAATTTGAACTTAAATTTAGATTTAACTTCCTTGTACTAAGGGAATTTTTTGTTTTTCTTATATTATTTTGACGAACATGTGATGTTCTTCCCACTCGATGACACTAATTAATGATAATTAAAAAAAAAGGCATGATGCATCAGAAATGCTTCGGGTGAACATTGTTCACTTTAGGTAATGGAGATACATAAATAATTTCACTCTATTTTACAGATATCCATAGCACGTTATGTCTCTCTCTGTCATTACCTAAAACTAGGGTTTTAGGGCATCGTCCACACAAAATAACTTTCTGATTCATTCCTCTTAAAACTCAAGATATAAACAATACCTTATAATATTAATATCTTCAATAATGGAATTACTGGATAACATGTGATGCATTTAATTACATCAACATATAACTTAAAACTATTCTTTTTAATATTTTTTGCCGGGAAAAACTCTTAACAGTCCCCCTATAATCTTTAAAAAAGATGTTTACTTGTGGTCAGATACATAAAGTGAACATTTAAAAAAAAAAAAAAAAAAGCTAGATGGTGAATAAGCTAATTATGTACATCAAACATAAAATATATCCAATAGACCAATATTAAAAAATAAGCGTGGATCTTCAAAGTAACATAAGATATAACAACAAAAATGGGAAGTGTAAGAATACATTGATAAAGTCAACTATCTGTATAGGCGTACGGTTATGATGAAAGTGATACCGACCACTAACATCCACGCACTGTGTACATGAAAGGCCTCTGCCAATTTAATTTAATTTAATGGGGACTCTTTTGATGATTTTTAAAGAGATTTAAATATTTAATGAAGGTAGTATCCAAATTTAAATATTTCCTCCACCGTGAATCAAGCTCTGCACACGTGGCGACTGATTTGCAGTACAGACTGAAGTCCCCGACGCGAAAACAATGTCCTTTTACAGATCGGAAGAACACTCCGATACGGGGCCCAATTGAACCCTCAGCCGTAGTTTATCACCAAAGTTTCGTTTGTAAAAAAAATTAAAATTTGCATAAATTTTAAGATATTATAAAAATAAAATTAACATAAAAATACATATTTATCATAGATTTAATTTTTTTAAATAAAGTAATATTCAAATAAATAGTATAGGCATAAATCTTTTTCTTCTTCTTATACAATGTATGATTCTCATTAAGACAAGTCTATGATTAAATTAGATTAGAAATGGAGATAAGACTTTATTAATATAAATAAAATTTTATTAGGTGCTCTCATTATTGGTTAAGATAAATATAAGCTTACACTTTAACAATCAAACACATTAAATCACAATTAAATATTTGTAAGTGTAAGTAATAGATTACTTTGATAAGTTGGGTTTCAAAAAATAAAATTTTTTTGAATTATCATTCAATTAATTTTATCAAAAATAAAATACTTATAATAAATAGTAACTAACATAAAAATTCTAACTCATTTGCTTTTGGATTAAATTTACACTCTTCATTGAGCTAAATTGATAAAAAAAAATATACATTACTATTCTTATAATATACTAATATAATTTTTATTCTTTGCTTAATAACATATGCTTTCTTTTAACTGATTTAATATACATAATCTAAATAAAAATATATTTGCTTCAACTAAAAATTTCGTCATTGACGTAAGAAAGAATTGTTAATCAAGGATGCGTAAAACACAGTACATTCTCACACATTCCTCAGGTATAGCCATTACATTTTTTAATAACTTCTGATTCACGGAAGTATGAATAATACACACACACACACATATAATAAGCTAAGAAGTGAATACAACTTAATAAAGATGTCTCCCATGTATACAAATTTGGGCTGACTTTTCAAAAAAAGTGATGATGCACAAATATTACAAAATTGTTATACGCATCAAGCTAAGATTTAAAATGAGATTTTCAATTTTTTATATTTGTTAAATTAAATTTTATAAATTTATTTTATTATTTTATATTAATTTATAATTTTTTATTTCTATTTGAATTTTAATTTTTAATTTTATTTTTTATACGTATTACTGTACGAGAACGATGTATTTGTTGGAACACTACGTGCGGTACGTTGCTTGGTAACCAAGTCCTGCGATTCCATCTATTCTGGTTCAAATTCAGGAGACCAAACAGCAGATATATGATTCAAGTTACAGAAGAAAATGTCATGTATAATGTATGCAAATTAAGGTGATTATTCAAGAGAGAAAAGGAAAGTACTATAGCTTCGTAAATCCATGTACTTATCCCCCCACGTGCTCCAAGCTGTTCATATAAAAATACCCCCAGGTGAAATTGTCTTCCGGTTGCGCTTGCCAGCTATACTCAAATGTAAAAATGGGACAACACATTTAATGTTTTCTGTGAATTTCTTTTCTAGCAACGCTGTGCATTTGAATTTTAAATAGTTTGTCATCTTTAAATCGTTCAAAAATAATATATACATGTATAAATATATAAAAAATTATTAACCTCCACATCCATATATAAATTGTAGCAACCTACACTGTTTTCATTTAATAAGAAAAAATTTTAAATAATTCATTCCAATTATGAGGTTATTAAATTTTATTTCCTTAAATTATAAAAATTTAGATTTTATCCATTATAATTATATAAAATTTAAATTTTACTCTTATCATTATTAAGTTAACATAATTTATTAAAAAATTTATCGCTATTATATTTTATTTATTGAAAGTTAAAAATTACTAATATATTCACTAATTTTTAAATTTTTTTAATTATTGATGATTATGAACCATCGCTAAAAATGATGATATTGATTTATAATCGTCGTTAAATATCACAACTGTTAACTTTCTAATAATAAAGTAAAATTTAAGTTTTTATAGTTTAAAGAAATAAAAATCAATAACACTGTAGTTGGAGAAAATTATTTATAATTTTTTATTTAATAATAATAAATTAATAAAAATATTATAATTAATTTATTATCAATATTAATTAGTTCTGTTAATGAATACATTTAAATCAATTTTACTCATTCTTGATCAAGTTTGCAATATATATTCTTATTAATGAAAGTAGTTGATGTTAATAATAATTAATTATAATAATATTATTATTATTAAATTAATAATATAATTTTTATTTAAATAAAAAACTAAAAATTGTCAATTTTTATTTATAAATATAATGGTTAATAATATATATAGTTTTTTATACGTCTAAAATTGGATGCGAATTTTTGTTTATAACATAGATGACTAATTTATAATTAAACATATACCCTCAAAAATTTGAAATCGAATGGAAGGTGTGAAAATAAGGGGTCGTTTAGTTTGCAGCAAAAACATAGGAAATTGTATTTCCCAGGATATAAACTACAGTAAAGTTGTTTGGTTTGCACAAATGAGAGGAAATAAATCTTCCTGGGAACTTGTGTTTCCCATAAAACACGGGAAATCACTTACCCACTCCCCCCTAGGTAAGTTCTATTTCCTGTATGTTTAACTAATTCATAGACAAAAATATCCTTACTAAAATTAATTAATACCAATTTTACCCTTTTAATTGATTATCAGATTTTACTTTGTGAATGTCCATTTTAATTAGTGTTACCGTTATTTTACAGTTTGCTTATATATATATTACATGACATATTTTATTATTATTATTTTATAAAAAAATTTAAATATTTAATTTAAATAAATTAATTAACAGCATATTTTTATTTAATTCCTACGTTATTTTATAACCCACTTATTATTTTATTTTTTTATTTATTTTATTGCATAATTTTCTTTTACTTCTTTTTTATTTTATCTATTGCTATTATTTGAAAGTTAGATTATAATTATTAAATAATATAAATATAATATGATATATTTAATTTGATTATATAAATATTTTGAATAAATTAAAATTTTAATATATATTATATTAATTTCATTATATAATTATATATTATATTTGTTGATTGAAATTATTTGAATATTAAAATAAAATTTTCTTTAAATTTTATAAATATTTTTTAATATTAAATTTCAAGCCCTATAATTCAAATTAAATATATATATATATACACACACACACACACACACACACATCAATTAGAATTAAAATTTTTTTAATTAGTTATTGTTTAGAGAACAAAAGTAATATGTTATTATTTGATAATTTAATTTTTAATTAAACTTAATTTATCTATTTATTTGAAGTTTTCAATTGATGTTACTGTCTTGGAACGTAACAGTAACATGTTACTGTCTAGAGAAAAAATATTAATATGCTATTATCTATTTATTTAAGATTTTTAATTGATGTTACTGTCTTGGAACGTAACAGTAACTTATTACTGTTTAGAGAAAAAATAGTAACACACTATTATTTAGCAATTTGATTATTAATTAGACATGATTTATTCATTTATTTGAGATTTTTAGTTGGTGTTACTGTCTTGGAACGAAACAGCAACATGCTATTATTTGGCAATTTGGTTGTTAATTAGACATGATTTATTCATTTATTTGAGGTTTTTAATTGGTGTTACTGTCTTGGAACGAAACAGCAACATGCTATTATTTGGCAGTTTGGTTGTTAATTAGACATGATTTATTCATTTATTTGAGGTTTTTAGTTGGTGTTACTGTTTTGGAACGAAACAGCAACATGTTACTGTCTTGGAACGAAATAGTAACATGCTATTATTTGGCAGTTTGGTTGTTAATTAGACATGATTTATTCATTTATTTGAGGTTTTTAGTTGGTGTTACTGTTTTGGAACGAAACAGTAACATGTTACTGTCTTGGAACGAAACAGCAACATGCTATTATTTGGCAGTTTGGTTGTTAATTAGATATGATTTATTCATTTATTTGAGGTTTTTAGTTGGTGTTACTATCTTGGAACGAAACAGCAACATGCTATTATTTGGCAGTTTGGTTGTTAATTAGACATGATTTATTCATTTATTTGAGATTTTTAGTTGGTGTTACTGTTTTGGAACGAAACAGCAACATGCTATTATTTGGCAGTTTGGTTGTTAATTAGACATGATTTATTCATTTATTTGAGGTTTTTAGTTGGTGTTACTGTTTTGGAACGAAACAGTAACATATTACTGTCTTAGAACGAAACAGTAACATGCTATTATTTGGCAGTTTGGTTGTTAATTAGACATGATTTATTCATTTATTTGAGGTTTTTAGTTGGTGTTACTATTTTCGAGCGAAACAGTAACATGTTACTGTCTTGGAACGAAACAGTAACATATTACTATTTAATTTATAAATAGTAATAAATTATTTTTTAGTAATTTTATTTGTTAAAAAAATTATTATAACACTACTAGATACCAAAAGAATTAGGAATAAAAATTTTAATATAAAATTCGAATGAATTTAAATTGATAAAAATAAAATCAAAGTTAAAAAAAATAACAAAAAATTAAAGAAAATTAAAAAAATCATTAAAAAAGGCCTTTTTTGCCAAATCAAAGTGGGCAAAACACCTCTGGTGTTTTGTAAGCACGTAGATCTCGAAAAGTTACATGAAATCAAAAAAAAATTCACTTAAAACGGACAATCGAGCACAAAGTTATGATCATTCAAAGTTTTGAACTCAATTTATACGTTTTTAACCAAGTAAACTTCGTCAAATCCACATTTTCTTATTTTCTGTTGAAAGAGCAAATGAAAAAAATTGAAAATAAGTGGTCATGCAAAAATTGGTTAACTAATAAAGAATTTATGACTTCTAAAAATTTTTAATTTATCACCGCATTCACACAGTTAAAAAAAAATAATTTCAGTATATAATATTCATAAATCATAAAATTGAAACCTATTTTAAAAAAAATATGGCGCTATCACCTCTTTAAAATCAATTAATATCTATTAATATATATTAAATTATTATTGAGGATATTGTAGTCATTTCATTGTTATTTCCTAGGAAATTCAAAGTTGAACCAAACAAAACATAGGAATTTATTTCTTGGAATATGTGACTTCCTTTATGTCAACCAAACAACATTTAGGGATTTTCCTAGGAAGTGTACACAGTAAATAACTTCCTAAGAAATTCAACTTCCCATGGGAAGTTACTTTCTGCATGAACCAAACGACTCCTAAAATCTTTAAAACCTCCCACTTCCACACATAACACTACTTTAACATTCATGTTTTACGTTGCAATTCTTCGAAGATGTTCGAAACTCTTTTTGGGAACTGAGGTTTTGAAAAGGATGCAACGTTGGCTCTAGAATTTGCGAAACTATTTTCTTTGACCAATATTCATTGACACGTGCGTACGGTCGTGTTCATCACGTTTTGACGGCTCTTGAACATTTCAAGCTGTGAGGAGTTGGAATAGCCTTGTACGATTTCAGGTTCAGGGTTTGGACGTCAACATTGAAAGGAGATTAATTAGTTGACGAATCACGTGATGAGATCAAATTACCACCAAATTTAGACGTGACCTTTGCAAACTTTTAAAACAAAATATTTTATAATATCTTTATTACAATTTTAAATGATAGAGTTTTTTATGTATTCATTGTCTGCGGACTCGTTACATGCGTAACGTTTTTTCATATGAAAAATTATAAATTTTATAACTTTCGCGCTAGAATTTTAATTTAAAGCAGGAGGAATATATAATTTTTTTATTTTAATATCCATAAATTTTTTATTGGGACATGCTACTTAGCAGTATCAAAATAGATTGGATTTAACGGGTTGGCCTGAGACTGGTATAATTTTACCTATCCTGGGATTGAGATTAATTCGAAAAACGATAACAGTGGTCCGACATGATAAAAGACTTGAAACTAATTAGCCCGACCTGATAAGGGATTGAGACTGGTAAGTGTTAATCCGTCAAGTTATTAGGTTAATCCGTTAACTTGATAATAGTAGTAAGTAATAAAAAATTAATTTATTATTATATGTTTAATTTTTATATAGATATTAAAATAATAATTTTAATATATTAAAATTAAACTTTAATATATATAATATTAAAATTATATATATGAGTAATATTAAATAATTTTTAATATTAAAATTAATAAATTTATATATTTAATACTATCAATATATATTATATAAATTTATTAAAATAAATAATTATATTAAAATTTAAATTAATACTTTAATATTAATATTTTAAATTATTTGAAAATTTTAAATAAATAATTTTGATATTAATTTTAAATATATTATATACATATATATAATATAATACATTATTATCTATTTTTATTATTATATAAAAATTATTATAATTATTTTTATTAATATATTATATAAATAATTATTTATTTATACATATTTGATTATATATAAATATAAAATATATTTATTTTTATATAATACTTTGGCATTGATTAATATATATTAAATAATATTAAATAAAATAAATATATATTATTATATATTATATATTATATATAATAAAATAAATTTTATATTAATATTTATATAATATATTTATTTTTATATAATATTTTATCCTTGATCAATATATATTTAATAATATATACTTATTTTATTAAATAAAATAAATATATAATATAAAATTCTTATTCATTATAAAATTTAAATTATTTTATTAAATGTATATATTATTAAATACAAATTCACATATTTATTAAATTTTAATAATATATATTTATTTTATTGAATATGTATGTAATAATATGTATTTATTTTCATATATAATATATATGATTCATTGATATATATAAAATAAAATTTTAAGTAATAATAATATATAATTATATTTAATAAGTAATAAAATATTTTAATTAATTAATGATATAAAATTAATAATAAATAAAAAATTAATATGATAATAATAATAAAATATAACGAATTATAAAAATTCGCTTAGTAAATATTAATCTGTGAATGATATAAAATTGGCTTGATATATAATTTTTATCCATTAAATTTACTTGACTGACTTAAATTAGTCCGTTTTCACAGTAATAATGCTACTCCAATTCATGTTCTCGTTTGTCCAGAGAGCTCGAGGGATCATGTTCCCACGGCTCTACTGATTACAAGTTGTTTTGCAATCTTTGAAGGTGCAGTAATTTAGATTTTACGGGGATGGAATACCGTATTTTTATTTGAAAGTAAAATAAATAAATTATAAATATTAGATTTTGATTAATTAAAATTGAAATCTAAAATTATATTATTTTTTGTCATCATAATTTATTTTATATTTTTTTATATAAAATACTTTTCTTATTTAATACGGTCTTTTAAATTAGATTTATGTATATATTTATATTGTTAATGTAATCTTGCAAGAAAAATCTGATGCTAATTTTTTCTTAAATACTAAAATAAAAGAAATAATGACAGGACTAACGAAATAACCATTAAATAAAATTGCAATGAAACAAAAATGATTATTTTAATTATATAATAATAATTTATAAAGAAAAAATTATTTTGTCAAGATAGCATAGAAAACTAAGCAATCGGGAGATGGATCAGGGCAGCACGGTTGCAGATAATGTTTTTGGAGTTGGATTAGATAGAAAATCTTTGGAAGAGACTGGAATCTGCAAGCCTGTCGGGTTCAGATCAGGGAATGCTTTTCTCCCGGAAAGCTGAAACTATAACAAAATGTCAATGAAAACCCATCCATTTTACTTTTTCTTCATTTTCTCCCCTTTCTCCTTGGAAAAAGGAAGATTGCAGGCCTCTAATTTGCCAATGGAGAAAAAGAAAATGCTGCAATTGATGGTAGAATTTGCATATTATCTGGTAAAGGCGGGAATCTCGTATCGGAGTTGCAAATGTAAAAAGATGAAGAATATTATTCTTACACATTATTTTTTTTAGTGATGTAAACTTATATTATTAAATTAGTAATTATGAATTAATCAACTCTAAAATAATAATAAATTTCATCTAAAATTGATTAAAATATAATTGTTAATTTAGTAGTTTAAATTTATATCACTAAAAAATAGTCCATAATAACCACCCCAAAAATAAAAATTGTTGAATGTAAATAATAAATGCTGATATAAAATTATTGATATTAAATTTGTAAAATCATATATTAATATTTATAAAATAAAAATGCTATGGATATGAAAAATGGATATGAATTCTCTCCATTTTTTAATTTTAAAGAGATAAAGACATAATTCTTACTTTCAAATTCACTATTTTTTTATTGGTATCCACATTTTTAAACAAAAAAATTTACATCGATTTCTCTTTGAAATTTACTTCATTCATTTTCCAAGAAGTGGAGAGGATTCTAATTCATAAAATCAAATTTAAATTGAATTTTAAATACTTTATATCAATTAAGTTTTACAAATTTAACTTATCATTATATACTTAACGAAATTTTAATTTATATTCAAAATTTAATATCAAATTTTATTTATAGTAGATATAACATAATTTTTATAAAAATATAAATTTTGTTGATTGTTGCAATATTTTATTTGATTTAATTGAAAATTTTTCTAAAAATATATAATATTATATTTTTATTAAATATAGAAATTTTCTCAATTCTTAAAAATATCCTTTTGGACAAATTGAATGGTCACAAAATTAATCTTTTAATATTGGAAAAATAAATCTAGTCTTAATGTAATATTTAAAATTTCAATAATACTATTTTGTATATTTTGACAAATAAAATATATTTTTTAAAAAAATTTTAATATTGAATATCAAAATATTATATTTATCAAAATAAAAATAAAAATAATATTAAAATTTAAATATTACCATTCGATTAGAAATATTAAAAAATGCGCTAAAAGTCCTCTAATATTTAATCTACTAAATAATATATATAATTTAAATATTAAAATAAAAGAGTATTTAAATAATTTATAAAATATATTTTTATTTTTATTTTTTATTTTATATATAAATAACTAATTATATCAAAAATTTTATTTAAATAATTTATATAATTAATTAATTAAATTAATTAACTAATCGCTATACCTATAGGCCAATGTACAATAATAAGAAATAGTCATGGACAGTGGATGCCCATGAGATAGACGTTTCAGGTTTTTTTTTTTAAAGAATAGTAATTTATTTAATATATAAAAATTTATATTCAAATTTTATATATAATAAAAATAAAATTTTAAAAATAACATCAAATATTAAGGAAATGCTACATTCCAATTTCTTGAAATAGGAATTTAGATGAATGCCAAAAATGAAAAAAATATAGAAGTTTACTCTATATTTGGTATGAAGGAAAATAAATGAAATGAAAAGAAAATTTTGAGAATTTTCTTTGTTCGAATGAAAAAATAAAAAAAAATAAAAAAATAAATTGATTAATTTATAGTTAACATTTATTTTATATACTAATATTTTAAATCTTTTTACAAAAGTTTTCTTCAAATTAAATTTTAAAATTTTCTTCTAAACCTTGTAATTTACTTTCTAGCCCAGCAAAGGCGTAGGGTTAGAGTCACTGCTAGGGATATGTTATTTTTTTGCACGGGGAAGAATTGGTTAAAAGCAGCAATTAATGTCACTTTTTTTTTATTTTCACTCATTTATTTAAATTTTCTGAAAAAGTTAAGGTCCACAAATTTCACACCATGCATTCAATTATGTGAAAAAAAATCACGTTAAGTAGACAGAAAATGCTCAGGAGCGAATACTTTGACAGTAATTTTATAATTTATGAAAAAAGTGGATGAAAAATATAAAAAATAAATATAAAAGAATGAAAATAAAATTATTACAAACAGATTTGCAAGTAGGGAGGTAAAAATGAGAGGGGCAGGGCGGTCAGGGACAGTACCACGCGTTGCCCATAGTACAGAGGAGCCAAACAGGGCATTTTCAAGCTTTTCATTCTCAGCCTTTGGCATGTTGTAGGGTCTACCTTAGGGTTGCCTGCTCTTTTTTGCATCTCAAAGAGGTTCTCCATTCTTACGTGGATAGCTTAGAGCTACGTCTTGAAAAGTTGAAAAGATGCCTAGCACCCAGACTATCACTCTCTCGTTATGGATTAGGATTGGAACTTCACCGTCTATTGTGTTTACGTCTGTCTTCAAAAAGTTTCCAAGGAATTAATTTCATTTTTTAAAATTTGAATTTAATTCTAATATCAATTGTTGGAAAAATTCGTGTGCATGATGAAATGAGGTAAAATGAAAAATGAATAAAAATGAGAATGAGTAAAAAAATATTATTTGGTAAATACTGTCAAATAGAGAAAAAATATTAATATTATATTAATATTAAAAGTCTAGTATTATTTTTATATAAATATTCTCAATTATATTATTTTTAACTTAATAATTTAATCTGATAAAAAATTAATTATTTTTTAAAAAAATCATATTACTGAATTAGAAATTTGATACATTTGACAACATTTATATGTAAGTAAAATTGAGTTTCTGTATTAATATGACATTAAAAGGTTTTTCCTAAATAGGAATAATAATTTTGATGAAATTGGAGATGTATATAGGCAGAATTTTTTATGTATAATTGTATGAAATTTAACAACATGAACCCAAGCTCATCCATTTAATTTTTAAAAAAATTTAATCTAGTCCACCCTACAAATTCGATTATTTTCAATTTTATTATTATTTTAAATAAAAATAAAATTTTATATAATAAATACATATTTAAAAGGTGAATAAAATATTTAATTATTTTATGAGTACACCCTAAACGCTAAACTCATAACATATTATCCTCTATTAATAAATAATAAAGTAATATTTATTTTTTTAATTTTGTACTATTAAAATATCTTGGTAATTTAAAATAAGGTGCTTTGCATTATTTTAAAACTGTTTGATATAATTTTTTTGTAAACGAGAATTTTTTATATTTTAATTATAATTTTTAATAATATTTAAAATATGATATTTTTAATTTTTAAATATACTATATATTTTTAATAATATTAGTTACTTAATAAATATTCATTATTTTTATGATGAAAATATTATTATTACGGACTATTCCTTCCTTATTTTAATTTTATATTATTTTTTGATGTATTAGGCATAAAAGTAGAATAAATGTCCATTTCATTCCTTGCTGCAACAAACATAGAGTGTACTCATAAATAACAAATAAAATAATTTATAATTTATTAACTTAATTAATAAATTATAAAATAATTTATAAAAATATTTTTATACATTAACTTATTTGAAAAATAATCTTTGATTTAATAAATTACATAAAGTAACGTAAAACTATTCAAAAATTGTTCTAAATTTATTCATCTCATTTTAATTAGAAGACAGGCCATATTTTAATTATCTGAATAAATATCTAGTTTATACTTATTCATGTAGTATAAATAAACAATAATCATGTAAAGAAATAAATATATAATGCTATAAAATATAATTAATTAAATATATTATTATTCTAAATTATTAAATAAGTAAAAATAATTAAGTGAGTAAATAAGTAAATAAATATATAATATAATAAAATATAATTAATTAAAATTTAAATATTTATATTTTATTTTATATATTTTGATCTATAAATATAATTAGATAAAATAAACTTAGATTAATTTAATTCATATATTAATATATCCTTTTAACAATTAATTTTATCAAATATTTTTAATATAATTAGTTATTAAATACCAATTAATTTAGTAATTATTTCTACCCTATAAAAATCATAATTTTGAAAAGGTAACTTTATTTCACTTTATCCCTGCTCTCTTTCTTTCTTTCTTTTATTTTACGTTTCATTTCATTTTAACGGGAAAGCATGGGCAGATTGAGTTTCACAACCAAACCCGATCAGCCTTTTTCTTTAACCACTTGCTTATTTCTATAAATAATGTGTGGAGAAAATTTTTAAAATAAAAAATGATATATTTCTCTTACTTGATTATAGAGTAAAAAAATGAATGGAAGAGAAGATGGAAAAAAAAAAAGGAAATGGAGTCCATCAAAAAAATTTCTTGATATCTATAAATGAAAAAAAGGATAAAAAGTTAACTTGTTGCAATTTTAACTTTAATTTCATTTAATTTGAAATTGTTTTATTTGTTTGAAAGATAAATTTGATATTCAACTTAATTTTGCATTCTTTTCTTTCATTTTTCTATTGAAATAAGTAAAAGTATTTTTTAATCTTTTATTTTTTGCTCCAATTTTTTTTTAATTTTTATCTTTTTCTTCTTTTTAATTTTTTTTTCTTCCGCAATAAAAAATTTGTGTCTACATTAGAGACTTTGAAACTGAAAACGTATCTTTAAGATTCAGAAAAAGGGAATTGAATCACAGATACGCTGGGGGGCGATGGTCCCAGAAGAAGAAAAGCGGAGAGTAATAGTATTCGTACTTGCAGCAGGGGTTTTAATGAAAGCTGTCTGATATATATAGACAGAGAGAAAGAGTTGATGGCATCTGCAATTTGTTTGTTTGCATTGAGGGGATTTCAGGTTGTAAGAGTTTGAGCTTAGCATAGTTAAAGTCTAGCACTGTTGTCTCGCGTGCAAAGCAACAATGCACGGTAAGATAATCGTTAAATACTTTGGATTACATTCTGCATTGTTTCCTTTTTATTTATTATTTTTCTCCTTTGCACAGGAAAAAGCAGAAAGCAGACGACACTAAACCTTTGGGATAAAAGGGGGGAAAAAAGAAAAATATAAAAAATATGATTATTTTCTTTTGTGCTCGAATGAAAAGAAATTAAAAAGAAAATATTAATTTTTTATTTGTTTAGATAAGAAATAAAAAAATTAAAAAATTTTAGATGACAATTTTTTACTAAAAAATAAACTCTTATTTGAAAATGTTTGTGAATACAAATAGACACTATCACAATTTACCGAGCTTATATTCTCACATTATCAGAATACAACTATAAAGAATTTTTTGACATAAATATAAATAAATGTAATAATTCACATTCATGTACCAAATTCGTATCGAGGGGCATTAATAATTCAAATGAGCCAAACTCTTTTTTTCATAGAAATAATAATTATTTTATGCTGAGTAAATCCATTTATTAAATATGTTAAAAGAGGTTAATCTATTAAACTTGTTTAATAATTTTAGAAAAAAAATCATATTATAAATTTATTTATCAAAATTATTTATTTATTATTTTCAGTAAAAATATTTTTAATCATCAATTAAATACTTTCTTGAGATCTATTACCATTCTATTACAACATAAATTTTATTTTTATTATTTATTTTTGGCTTTTAATTATTTTTTAAATAATGTTTTTTAAAATTTTTGTATAAATGCTTAAATGAACTAACATGTTAGCTTATTTAATTTTGTATTAACTTTAATCTAATCTATTTATTATTTATATTATATAAGTTGATCCATATACAGATTAAATTCACATAAATTTAATCCAAATTTGTGTAAAGCACATCGCACTTGTGTCAAATTATTCTATTGTATTAAAAATTAACATTCTTAAATATAAATGCATATTATTATATTTTATATTAATATTTTATTAATCATATTTTTTACTTGAATAAGAATAGCTGATATTAAAATAACATAATATAAAATTAATTGATATTAAAGTTCTAGTAATGTGTATTCAGATAAATTATTATATTATAATTATTAATCCTGTGATACTTTGCTTATTATTAATATAAAGTTTTTTAATATTTAACTTATTATTTATTAAAAAGGTTTGTAATACATTAATAGTTTTAGTTAATATTCAATTATAAATGGAGTATTGTAATTTTAATTTAATGTTTTTTCAAGTATAAATTTTTATTATTTTAATAATATGAGAATTTTTATTTAATTGATTATTTAAATGAGGAATAGATTATATACAGTATAAAAATTGCTCAACAGGAATTGATTTTAATTTTCAAATTATATTGAAGTAGAAATTAATAGTTTAAATTTGTTATAAATCATTTAAATTTGAATTAGTATCAACAAACCCCTTTCCATACACAAACATATATATATTAAATTGATAATGTATAAATTTAACAATAATTTTTTAAAAATATATATTTAGTAAATGAAAATCTTAAAATATGCGCAAATAATTATTAAAACGTGTTACAAGAAAATTTCAAATTATTAGTATAAAATTTAACAATAATTTATTTTTCTTCTTATTTAAAGAGAAAAAAGTGAAAATAATAGGGTGATACTTATATCAAAACAAAGCTAGAAAAATCATAACTTTATTTGTTTTCTACCAATTTTCTCGTCAAGCCTGCCAAGAAAACAACGCTACAGGACTTGAGATCTTTTACTACTCACTTTCGGTCCTCTGTAATTTCCATCTTACATTCAAGCAAACGAAAACAGAGCTTTCTAACCCTTTTTTCCATTTTAATTTTCTTTCCTTCGATATTCCCCACAAATAAATAAGGGGTAATAGTATATTGGAGATGCCATGCTGCCTTACCTCTATTCTGTTTTGACGGCTTTCCCTTTTCCTATTTATTAGAATGTGTTATATTATTTTTCTTAAATTTCAAGAATTAATTTTCAGAAAATTAATCTTTGTCTTGTCCATGAGAAGTAATAATAACTTAATAGGATTAAAATGAGTTGAATCATATAAGAATTATATTGAATTAATTCATAAATATTTATTTATATATATAAAAAATTAACTTATATATTATATAAATTAATATTATAAATAAAGAAGGTATTTTATTAAAATATTTTACTAATTTATTTACAAATAAAAATTATCTCAATAATTTAATATAAATTTAAATATCTTAAAATTATATATTTTGAATAAACTATCATATCAAAATATCCTTATATATGTGATTATATTAATTTTATCTAAAAAAAATCAAGTTTAACCACTTATATTAATCTTATTTTATAGTTATATAAAGATTAAATTTAAAGCTAAATGTAATTTTCATCTAAAAAAAGTAAAATTAAGTTTATCCACTTGTATTAATATTATTTTAACATTATATAAAAATAAAATTTAAAAATAAATTGAACAATATTATTTAGTTTCTAAAAGAACCTTATAAAAAATAATCTTAAATATTGTTGTTAATTAAAGATATTTTCTAGCATGAGAGTAATATATCATTTTTGTAATGAACATTTATATCAAGATTTAAAAATGAAGTGAAGAGATTTAACATGAAAAATAGATATATGATTTTTATTGAAAAATTATATTATAATATATTTGGATATGATTTAACAGGTAAATTCTTAATTAATCAATATAAAATGAAAAATAGATAGTTTTTTAGTATTTTGAATTTTTATTTTATTATAATGTTAATTTTGAATTAAATAAGTTTTATTTAATGTATGTCAATGTTAAATATTAAGTTGACTATATTTAATTATGTGAATTTTAATTTAAAAACATAATATTAAGAAAATCATTTTATATCATAAAAGATAAAGAAAAATTAAAATTTTAAAAAAATAGTTCAAAACTTTTAATATTATAGGTTTGTTTTGAAATGGTGGTAGCAAACCTAACATATTAATGAAGAAAAATAATACTAGCAAAAATATGATGATAAATGGATAAATTACCTAACCATATATCTAAAAGTAATATATTGTTTGTATCCCATTTAAAATAATCATAAATTATTTCATAATAACCTATTTATTTTTAAGTTCCATTTTTTTTGATAGAATGTTAAATATAAAAAATTTGAAAAAAAAAAGCATCTAAACATAAAAATTTTAAATATAGTTATACAATATTTAAATGGAATAAATTATTTTATTTACTTAATGTTAAATATAAAATATTTACAAAAATTATTTTTAAAAAAAATTATTCTCTTTTATTATCATAATTTTAGATATCATTTTTTTAAATATAACTTATATATTGTATGAATTTTTTTATCAACATATATATATATATAAATAATATTTTTATAAAAAATATTTTCTAATAAAATAAATAAAACTTTAATTTAATTCATATTCATTTTAATTTATCCATTTCTCATTTCTACCGTCATATTATAAAGAATAGTAAGAGATTATCGTATAATCAAATTAATGCAGGGACGCTATCCCTCACTCACTTTTCACTTATACTTTCGATTGGAGCGTGACTTAGTGAGAAGGGATTATTGTTAAGCCCCCGTCCTGAGAGAGTGACGGTAGGATTACTAAAATCCGATATATGAAATCCAACGTATGCAGGCCTTAATATTTTAATGCTCAAAATGTAGCTTCGACAAAGAGGGTAATTTTTAACAACTAGAATGTTCACTTCTCACAAACGTATCGCCTGCTCATAGGTTTCTCTGCCGTCGGTAGGATTACAATTTGTATTATTCGCATTAATTTATTTATTAATTTATTAAATTAATAATTTTATATTTTTATTATATATATTTATTTATATTTAAAGTATTATTTATTGTTTAAATAAAATTATTAAAAATTAATATATATTTTTAAAAACAATTCGAAGCTAAATAAACGTCGGATTAATATTGTTATATTAGAAATCACCATCCCTACCGGTGAGAATACGTGAGGACTAGAATTACGCAAATCAATCCTTTTTGTTAATTTATTTTTTATTTCATCGGAGTAGCTTAATTAATTTTGTTGACATAGAAATATGGGATTGTAAGTATGTTAATTCCTTTCGCATCACAAGGTTGCAGAGTTCAGGCTTATGGTCTCCGAATGTTAATTGGGGGATGCAGAAAAGCTGGTTTCAAATGGATACTGTCGTCTGCGGGTGGATTTTGCTTTTGTCGTTAAAACTGCTAATGTATATAATGGTGTCCGCACATTCCCCTTTACTCAGTAAATCGTCGATTTTAATTCCATTTTATTGTCTAATTTTCAGAATTTGTACTAATTATCTATGGCAAAAGTTTCGAATTTTCATGGCAAGCAATGTTATAATTTGTGAGTTTTGCTTCAAATCACCGGACAGAAAGGACTAACATGGTATCTGTTTCTTCAATTTCTCATTGAATTCTTCTTCACCTTCGTATCAGATCAAAATCATGCAGCGACCGTGCCTGATATGATACTTACAGACATGGCGCCTAGTTTTAATTTTTTTTTTACCGAAATAATTCCTATTTTTTTTTTTTTCATTATAGTTACCTACGAAAAATTTAAGACATGAATATAAACTTGAAAATTTTATTGTGATCTGTTGATGGAATGGATTTACAGTAAAAACTCAATTAAGATATTTTTTATTTTGTTTAAAAGCATTCTTTAAAAACGATATAATTAATAAGTGATTTTTTATTAATTTTTAATTGATTAATTTAATTAAATAATTATTTTAAATATTTGATGCATAATTAATTAATTCTCACTCGATTAAATTGATGTGATATCCTATTTAATCTTGAAAACATCCTAATGAGATGACATCGCTTTATTCCAATAATTTTATTTTTTTCATTAAAGTTAGGGAGGGTCTCGACGCATTCTTATAATGATGAATCAATAAATTCACAGATTTAAATTTATTATTTTGTACAGTATTTTATAAACTAAATAAAATTTAATAATTTTAGATATAATGCTACATGGTAAAATAATGTATTTTACTCTACACCTTAAAGTTTTTTTACAAATGATTAAAGATATGAATACACGGAGGTGACTATAATGGATAATCCATCTAGCAGTATACTATATTAAATTGGATCACTAATATGGTATTATATAATATAATAGATTTAACTTTAAAAAAATTAATATATAATTAAATTTAATTATATATTATTATATCAATAATGTACCATAATTTATTTTTAAATATTATTATGGTTTAGGCATGAAATGAACACATAATCATAAAAGATCTATTTTATCATGCATTGAATTTTATTAAATATATAGATTAATAAATTTTATTGGTGAATTATAAATTATTAAATTGAATATTTTTTTATAAAAAATATAAAATTTAATATAAATTATTAAATAATTAATATATAAATAAATTTAATATAAGAAAAAAATTCACCCTAACAAAGTTCATAAAATATAGGTCTATGTACATGTAAGACCAATGTATAATAATAATAGGTTATGTGCAACTGACCCTTCGGGACAAAGTAATGGGTTGACTCGGTCGACTAAGCAGACCCGATAAAGAGATTGCTTGTGCACTCTTGAAAACCTGAACAAAAAGTGCACACAGAAAAGATAAAGTGGAAAGTGGGCAGTATCCGTTGAGTACTGGGAAGCCAGATTCATTGTTCATTGGGAATGCAAGGAAGAAGAAGGAGCAGTATCTGTATCTCCAAGGGAATCAGTTGTAATGCAAAGATTAGTTAAGGCTATTTCGAAACAAGAGAGACTTGTCTCATCTCTCTCCTTCTGCCTTTACCTTTTTCTTCTGACAACTTTTAATTCACTTTGTTTAGAATTTTAACAATGAACAAAGCTAATGTGTCGAACGCCAAAGGCAAAATGCATGGGGGCTTTTGCAATTTTACCTCACTCAAAAGCTAAATATTTTAAGAATTTTATGTTTATTTATTATAAACGAAACCCCCAAATCAGTATTTAAAAAAAAGTTGGTGGACATCAAGTACTAAAAAATTTGTTAACAGTATTAATATAAAAAATTTTAATACTAATTTAATCTTTTACAAAAATTTGAATACTAATTTAAGATAAAAATTTTAAATTGATAATTAATGTTAGACAACCTTTAAATAATAATTCGATGACAATTGAATCTCTCAAGATTTTCTTATTATATTACAATTTATTTATTTTAAATTTTATTTTTAAAAGCTAAAAATCAAACAAAATACTCAATTTCTTACCAATTAAATTTTATCTTTTTATACATTTTGTCTCAAAAATGCAGTGGATCCAATTAATTACAGATGTATCATTTTCCTTCGTAGAATGATCTCAAAATTGTTTATTTCCACAACTCATCGTGGATAAAAATTATGTTAACCTAAATTTTTTTATAAAATATCTTCATTTGCTATTATTAAAAATGAAAAACTGAAAATAAAAAATATAATTTATAATCATTATTATGTCAACATATTAAAATTTTAACTTTTTAGTCATCCAAAAAAGTGAATTTGTAATATTTCTTCCATTTTTTTATCTCTCGTATTTTAAAAAAAATATTATTTTTTATTTATCACTTTATTATTTTAATAAATTATTAATTTTTTAATTTTGTTTTTATTAATAAATATTTTACTATTTTATATTTTTAATTCATTTATACTTATTTTATTTTATTTTTTATTTTTAATTATTTTAATTTTTATGCATAAAAATAAATTTAAAATTTTATTAAAAATTAATAAATAAAATATTTTTTTAATATTTATAAAATTAATTAACTATAATAAATAAAAAAGAGAGAGTCATAATTAAATCAAATTAAGAAAATAAATCATACTCTACGAAAAAAAATATAGGTGCAGGAAGTAAGCCCAAAAAGGAGGAACAAGTTCTGAGCGCCGCCGGTGTAATGATTCAAAATGATAAACGCAATTCTTCAACTTCCCAGGTAAGACGTTAAAAACAAATTAATATTTACAGCTAAAAATTGCAGCTTTGCATTACATGCTCGATATTCTTCCTTCTTTATTACACATGTTGGATGGATGGATGGAGACGTGTAGATTGAGACTTCGAAATAAATAATTTGTATATTCTTTTCTATACTTTTTCCAATGCAGAAAATCTGCACTCCCAGATCCTGAAATTTACACAACCCAAAAATGGCAACGCGGACCTTCTAGTAGTATTTTCACTCGCAATTTCTGCTTCCAAAATTTCATATTTTGAAAATTTTGAAATTCGACCTGCAGGCTGCATGTGCTCTTGTCCAAAAGAAATAAACTGAAAAAGAGAACTAAAGGGTTGAAGTGAATTTATTAGTCTCGGCCTCACAATTTAATCATTCTTTTAATTTTCCTCGGAAATAACCTATGCATGGCAACTGCCACTTAATGCAACACACCAACCCGCTTCAACCAAGTTGATATATAACAGAATTATGCTTGTATTTAGAATTTAGAATTAAAGAAAAGGAGATTAAGGACACTTAAATGCTTTATAAGAATATCTGTAAGTATTTATTACATTATTTTTCAAATAAATTATTTTTTAATATTTTTATACATAATTAACTCTTAAAATAATTTAAATTTTCATATGTAATTAATTTTATTCAAAATTTTAAAAATATAAATAAAATTTTTTATACTTACATAAATCCTCTCAAATTAATACGAATAAAGTATTAAAAAAATATCCGAGAAATTTATGAAAATCAAATAGAAGAATTAAAATTACACTAATTTAATATTTAGGGGATAAAATTATATAATTTACTGTACTTTAGGGAGAAGAAAGTCACATTTAAGCCTTTTATTTTTAAATTTTACATTTTATTATTTGTTTGGTATTTTATGTTTTAATATTTTTATTTTTCTTTTATACTTTCTAATTTTATTCTTACATTTTTTATATTTATTAAGTTTATTATTTATTTTTATTTTTTATTGTGTTTAATTTTTTTAAATAATTAAAATGAATTGTGATATAAAATTTAGCTAATGACTTAAATTTCTTTTTTTTAACAAAAGGATAATTTAAAGCATTAAGTATAAATAATTAAAAAAAATAGATTTATTAATAAATCCACATTCACACGGGCCGAATCCATAAATCAAATTTGTTTAGATTTGTCTTTTAACAAATTAAATTTTTACTGGTACCTTCCTCGCAAAACTGACAACTCGGTCCGGTTGGCTCTTCTGTACTGGTTGAGCACCTCTATATTATGGTTCTCTCTTTAGAAGACTCTCGTAGATACTGTTTTTGTGTCTCCCCTTTAATTTTGTATATCAAGAGAATTTACTAATTTGTTATTTGATTGTAAAGAAAATTGAGGGAAAAAATTTAATTTTCTTCCATGTGGTTAGATGAAGAAAATTAAGGAAAGAGATAATGTGTAAAAAATTTTTATACCCACAAAAATTCTGCTCTCTCCTCTTGTTGTGGAGAAGACTTGAAAAAAATATAAATTATAAACTCACCCCATATATTTTAACTATTCTGCCCTTAATACTGGTTTAAGACTCTTATTTTCCCTTCAGCGCTTTTCCCTTTCATAAAAAGTGTTTCTGGATACATCTTAATATGTTATAAATATAAGAGCTGGAGTTGCTGATAGTTGACTGGATAAAAAATAATACTTATCATTTATAGTAAATATCACTTATTTTGTTAACTTTATTAATTTTAATAACAATTTCCATAATTTTTGTAATTATTTTGCTAACTTTAATAATACAAATGACTTATTCTTAATAATAGATGTAATTTATTTTATTAAATTTAGTAATTCCATTGACTTTGTATAACTTATTTTATTGATTTAATTATTACTAATAATTATTCTTATCCATTTGAGTGATATTATTGTATTTATCCAATTTACTTATCTTTTATGACTTTTTTGGAATAAAAAGTGTTGCCATTATTCGTAGGTAATTGGTGGATTTTGGGCATTATATAATTTATTAATTTAATTTCACAATTTAAAATTGGTAAAAAATTGAGTCTAGTTTTATACTGGGGGTCTTATTATTAATTTTTTTCTCTTCTCACTATTTTATTTAACTAGATAAAAAAATATTTTTTCTTAAAACTCTTTTTAACTAAATACAAGAAACGAAAAGACACGTCCTCTCTCTTTTTTGTTTTCTCTTCATTTTTTTTTATTTTTTATGCATCCTAACCGAACGTAAAATTGATAATCAACAATATAAATTCTTATTTTAAGAGAATATTCGAACATATAACTATGAAAAAGTCAGAGATCCAAGGCAGCTGCATGCCAGCTTTGTAGGGCCCTGGATAAAGGATAGCAGCGTAAAAAGGCATACCATCATCGTGCCATGCAAGCACAGTATGCAATTCACAGCGCCATATTGTACTCCGGGACAAAAAGCTAACATTTTTAAGACATTATAATAACAACAATAATAATAATAATAAAATATATACTAATAATAGTTCCCAAATTATAAATGAGTATTAATTATTAATTAATTAAATTTAAAATGATAATAAATTTTTATTATAATTATATTTATTATTTTATTTTTATTTCAATAGTGCAATTAATAAGAAAGAGAGGAATGTTAACATATTGTTCATTTATCTCTTTTTATTTTTTTATTTTTAATAATACAATTAATAAGAGAGAGAAAAATATCAGAATTAATGATCAAATATAGCTAATAAAAAATAAAAATAAATTTTAAAATTCTAATTAAAAATATAACGTTAGAATTATAAATTTTGATAAATTATAACAGCTAATATTTTAATTATTTTAATTTAATTAAAATATTTTATAGCAATTGATTTTGTATAAATAATTAAATATAAGCTTCTACCGCGTTGGTGCAACATTAATGGAATTATGAGCATTAGTTTTTATAAAAGATTAAATACATTTTTAAAAATAAAAATAAAAATAAATTTTAAAATCCTAATTAAAAATATAACGTTAGAATTATAAATTTTGATAAATTATAACAGCTAATATTTTAATTATTTTAATTTAATTAAAATATTTTATAGTAATTGATTTTGTATAAATAATTAAATATAAGCTTCTACCGCGTTGGTGCAACATTAATGGAATTATGAGCATTAGTTTTTATAAAAGATTAAATACATTTTTGCATAAAATATATTTTAAAATATTCGCTTCACCTTTTTCAATTATCTCTAATTCTTATATAATTAATCATGTAAGTTATCAAACTTGTACATCTCCTAAGCAAAATGCGCAATATTTCATCAATTTTTTTTATAGATGAAGAAAAATCAGAAACAAATAAAAAGAAATAAATAAAAAATGTGGTAATATCATTCTCTCTTATAAATTAGGCCTGTTTAATGATTTGATTTAGACAGTTTGATCAAACAAGTAACGCCAAATATAATTAGTTTCTTTAATTATGAGATGATTAAGTTATGTTAATTACTCTTATTGAACTAATCCAAATTGATATATTGTTGGATTAATTGGTTTGGTTTTGATAAATTTGTATTAAGTATTAAATTATACTTTTTAAACATTATAAAAGTCAAATAATAAAAAAAGCCATCAAAATGAATCGGTGATAGGGATTTTCTGTGTTCACGAGTTGATGAGTAAAAGAAATGATTTAAAAATGGTGATGAGTAAAAACAATGATTTAAAAATAGTGTAAGTTGTTTGTCATGACTTTGCATTGAGCATTAAGATGAAGAGATGAAAAGAAAAAAAAGATACTTTGAATGAGTGAGCATCTAAGTGATTAGAATTAGATTTGCTATTATATGATTAAGAGCCTTGGGACATTTAGTATAATTTCATGACCTACCTGATTGTAATTAGCATGGAACTTACTTCCTGATCTCCACCAATCTAAACTTACCTCAAGTTAGGTATCATTACATGAATTCTAAAAACCATGCATTCTAAAGAAAATTTTAAAATATTTACAAATAAAATTTATACTATTGCATATCTTAAAATTATTTAGAAGGCCCAAGTTGTTTCTTTCTATATTCTAAATTTGATTATAGCTTCTCAAAACAAGAATTAAGGAGGCTTTTACTCCTAAGTTATTGGTTAGGGTGGAGGAGCTCCTATACACACATTTGTAAAAGAGAAAAATATTAAGACAACGAATCAATAGACAAATAACTTACTTAACAAAAATATAGACATTTATACATTTTCTCTCGATATATATGCATAATTATTTAAAGCCAAATTCCTCGTTTATTTACCAACACAATCATTTCACATTCATACAAAAACCAAATAGCATAGACAATATAAAATATCAAAAATAATGAATAGCTAACAATTAGACCACTTTGTAACTTCCTTCATCTTTAATTATTTATAAACTCAATCTTGTTCCTCCAAACACCTTAACCATTCACAAATTATTTCTAATTTTGGTATCATTTCAAAATAATTTGATTGTCCTACCTCCATCTTTCTACTTCCATTCAATTAACACATCCTTATTGGGATTACATCAATTAAAATACCAATAAACATATTCATAACTCATTTACACTAATATATAAATAAACAAACTAACACACTATTAGGTTCAATCATAATTTATTTCACATATATATGACATTTTAAGTTTTTATTATTCAATCCTAATTTATTTCATATATATATATGACATTTTAAGCTTTTATGATGAATACAAAATTGAAAAGTATTCCAGTATGATACTTAAATATAGCACTCTAAAAACCAAGTTTAAGAAGTATACTTGAGTACTGTATGTGGTTATTCATTTTTTAAAGATTTCTAATTTTAAGGTACTTAAGTATAATACTTGAGTATAACTCTTGAATCATTAATCCTAAGGTTATATATTCAAGTGTTATACTTGAATATAAGAGTCTAGAGGCATAGCCTCAACAAGATTCAATAATAGTATTCAAGTATGGCTCGTTGGGCTATAATTCATAGTGTTATATTTGAATACCCTATTTAATTACCACTTACATATCCTACTATCTCACTTAATTTCTTTGAACGAAATGCTAATTTATCCACATCTAATATATTACAGCAATACCAATCCAAAATTTTACAACCAAACAACATTCACCAATTTTTTCCCAACTCATAAACAACCAAAATTTCTACCAACAATAATTATAGATATTAAATTATCAAAAACCTTAATTTCCTCTATTTACTAACTAGAATCATAATTATACAAATTAATAAGACTTATGTAAATCACTTATTTACCTATATTATGGAACAGATGAATTACGTTAGACAATACAAAATTCAAGAAGGTTTTAGCTTAATTCCTAGATTCCTTCTTCAACATAAAAATTTTTCTTATCAAAAGTCAAAATTATAATAAATTACCTTAGTTGAAAAAATGAAGACGGTATTCTTTGGAGTTTCCCAACTCAAATTTGCCAAATTTTGATGTAAAGAAAAAGGAGATAAAGGAAAAGGTTGGCTGGTTTAAGGAAGGGAAATAGGGGGAAAATGTTGGGCTTGGGTTTTTAATGCTTTAATAACAATTTGATAATTTTAAAAGGTTTCAAATGTAAAATTAAAAAGAGTTGTCATAAATTTCGTTCATTACACACATATCAAAATCTAATTATATAGTAACTCTTATGAAATTTTATTTTTTTTATTTTCATTGTAAAACTTTATTTTCTTTACACAAAATTTCACCCTAAGCATATCCACAACAAATAATTAGTCTTTATATATAGAAAAATATTATTTAAAATAAATATAATATATCCCAATATTCTAGGCGCATGACATATAAAGCCAACAAGATAAAAGCACCATAAATGGGTTAGACTATGTATAATTATTCATATTAGGTTTAAGATATAAATTTTAGGAAATATATAGAGTTAAAATATTGTGGTTTCATTCGATTTAGAAGTAAATGAATTATTTAAAATGAACCAAACCAAACCGCTAACCTAAATTATATTTTAAACCGATTAAAATTGATTGTTGATGGTTTTGATTGGTTTTAAAGCAGTTTAACACGATTTGATTTGTGTTGATCAATTTTGAATAATTATATTATTAGTTGTGTCATTGAAAATAGAAAATTGAAAAAAAGTAAAAAAAATAAATGAAGAATATGTTAATGTCCATCCTTTTTTTATTAATTGCATTATTAAAATAGGAACAAAACAATAAATATGGTTATGATTAGATTCCATTGTAATCTTAAATTTAATTAATTGAAAATTAATATTCTCTCTATTTCTTTTTAAATATCATTTAATGTTAATACACAAGAATTAAAGAATATAATAAGTATTCTTAATTTTAAAGGGATGTTTGGTTTGTAGAATGTTTATTACATTCCCAAAAAAATTTAATAGGTTTGTTATATTTTTATGTTTAGTTCACAATTTTAAATAATTTCCTTGAGAATGTAATATTTTTGAAAATATTTTTACATCAACTTTTTTCTTAAAATATTCTTGTGGAGGAAGTAAATATATCAAATTTTATAGGATAAGAGTATTAATACTAAAATAAAAAAATAAATTTGCTCTTAATTTTTTTAGTCGTACTTCATTTTATTTCAATTTTTACAATATATAAATTTCATTGTTTTTTTGCTTGTTCTTCCTCGACCTCCAATTGGAGCAAAGTCAAAATTATATGATATTAAATACATAAGTATATGTAGTAGCAAATTCATTCCCTTATGTACAAAGACTAAAAATTTTGAAATGAAGCAATATTTGCTAAATTAGTTATATATTTGTTAAATGAGAATATCTGCATTGTATGTTTATATTTAATTTTTTGCATTATATCATCACAATTTTGAACTTTGTAAAAATTAGGTTCCATCAGTGTCATAATGATCTAAAAAGTAAAGAAACAAAATTTTAAATGGGTAGCTCATACAATTATAATGAAAAAAGTACTTATAATTAATTTTCATAATTTCAAATGATTTAAAAATTAAAAGAATGAATTTTAAATGCCTAGTTCATTCAATTATAATTAGTATATTAGGTATCAACAAATATTTATCTATATATTTTTAATTAAAATTATAATTTATAATACAAAATTTATAAGGGCTTTTTTGAAAAATTAATAAAATTTTAAAAAATATAAAATGTGGATCAAATGTGAAAATATAAATTATTTAAAAATCTAAAAAATTAATTTTAAGAATATTTATATTGAAATAAATATAAATATATTACATTCCAATGAATTAATTTTTTAGGTATTATGTTTTTGAGAAAGTATGCATTTTCGATAATATAAAATTTCATAAATTAAATACTATTCAGTAATTTACTAACATATTATTCACTAAAAGAAGACAATGAATACAAATCTAAATTTTTAAAACTATAAAATAATAAGAGCAAAATTTTTTCTTTAAAATTATACTTAAAAAATAGAAGAAATAATTAATACTTATTTACCAGACTTTGATTAACATTTATGTAATGATGATAATAAAATCTGATGGGAGTCCCATATTTTTATTTTTTTATTATCACTTTCTTTAGAAATTAATACCACGTGTAGCTCCTAATGAATTCAAGATGAAATTAGCTTCAGTTTATTGTTTTGTTTAAATCGATTGTTTTTCCAATATCCACCTCCGGCTTCTGGAGAGCAATAACTCTGCAATTATCTCACTATAAATATCACAACCAGTTCCAATTCTCGGGCACATCAAAAAATCCCTATCTCCTATTTTCCTCGCTTTCTTATCTCTTTCTTCAGAAAAGCTCATTTCTGCAATCATCAATTTATGGACGAGGTTTTCCGGCGGCTGAACGGGCTAGCGCCGATTCCGGAAACAGACTCCATGGATGCCACCTCTGAGCGACAGAAGGGTGCCGCCGCCGTCAACAAGCGCAACTTGGGGGAAAACTGTAATTCCCGCGGTGCCATGAGGTACCGTGGAGTCAGGCGTAGGCCGTGGGGGCGTTACGCTGCCGAGATAAGAGACCCACAGTCCAAGGAGCGGAGGTGGCTGGGAACCTTCGATACGGCAGAGGAAGCCGCCTGCGCCTACGACTGCGCCGCCCGAGCCATGCGGGGCCTTAAAGCTCGCACCAACTTTGTCTACCCAACTTCGTCTCCTGAGTCTGTCACCAGCGACCGTATCTTCCCTTCTTTCAACCTTCCCAAGCACTTATCTCAGCAGCAAAATACTCATAAGAACCGACATAGCCGCCAGTTGGGGCCGTCAAACTGGTCTTCTGGTTCTAACCCCCATGTTGGTCAATTATTACCAGCTGATTCTGCAACTAATCAGCAAATTCTGCTTTGTGATTTTCTCTACTCTGCTTCGAACCCATCTTCTGATTCGTCTCTTCAGCCTTTTCATGAACAGCTACCGTTCCATCATGAAATTTCTTCCTTCTCTTCATCTACAGCCCTTCTGTGTCCTTGTTCATCGATATCATCGTTACCCATGTCTGGTTGCAGCTTTGTGAATTCTTCCGGTAGCAACACTAAAGGCGGTAACGGTATTTCTCCTGTAACCTCTATGAATTTTCCGCAGAGTCAGAACCAGAACTGTGTTGTTACTAGGTCCATCGGAGTGAAAACTTGCGAAGTCAGCGATGATTCTGAATTCTTTATGAGGGAATCTTCAGAATCGGGATTGTTGGAAGATGTGATTCACGGGTTCGTCCGGAAATCCAACTCTAAGAAATCCGAGGATCCGCCAAATTCGGAGACTCTGTCACTGCCGAAGGTTTTTTCACCACAAATTTCCGATTTGCTCTCTTCTAGCGTTCATTGTTGCGAAGAAATGAAGAGAGAGGATATGGGTAACGAGGGCTTTGGTGTCTCCTTCCCTGAGCAAGGATTCCAAATGCAGCAATTTGACAGTTACGGGTTTCACACTTTGCATGGGCAAGCTGCACCTCTTTCAAGCGAGCAGCTGATGATAAGTGCGGAACCGTACTGGTCTATAGTGGGAGATGCATTTCAGTGCCCTGAGCTTTTCCATGCTTTTGCATCTAACAATCAAAATGTTTAATCTCTTTGATTCTGTTGTCATGTGCGTAGGTTGTTCAGTCTCTCTTAATTAGCTAGGTACTCATCTTTAGGGTTTGGCTCTTGGTAGTTTAATTTAATTATTATCTTTCCAACTTACTATGAACCTGGCTTACAGCTGCCTCCTGCTATGAAGGGAAATTTGTATCGAAAATCCTGAACTGGTTATTATTTATAAACTTTGAGAAATTGCCGTTTACAGTTCTCATTTTCGCGGCTGGGGATCTATTAGTATTCACGCATCTGTTGACGGTTTGCCCTAAAAACGGAGAAGGCGTTAGTGAAAACGACGGACTGAGAGTGAAGTGAATTACTTTTGTGCGCGCTAGCGTTTTGCGTTGACCTTGGAACTCAAAACTCTGTCTCTGCCCAAACACATAAGTTTTCTGCTGGACCTGTTTCTATGTTCTAGTTTTGCAGGGAACGCGTATTTGTATGACAGGTAATGGTTGGTGGCTGTTGTGTCGTTTCGTGCTTGGTATTGGCTCTGGGAGATCGGGATCTAGTGTGTGGAGAGTAGAAACCCTAGATAGCAAGAATGGTATATTATGGGGAATGGTGCAGGACACTGAAGCAAAGCTTCTTTCATTGATAGAGAAGCAGGATGCCAGGGTCAGGATGTTCAGTATATGAGACAAAAAACAATGTTAGATTGTAGAAGGATGTGCCATTTTGTTAGTTTCGTATCCTTACGGTTGGGGTTAGGGAAAGTGGAAGTCTGGGTGGACACTCAAATGGAGGGCACCTGGCTTTACAATAGGAGAGTCCCTTGCACCCAACGGCATTTAAGAAAAGTTAATCTCTAATACCAGAACTGAAAATGAAAAAGCTAGTCTCAGTATCTCAAGTGCCATTGGAGGGTAAAGACGAATTTACCTCTCTTGTAATTTTATTACTCATATCTTTTTATTTTAAAATGTATTTTTTTATGTACACTCATAATTTTCAATTGAAATCTATATTCACTTATTTTTTTAAAAAATAAAGCATATAAGTATATATTAGTGATATAATTAAATTTAATGTGTTTAATAACACTGTAATTTTATTGAAATTAAGTATTAAATCTTTCAAAAAAATTCAAATTATACTATTAATTATGAGATAATTGCACCTAATACTTACAGTTATAAATTTTAAAATCGCCCGTAATTTTATTTAACTATGTTATATTGTACTGAGCATTCATTTTGCGGAAATTTTGATGGGGTTAAAATGCTTTGTTTCATAAAAAATTTTGTGAAAAAAAAGGAGACACAATGTAGATGTCTTTAGCCGAAATATGAAAGTGATTTAATCTGTGTACTATATTTTTATCACATGCACATGTCTGTAATGCTTCCATTTTTTTCTTTTCATCTGCATGTTGATATAATAGAGTTTTGTTTTCTCCATGAGTCATGGGAAAGGGCCTTGCAATGGTGCTAAACAATTGTGAATAAATTTAGGGGTCGTAAAATTTAATAGTTGTGGATGTTACACTAATTACCCCAAAATTTATAGAGGCAGTTGGTTTCTTTTTTTTAAAATTTTATACATTAAATACTAAATTATAACAATTGAATAACTTCTTACTTTAAATACTTAGGTTTCGTTTCGTGTAATAAATAAATTAATTTATAACTTATTGACCTGATCAATTTATAGTAGCTTATAAGTGACTGTTTTTTTAAATTATTTTCAAATCTATCTTTATTCTTTTTATTAATTTACAATCCAGACCTTTTATAATATAAATTTAAGTAATTTTTTAAAAATATAATTAATTATATTTTAAGTAATTATAATTTTATAATAAATAATAAAATAAAAATTATATAAGTAAATAAATATATAAGTTTATAAAATATAATTAATTAAATATTAAAAATTATACTTTTATTTTAAAATTTTAAATTATATTAATATAATTTAATTTTTAGATAAATATAAATTATTTTAATTATATATATATTTTTATTAATATGTTCTTTTATGTCATTTTATAATTTTATTTAGTTTAATAGTTAATTTTACGAAATACTTTAATTAAATTATCAGTTATCAGCTAACTTATTAATTACCGAATAACTTATTAGTTATTTGCGCAAAATGAAGCCTTAATTTTAATTAGTAAATTGAAAATTTACCATAAGAAATTAAAACTTTATAATTTTAAAATTAATTATTCAGTTTGATTTTAAAAACTCAACTCTATATAGGCATTGTATTCCTAAATAATATAAAATATATTATATACTTCATTATTATTCTTGTCCAATAAGATCTTATAATAAAAGTATTTACTAGAACTTTTAAATTAGATATTTATTGTTAAACAAGTTTAATGACTTTTTTGTTTAATATATGAATTTCAATTTTGATAAATTAAACAAATATAATACAAATTTCAGCATAAGTGTTTTCAATTATGTGGTTAAGTGTTGTATTCAAATACAAAGTTTCAAACATATTCTTGAGTCTTAGCAAAGATAAGTATGTATTTTACTTCAAAATTCAAGGAAGTTTAAACCTAATCTTCCAACCAATATTAGTACAATTTTATGTTCAATTGTACGAGTGGAAAAATTTGGAGTAAAAAAATAATTCCTAAAAACATAATATTGGAGCAAAATATTTTTTTTTAAATGGAAGAACCTTATTTTTTTAAGTTGTTCGTATTTAATATTAAATAAATAATTTTTTTATTTGTAATAATTTATGAAAATATTTTTTTTAAAGAAAAAGGAGTCTTCTGTCTAATCATCAAGAGGCTAAGTTTCACTTCTACTCGTTTCAAGGAGGCAAATATAGTCTGCCATTGGATGATAATTGTTGATTTTGAAGAGGAGGGGGTGCTGAGAGGATTAGCCGATGGGGCTCCTCCCTTAATTCGATTAGATAATTTTTTAATTATATTCTAATAAAAACTTAATTTGTTTAATTTATAAATAGATTGGTGTTTTTATTATATGATTATTTGTTATTTGTAGAATAGAATATATAATTAAAATTTTTAAATTCTTATTATTTAGTAATATTTAAAATCATATTCAATATTTTCTAACATTTTTATTATTTTTAATTAATTAAAAATATATAAATATAAGTTCAGTTCGTTGAATTCTAAAAATTCGTTGATAATATCAAGCTTTGCTAAAGTCAGTCGAGTGTATGTAACCTCTTTTTGACGCAGGGATCCTTTCGCGTTTGCAGCACTCATTATCAATGGGTGAAGAGATGAGTCTTGGTAATAAACACAGGTATGCACCTCTTTTCTCCATTGTTTAGAAGTTTTTTTTATTAAAAAGAATATAAAATATTTCCTTTAATTTAAAGATCTTTACACTTTAATTTCAATTTTAAAAATGTGAATATTACTCTTTTAAATTATATAAAACTTGAAATTAACATTTATTATAGATTTAATTTTCAATTTTATCAAATTATATGACTTTTATGAATTTTTTAAATATAGATCGCAAAAATATAAAATATTGGTTCACTTTTTTTTTTTGGATGAATAGATTCGACTTAAGCTTAAAAGAAGAGAACTACGAATGTACGAATGCACCATCCAAAAGGTAGAAGCTCTAGTAATATTAGTAAAAATTAAACTACCTAAACTTGCGGGAGAACTGCCAAAGACTTACAAGCCAAAATCATGACTACAGCTAAACGAGGTTAACCAATCAACATAATAATTACCCTTTGCATCAGTATCCTTAACAAAAATCTGCCAATTATTCTGTAATAAAAAGTGACACCAAGATAAAAGAGAGTGATGTTTAATTTGCAAGGTGTGCTCACCATTGAGAAGATCAACCAATTACTTCAAGTCCGACTCCAAGATACCCATTTTGAATCTAAACTCCCAAGCCAACAATCAACCATGAAAAGTTCTCCAAAGTTTAATTGCCAAAGAAGAGCATATTTCCAAATTTCTATAAAGATTACCCAACCAACCCCTATATTGTTCTAAATAATATCACCATAACCTACTAGCTTAGAATCGCTTTTGAAAACTCCATCAATGTTCACTTTACAACAACATTCTAGTGGGCAACTCGAACTAATTTGTAACTGCACTCATTCTAACCTTATAATTTTCCTTTCCTTATTTGCATAAGCTTTCACCTTTTCATTTTCATTGACTAGTTTTAAATTGTACCATTAGGATCATGAATTTTGTTATGATCAACATTATAAACAAAGGAGTTCCTTCATTTCCATAACCAACAACAAGCTAAACTCCAAAAAATAGCCCATTCCAAAATTAGGATATTATCTAAATTTTTAGATGAGTTCGTCTTAAACCAATCCCACCCATTTGCTCCAAAGAAGTTCATTTGTTGTTCTCATAAATAAATCTCAATGTCACAGCCTACTTAACTGTGATTAGTGTGGAACCTATTTCTGATTTCCATTAGCCTGCCTAATCCTATTTTGGTGTTATCACATAGTAATTAATAGACTAATTAATTGATTTAACTAGTTTTATATTCATATACTTCAAAATATTTACAATTATAGCTTATATATTGGCATGCCTAAATAATTTACACCGCTCCACTACAATTCTCGGCAACTAATTGTGGCTTCTAAGAACTTTCACTCCAATGCTATTAGTGGTGGTTGTAAAGCTTTAACAAATATATCTAAAAAATGTTTTAAATTAAAACTAGTAACTAATAGACTTAATAAGTAAATAACTTACTTGGCAATACATATATATTATTATACAACCATTTTTAACTATAAATGTATATGTAGTTAGCAACATCCAATCACAATGAAGTTTCCAATTTGTATAGTATACAACATTCCTATTCACTCACTGCAACAAGCAATGTAGAATATCAAGAATTAAACAATACTAAATACTTACTCAAACATCATTCATGTCCAACAATAGTATAACAATAATTATAAACATAAATATAGTTATATATTTTATAAGTAAAATATGCTAGCATCATTCATATTTATAGAAAATGCATAGAGAATAAATATATGTTATCAACTAACTTTAATATTAGGGATTACTCTCATTCTACCTATTTGATTAGCCTACCTACATTTTTCCTATTTATTCCTGATATGTGCTTGGGTGAGATATGGTATATGATATAATACAAGTGCTTAATTATGAGATATAGGGTGATAACCCTTGGCATTAACTGAAATCGCTCTAACTTTTATAAGAAGAAGCCCTTGGATGGAGAGTTATGTTTTGATACTGTTCATAAGCAAGAGCTTGGAGTGATTTCAGTTAATGTCCCTTGGGTGGAAAGTTATGTTTTGATATTGTTCATAAGCAAGAGCTTCCAAGGCTTGATTTTCAATATCCATAGAAATAAATCCTAGGTTTTAGTACCATACATGTACATAAATAAAGATAGTCAAACCACTTTATAACTTCTAAATCTTGTCTTATGCCCTTCTAATATTTTTCAAATCTAAAATAATTACACATCAAATTATCCTGATTTTAATTCATTATCAATACTCAATCACATATTATCATTTTGTTCGAGACACAATCCCATTAGTACTTCATCACCAATACCTACACATGCACAATCACATTCAAGAATTGTAAAAAATATCTTTACATATTTTGATAATTCAATAACATAAATAAAACATCTTAATATAGAGTTTTCATCATTCTCGATCCAAATAAACTTATTATAATCCAATTACAACATAACATAAATTATAAAAAGCGGCTAAACATCAATAATCTAATTTTAATATAACTCAAAATAAAATAACTAAAGGTATTCAATTATGGTAATAGAATACTAGCATTGAGAGAATACATATTCCATTAACATTCAATTATAATAATCAAATATATGCCTATATAATCTATTATGGTATATGTATATATGTATATATATATATATATATATATATATATATATATATATATATATATATATATATATATATATAATCTTTTGTAATATTCAAATATATACCTATATAGTTTATTATAGTTTTTATATATAATTAATATGATACATATTAATTATGAATTATTGTAAAGAAGGTAACTAATTTCCTTTTTATTTCATAGGCATCTCCTTATGCATTTTTAACCTATTTTTATAAAAAAATATTAAATTAAAATAGCAATATCTTTTTGATTTAAGAGTTTTTATTTAATGCATTGTATGTGAGAGAAAGAAAATTATATATGGTGTAAAGAGATGATTTAAAGTGAATTAATTTCATTATTTAAGTTTTAATAGGATTGAGGGACTAGATTTGGTATAAGTTATTTTGACTTACATTAATGTCAATAGATCCTTTGTTTATATATATAAATATATATAATGTGATAAATTATTCTTTTTAGTAATTTTAAAGCAATGAAATATTTAAAGTGAGTTTTAGGGGAAATAAAACTTCTTTAAAGGAGGGTCAAGATTAACTAAAATAAGGAATGAAATGCTAGGATCAATTGTGATAGAAAATGATGGTTGAGATTTAAATGAAATATGGGCTTATAGTGTACCAAAATACTCATAATAAAACCCTAAAGCTTCTTTTTATTTTTCCCTACCTATTTCTCTCTTTATCTTGGCAATTTTTCTCTCTCCTTTTCTCTCTTCTCTCTTTTTCTCTTTGTGTCACCTCCCTGCTTGAAAGTCATTATTTGCCTTCCTTAGCACTATTCATCTTTGCTGTTAGCATCATTAGTATGACAGCTCATCTCTACTATCTTCTTGTAGTTTCTCTATGCGTGAGGATCTTCTAGCGAGCCAAGGGAAGCTTGTAAAGTTATGAGTGTCAAACCTGTTGTCTTCGGCCATTGCACAACACCAAAGCTTCCCTTTATGTCCTTTTTAGCGACATTAACTCCTAGACATGAGTAAATATCTTGAATCGAAATTGAAGGAGATAGTGTTGAATCTCTTGGATTTTTAAGATTTGTAGCGATCTTGGTATTATTCTGGCGATAGTGACTCATTAATTATATTTTACAATGAAGGTGAGTAATTTCTTATAGAAAGCCTTTATTTTTTTTGTTGATTTGAACTCGTTTAGAAAAATCATTTATACATGACTTGGATGATATGATGATGGCTTAAAAATAGGATTTTTTGCATTGAAGAATGTTAAAATAATATGATTAAAGTAAATATGGTATATTATATTTTAATATTTTGAAAGATCCAAGTTTAATTTAAGAAATCTTACTCATGTGGATTTTTAATGAATGAGGATGGCTTGAGAAAAATATGATTTATTATATTGCAAAATGTTAAAATAAGATGCTTAAAATATATATGGTACACTACATTCTATTATTTTAAAAGATTCATGCATAATCTAGAAAACCTTTGCTCATGAAAATTTATGATTTTTCAATGATAAATTTGAAAATATAAGAAGATAATTGTACATAATAGTAGAATAGTATGAATATGCCATTGTTATAGCAACAAATTTTAATATTTCTATTGGTATAGCTTTGATGTGAAAATCTCCATATTATGATATATTTTTGGTTTTCTATAATTAATCCAAGAAAAGATAATAAAGTCAGAATATGAATGGTTAAAATATTATGACTAGATCTTGGAATAGTATTTTGGGAAGAAAATGAGAAATAACAATGTATGTATAATGTATAATTTATCATTATAAATTGTGAAATAAAAAGAAATGAAAGATGAAAACAAAATAGTTGGAAATTCTTGAAATAGTTAGGTGATTCCAAGTGAGTATATATTTATCCTAAAAATTTATATAATTCTCATAGTGGTTGAATGTTATAATTCATATATTCCTTATTAATCAAATAGATAAAAAATATGTTCATATGTGAAATTGAATTTATTTATAATTAAAGAGCTTGAACCTCACTAATTGTGAATTTTTCACCTAATCAAATGTGTTATCAAGATAATTAGTTTGTTAACATAATTATATATATATATATATATATATATATATATATATATATATATATATATATATATATATATATATATATATATATATATTCACATTATTATTTCATAAGGTGTGGCTACTTCCTATATTGAGGCTTTGAAATGAAGACAAGCTACCATTATTACTTATTGATGCTTGATGGAATAATAAACCATGAATATGTATAGATATTGAGTGAATATAGATTGATTGTGCTTAGAGAACATGATAATGCCATTATTGATTGTTAAATGGGTGTGATTAAGTTTATATTATTATATAAATGTTAAAAAGTGTAGTGCGAATTTATTATGATGTGATTGAATGTTGTGACCATGCAAAGAGGTATAATAGTGTGGATATATATACTATTATGTACTTTGATATTACCCCATGATGATGAAATAGCTATTTATGTTGAAAATTGCATTAAACTTATGATATATAAAGTTAAGATCTAGTGAATTTATTACATTATGAATTATGTCATGAGTAGTATTTGAAATGAGAAATGTGACAAGAATGATAATGTGAAAGTCAGATGAAAAATTCTCTACAAACAGCTTATGGAGGGTATAAGGTAAATCCTAGAAGGATAAAGATAAGCAATTTGTAGAGAGTATAAGGTTAACTTGAGAGTTAAAAGGTGGATGCATGTGTATTTAGTATAAATTGATATGTATTGTGATATGACATTAAAATTTGTTTATAATTGAATATTACTGTTTGATGTGATTGAGACGACTTAGTTATGATTGAGCCTTGTTAACTATTTAAAAGCTTGATAACTACCTGAAACGAGTTGTGTATGAAACAATGATAATAATGTGTATAGTTGAATTATAGTATGTACAGTTAAATAATTGAGATTTCTATAATTAGTGACGTGAAATAACAACTTTGGGTTATGTGTAGGTAGACACATAATCTAAGATTTGGTCTTGTGTGTTTCAAAAATTTAAGAAATTAACTTACAATTATTTTCTAATTTAATACCCAACTAGTATATGATTATTATATATAATTAATTTTTTTGCATGGTGGTGATAGATACATGTTCATTGAGTTCTCGTAACTCACTCCATTTTATTTTCAATGTTTTTAAGTTAAAATAGGTGTATTTGAGCTTTGTTACATTTATGGAGATTTCAAAAGTACTTGATTAAAAGATTTAACAATTGAGATTCTCTTGAGGTTAAATTCAAAATTTTGGAATAAAGATTATGTTTATTCGATACTTGATGTATTGCATCGCTTATCTATGTATATATTTTGAGATTGTGTAATGTTATATATAATTTCTATTGCTATCATGTTTGTAAAGAATACATTTTTTATGATCCAGGATATATGACTCTTAGAAAGTATCCTAAAACAGGGGAAACTTTGTCCTTTTTTTTTTACAAAATTTAAAATGAATTTAAGTCATTATGAAAATACATAAATTTCCATTGAGTAGAATCATGGTAAACTATGTTAAGGTTAGTGGAAACCAAGTATCTAGATCCACACCATTTATGATTAAGTTCATGTCATGACATAAAATAGATAAATGACTAAGATTAACTTTAGTTTGAAATAGAAGGATTAGATTTTGTTGTTAAGATAGGCTTATGTAGTATGAGAAGCGTCAGATCAAAGCCCATAGCTTTGTTTTTTTCTTTTTCCTTATCTTTTTTCCTCATTTGACAACCTTTATTTCTTTTCTCTCTTTTCCGAATAACTTTCTCTTTTTTTTTCCCTTTCTTTCCTTTTTCTCTGGTAAATGTCAATCATGGCTTTTTCGACATCATGCCATTATGTGCCACCTTGTTGGTGCAACTTCCATTGACATGAGAGAACTTTGTGGGATAGTCAAGAACATCATTGCAGAAGAGTTGAGATTTCCTTTTTCTTAGCATAACTTGTGTCAATATTTAGTAGTCATTATTAAAGTGAACTACTTCTAGCTTTTGCTAGTTGCTTTTGTGCCTCTCTATTTAGATCTGTGCCAGGAAGCATGGCATAATTTAGACAATTTAGCATCCTCTTCTTTAGTGTATTCTTATCTTGTGGTTGCTGAGGGAGCTATTATCGGCTATTCCTTTCTTCTTCAACCAATTGTTGTAGTTGGTGGCTTGGGGAGATCATAAAACATGACCTTGGCTTTGTAGCAAGGAATTGTTATTTCCTTTTTTACTTGTTGGCATGCTAGCGAGTCTTTGTCATAGGCAGGCAAAGCTACCTTGGAGAGATAAGCTAATTTATATCACAAAATTCTAATATTTGTATTATTGTGAGCTTAAATAAGAAAACCTATTTTTATGAACATTTTAAATATATGATTATACTTGTAAAAATATGATTTTTATAATGTAAGAATACTAAAATAGCATGATTAAAGGAGTTACAAAGTGCTACTTTTAATACTTTGAAGGATTCATGCATGATTCAAGAAACTTTAAAAATGTGATTAGGTGATTTATTGAGATAGAGGTAAAATATTAAAAATTAGAGGTGTAACTCTATGCAATGATGTGATAAGAGTATGTTTAGAGCATAAAGTTCTAATATTTCACTTGTTTTATACTTGATTTGAAAAAGCCTTTATTTAAGGAAATCTTTGAATTCTTGCTAATAACTTAAAAATATAAAAAGATGTTGATACAAAATGATAAAATAATATGAATAGATATTATTGTAACATCAAGTTTTAATATTTTTATTTGTATAATCTTGAATTGAAAATCTTTATACTATAATGTATTTCTTATTTTATAAATATATGTCTTAGAAAATACATGAAATATGATTTAGAATTTTAAAATATGATAATATTATTATTAGAACTTAAAATAGTAAGCTTGGAATTATGAGATTTAGGAAGGAAGGAAGTAATACGCACATATTTATGATTTATCACTATAACTTATGAGTAGGAAAATAAAAAAAAGTTGAATCTAGATACCTTGGAATAGATGAAATGGATGGATGCTACTAGGTAAGCAGATATCTTATCCAACTAATATTTCAATTAAACTCCTTACTTCCCTTCATATAAGTATATTTACTTGTTCATGAGTGTGGTATAGTAATTATAAGCTCTCATAGTCATTTATTGATAACTATAATATATCTATTATTCCTATATTCAAGAAATCGATGAAGTTATTAATAATGGATGATTATAATCTTGAAATGTTTGGTTAAGTACCTTACTCATAATTGATATGAGCAAGATCTTTCCTTCTAAAGAATGTGGATAATTGGTCTTTTAAGTTTGTACAATAAAAGTATGGTGTAATTATTACTTGTTATAATCCTACATAAATGTGAAATTATAGATTATAGATGCATGGTTAATCCTTATCCATGCATAAAAAGTGTGGTATGGTTGTTAAATTATACTATGTGATTATGTTTGATATGTGTTAAAGATTATGTTATAGATCATATTATGATGTGAATGAGTATTTGTAGCTATGCTAAAAAGGTAAGGTACTGTTGAATATTGTTATAAGTTTTAGCAAGGATTTGTGATGATGGTTTAGTCATTTATGCTATGATTGGATTTTGACAATCATTTATTTATAATGGTAATATGTCTATTATTCTTGCAGTGATGTGTTAAGCTCTAGTGTATAAATTATATTATGAGTTATGCCATTAGTGGCATTAGAGTTGTGAAATATAATGGGGGTGATGATGTGAATGTTAGATTGGAAATTCTTCATAATAATGTGGATAGGGTATAAGATTAACTTGAAAGGAATAAAGATGGAAAAGTATGTAAGGTATAAAACTAAATGCAAGTCAAAAAGTAGATGTTTGTATATTGTTATGAATTATGAATTGTGTTATGATATTGAAATCTACTTATCTTGAATATCTTGTTGATTTAATTATGATGATTTGTTTATGATTGGGCCTTATAGCTATTTAGAAATCTAATAACACTCAAAATAGGTTGAGCATGATATGGTAATGATATTGTATAATTAAATGGCTAAAACTATTATAATTATGATATGAAATAGAAAATTTGAATTTTGTGCAGGTAAACATGTTAGCTCAATATTAGTCTTATGTTTCAAAAATTCAAGAAATTGGTTTGCAGTTATTTTCTAATTTTAATACTTAATTAGCATATAACCATTTTATATAATTGATTCACAGTATGGTTGTAGTAGATATATGCTCATTGAGTTTTTGTAACTCATTCCATTTTATTTCAATATTTTTATGTTGAAATGAGTACATTTGGGCTTTTATAACATTTATGGAGATTATAAACCACTTGGTTAGGAAATTTTGACAATTGGATTGAGAGTAAAGTTACTAGTGCCTCTATAAATAAATATGCATATAAAGGTTAAGCATTTTATGTGTATTCTATGTTGCTATTGTATCTTTGAAGAATTTATAAATTTCATGATTTAAAGTGTATAACCCTCAAGAGGTACCTAAAAACTTGGGAGCCTCTATCTGTTTTTTTATAAAATTTATAGTAAATTTTGAGTCATCACGAAAATAAAAAAATTTTGTTGGACCAAAGTAAAGTAAACAATACTAAGGTTAGTGAAAATTAAATAGTGGGATCCATGTCAGTTATGATCAGATTTAAGTCATAACCATTGTACTTAAATATGCATTGGATTTTTCTAGTTTTTTCATCAATTTTCATTGACCAAACATTGATTTAACCACATTTAATATACTATAACACTACCAATCCAAAATTTTACCACCAAGCAACATTCATCAACATATTTCCATTTCATAAACAATTAAAATTATTAAAAATAACAATCATTCAAATTAAATCATTAAAATCCCTAAGATCCTTTATTTTAAATTTAAAATGACATTTAAACAAATTAAGAAAGTTTAAATAGATTTTTACTTATCTATTTTTGGAAGAGATGAGAAGAAGGTAAGATAAGTTGAGCTTTTCTAAGTAACATTAATTCAAAATGATTTCAAAAAATTTCCTTTCAATCTTTAACTTCTTATTTAAAACCTAAAACTTAAACTTACTAAAGGTTACCTTAATTTTGTTCTTAGAATTTGAGATGATGAATAGTAGTCTTGGAACCTAAGTTGCACGATTTTAGGAGTGGATTAAAGATAAAGATGAACTAAGAGAAGAGGAAGGAGATGGTCAATGGAAGTGTTTAAAAAAATGGGGAAATAAAGACATTTTGCTTCTTAAATAACATAAGGGTAATTTTGGTAATTTAATGAATTTTTAGGAGCACAATGAGAAAATTATTCCTTAAATTTCCTTCATACACCTTGTTTCAAGTCTAACTATACACTAACTCATTTAATTTTATTTTTCCTATTTTTGATGTAATCTCCTATTTCTATTAATTAAATTCTTATCTTGAACTCACCCATACTAGTTTAAACCATTAACACCTATACATATTCATTAATAAATTAATTTTAGTAAATCTTAAATTATTAGGAGTGTGATATTTAATTATACTTGCTTAACCTCTTGGAAATCCTTTAGAGCATGAAACACATCCTCCTTTGTCTCATGACAACACAAATAAGTCGTAACATTCGTACTTTTAGCACTTCATAACTAGTCTGTAACTAGGGGTGGCAATTCGGATTCACGGGTCGAGTTGGGCATAATCCGAACCTGTTTATAGTCAACCCAAACACGATCCATTTAATAAACGGGTTGGGTCGGGTCAACCCGTTTATTAAACGGGTCAACCTGACACGATCCGTCTAACCTTAATATACATAATATGCTTATAAAGTAATAACACAACCCGTTTAACCCAACCCGAACCCGTTTATTAATCTATTTATATTAATTTTTTATTTTATATAAATTAATAATTAATAAATTTATATATTATATAATGCGTTAAATGAATTGATAGGTCGAATTGACCCGTTTAATAACTCGTGTAATTTAAACGGGTTGACCCGAATCCGACACAAAATTTATACGGGTCGACCTGTTTATGACCCGAACCCATTTAACTCGTGTAGTGTCGAAAATTGCCATTCCTATCTGTAACCAAACTATTGTGATAACATTGCCACACAAATAAATGAACTTTTTTTTGGGCTTATAAATGTCATATACTATTCCAAATCACATTAGAAGGCCCTTACAAGTTTCTACTTAATTTGCAATAGGGGTGATCATCGGTCGGTTAATAGCGGTTAAGACTGCTTTTTAAACTGACCGAAATTAACCGAAAAGTCTTTTTTTTCAACCGACCAAACCCGATTACTTAGCCTTAACCGAAATTAATCGAAATTTCAGTTTCGGTCGGTTAAATTCGGTTTAGAACGGTTTAAAATTTTAAATTTTTTTTTAAAAATACCTAAATAAATTGATTTAAATATTAAAATTAATTTATAAATATATATTAATATCATAATTTCATTAATATAACTATAATAAAAAATAATTAAGTATTAAAATATAAAAATGATTAATAAAATTTTAAATATGAATTTTTAAACAAAAAAATTAATATAAATTTTGGTTAATATCGGTTAAGTTCGGTTAATTGCGGTTAACAATTTACACCCGAAATTAACCGACCATCCGAAATTTACAAATTTTTTCTTCCGATTTTAATCGATAATAATACATTAACTGCTCTTAACCGACCAACTTCGGGTTTGGTCGGTCGATTAAGAGCGGTTTGAAGGATTTTGATCACCCCTAATTTGCAATATGCAAACTTAAAATTTTGTACTCATTTTTAAATATTTAATTACAATTCTTTATATGAATTTAATTTTTATTAATTATATAATAAATAAATTACGTGCTAAAAATGACAAAAAAGACCAATGCATTATAATATTTTGATTCTTATTTTAAAATTTTATAAAAATTACATAATTTAATAAAATAATAAATCAAATCAATGATAGATGTTAATTTTAAATTTTTCATAACTTAATAAAATAATATATAAGTTTTTAAAGTTGAAGAGGATAAATTTCAATTATTTCCTTGTTGAAAAAAAATTCCTTCTTTAAACAAACATATTAATAAAATCAATTAAAATAGCACAATAAAACAAAAGAATAATTTAATGTGAAAAATCATAAAATTTAAAAAAAATTACAAATGAGAAAAGATTTATTATATTATCAAAATTACAAGACAATATATGTAAAAGTTCTTGACTATAATCTAACAACTTCCTAATCACTATCTCTACATCTTTCTTAAATCTTTATAAAGGTTCTTATATAATCGTTATAAGCACTAATGTTATATTCTTCTTATACCTCAAAACTTAATTAACTCAAATATTTATAACTTAGAATTACTTATTTGACAAGGAATATTAATCTTACTCTAACATAAAAAGATAACTTATAATAAGAAACGGTTATAAATTGATAATAATTAGAATTTAGGTTAACAATTATTATCTTGACACAAATTTTATCATCTTTATCAATCTTCATGCCTTATGTATTATCAAATGAGACCAATAATTAAATGCTATCCAAGAGAGTCCTTCATCATTTTAATTTCTCCAAATTGTAACAATTATTTTCCTATGAAATAGCTTCACTTCAATCAATGGTTACAAGCTTCATCAAACTCTATACAAAACCTCCTAAAAAATCCTTCACATCTATAAAAATACTAAATCATGCAAATACTTTTATGAATCATCATAATCTATACAAATTATCATTATCATCACCATTATTATCACCACCACTATCAACTTTATCTATGATTTTCATCTTGCACACGGAATCAAATTAAATCCTTACTCTTCCATGGGATCAAACTTGTGTTGATATTAGTTGTTGGAAAAAAATATTTCCTCTCCAAACAAACAAGCATCAATTAAATCAATTAGAATAGACATAAAATACACAAATAGTTTATTATGGAAATTTTGAAACTTTAAGGGAAAAATTATAGATGAAAAGAATTTATTATGTCGTTAAATATTATAGGATAATGCTTGTGATTTTAACCATAATCTCACAACTCTTTAGCCATTTTTTAATTTTACAAGGGTTCTCATATAACTTTTATAAAAACTCATATTATATTCCTCTCATATCTTAAAACTTGATCAACTCAAATATTTATAACTCAAATATATTTGTTTGATAAAAAATCTCATTCATATTTTAATGTAAAAATTTAACTTGAATTGGAAAATAACTCATAATAAAAAAATAATCACAAATTAATAATAATGTGAAGTTTGATCAAATTCAATGGCATTATCCTAATTAAGTGTGAAGTTTTTGCTTCCTCAGTTGGCATATAATTTCTATATCCACTTAAATAAAATTTAACGATGATGACCGTTGAGAAATTAATTATTTTAATAATTATGTAATAATAATGGAATGATAAATTTTTATGATAATATAATGGATGCGAAAATTATATGCCACCCGAGCAAGAATTTCTCCCATGTAAGTTCTTATTGGCATATAATTGTATACATGGTTATGGATCAAACTTATCGATCTCCCTGATTCAGATAGTTAATCGTTTAAAAAAGTCTTGTTGATAATAATGTGTATTAATTGTGGTATTCCATATCTGAGAATTTCAAAAGGCAAAAGGAGAAATAAAAGACCAATTTTGAGCATAGAATTTCCTGACCAAAATGATCCAGGAGCAAAACTAAAATAGAAGTTTTGAAGAAGCAAAACTAATATAGATACCTTGACTAAAAATGGAAAAAAAGACTACTATAGGTGCACACAGACACACGAATCGATCCTGCTCATCCGGGACTAATTTGTGTGAGCTGCGAACAACGTGGACCGGATTGAATGCAGCTTGCATTTTCTAAAGCTGCCATTTTAACAAGTTGAATACTTGAAAATCCACGGTCTAGGGGGATTCATTATTTGACAGTGGATCTTTTTTTTCCAAGACTCAAAAGTGGTCTTGTTGGTTTGGCAGTGAGCTATCTTCTCACGTTACAAGACCCGAGCCCCTGGTTAGCCCATAGTGCCCAGGCCTTTGGAAAACTGCCACCAGATGAAGCAGGCCCAACAAGTTGTTGGCCCAGAGATTGGAATAAAAAAAAGTTCCAGTTTGTTTTCCAAATGATTATTTTTTTTCCAGAAAAATCACACTTCTTTATATATAAATGAAAGATTATCATATATATTTATAAATTATAATTAAAAAATTATGATACTTAAAATTATAATAGTAAGAGAAATTCTTCAAAAGAATTTTTCATATATCAAATTCTTTATATTTAACATTAAATATATAGATTATTTTTCACTATTTTAATATTTTATAATTATATTCTACCAAAACAAAACCAACCTTAATATTAAATTAAGATCTGTTCCACAGAAAAAATGGAAATAAATAAATAAAGCCTATCTGGAATAAGGAGGACAGAACTGAATTTGCATCACGAAAATTCATTGATTATAAAAGATATATATAAATATATATTTATTTATATATAATTTGAAACATGTGTTCAGACAAAGGTGATCATGTGAATTAATGTTCTTAACATGACAAGTTTCTAGGTGCTGAGAAGTAATACTTACACAACTTGATTTTCGGTGAATCAGCCCATGGGGTAATAATTATTTTGAAATTAATGTATTAATGAATATTATTTCTTCAAACGAATATTATTTCTTCCAACAATAGAAATAATATTCTTCTAACAATGGGAATTATTTTTAAAATTCAAACTTTTATTTATTGAAAGATAAAATCTGTTTGCAAACAACATATTTATCACCGTTAGTATCACATAATTTAATTCGAACAGTGTTGTTGTGAAAGACGGGAGGAAAAAAAACTATGATACACGAATAATGTTAGTTGCAAAAATGCAAAATGAGACCCACATAAAGTAGAGCTAATTGACACCCACTTTGATTAACGTCTGCCGTCATAATGGTGGGAAGTGGGGAGGGGGACATTAGGATATGGACTTCTATTCAATTCTCTCAAGTGCCTTATATCCATCATGATTCATCGCAACTCCATTTAATTTTTTTTTTTTTTAAAAAGAAAGATTGGAATAGGTGGAAGGTTGATTATATGATTGCTTTCTGGAGTTGTTGAAACTTATTATCATTTTTTTTTCTCTTGCAATAACTCTATCCATTTTAATTCATTCAACTGTTCTAGTTTATATGCAATAAAAGTGGTTAATCTAATAATATAATTATGGTCGTTATTTCATCTTAAAATACATGACTTCAGTATGAAATGATATCAATCTGTAGTTAATAGAAAAACTTTAGAACTGCTATTTACTATAATAGGAAGATAGATCTTCTAAAAAAAATAGATTAATAATTAAACACATATTTTTAAGTTAATCACATATCTATACTTTGTGACAAAAAGGGAAAAAAACGATAAAGTAGATAAGATTTATTTTGTTCATATCAAATTGACAATGTTCAGAACATGGTATTAAATTTTTTGAAAGTTAAATATCTAATTTAAAGTGTGTTTTGGTTTGTGTGTAGGTGGGTTTTAGAATTAAAAGGTTTAAATACAATAATAAAATACAAGAAAGTGGTACTAAAGTATGGATAAGGAATAAGTATTTTGTAGTTAGACTAAAAAATGGGGCAAAGGACCTATTTTTACATATTTAGTAAATCTTAAAATCTCTTTCAGCTTCTAAGAGATCAAAGTCAATGAATTTAAATATTGTAAGAATTTATGAATGAGATTTCTCTTCTCACTCTATCCATCTATTTTTTTTGGGTTGATATCTCTATGTCCCTTTGAGATTTAATAGAGGGTATTTACAATGTGCCAGATTACTAACAAGGATACAAGTTATAGGAATAATAATTTTGTACGGGGAATCAAATTAGTAGAAAATATAAGGGAAAAAAATTACAATGAGATACAAAGTAATAGTGTTTTTATGGTAGCAGTGGTAGTAATACTCTTCCTACAAAGTAAGTAGAGGTATTATATCAAAGTTAAGTTTTGTCAGTGGTTCATCAAGTATAAAAATCATTTGTCTTAATTTAGAGGGCACATGGTTGAGGAGCATCAAGTGTGATGTGCTTACTCTTCTTATGGAAGACAACGAAACCTTTATTTCAATCCTTCCAAAATCACAGGCTCTAGCCCTTTGTTTGGAACAAGGGTAATTGGGAGGGGGGAAGAAGAGGAGGGTGGAAATCAAATTTCACCCTATTTGGGTTGTGGGTGAAAACTAAGAGGGTAAACAAAAGTGAAAAATTTTGGTGGGATCCACAGTGAAATAAACTCCTCTAAAGTGGGGCGTTTTTAGAGGTGAAATTGGTTTTTCACCCATTTTTCCAGCCGCTACTCTCCATCAGGTCCGCTACTGCCCTTCAGCTCTTTGGCCACACGTAGCGCACGTCGTGACGGAGAAGTCCGAGCTTGAGTCATCGACGATTTGCATCGTGCAGGTATGTGTTGTTTAATGGTTGCCTTCCTTTCTGAGTTGTCTGGGTGTATGCTTTATTTGCTGAGCATAGCACTTGTTGTCTAGTGGAGGATCAGAAGTTGCACTCCTTCTAGGCATAGGAAAGGCTGCAGAGGAGGTTGTAGGCAGCAGAAAGTTGTCGATTTTCTTGGCGGCAGCTATTGGGAGGCGAGGCGAGGCGAGGCAAGGCGGCAACGGGCTCCAGTTTCTATCAAACCGGGTTGGGTCGTTCTGTTAAGAACTCAACCCGCACTTGGGTTCACAGAAACTAGACCTGATTGGGTTTTTTTCCCTCCTTTTTTTGAAATTTTTTTCCCTCTTTTTATTTTTTTAATGAATTTCTTTCTTTTTCTTCTTATTTAAATGGTGTTTCCTTTTTCAAATTACCTATGTACTAGAGATTTTTATGGATGCATTTTAGTATAAAAATTAATGCTAAATAGGCATTAGCCTCATTGTATAAAGAACTATATTAAACAGTCCGTAGATGAGTATTGAGTGATATTATGCAATTGATACAATATATAATTAGTTAATGTAGTATAATAATTAATACTAGCAATATAAGTACTTTTTTCAAATTTTGCAACATTTTGATTGAGGGGAATAACTCTTAATTATTAAATTAAGATTAGAAAATTTTAATCCTAAAAAATAAATATACAATTGAGGATAAAGAATCAAGAATTTATTATATTATTCCATATTTTAATATTTCAAAGTTATCATAAAATGTAAGAAAAAAATTATTAGTCTTCTTAATTATCCTCTATTATTCAATATATTAGGATAAATATGCAATCAAATTGATCATTTTATTTAATAAGATAAATTTGATAATTTCTATCTCTCTCATCTTGAAAATATAAAATAAAAAATATTTAATTAAAATAATTAGAAAACATTTTCAATATTTTATTAAAAATCTAAAATAAAAAATAAACACTTATTTAAAAATTTATCAATGTATTATAAATCTTTTAGTTGAGTTTGAAGTAATATTATTACAAAAATTAATAATATATTATAAGGGTATTATAGTAATTTTATTCAATCTCATTTCTTCTCCCCAAATTTCACTCATTCCAAGTAAAAAAAATTAATTTTACTTCTATTTCTACTCCTTCCCATTTTCACCAATTCTAAATAATTTAGGTAAAATTACTTCTCTCTTCATTTTCTCTCCTCTCTATTTTCTTCCCCCTCCCCCCCCCCCAAAATTAATTTTACTTCTATTTCTACTCCTTTCCATTTTCACCAATTCTAAATAATTTAGGTAAAATTACTTCTCTCTTCATTTTCTCTTCTCTCTATTTTCTCCCCCCCCCCATTTTCAACTAGACCCAAACAAATTATAAGTATTCTCGAGAAGAGGGTGGGGAAAAGGTACTTTATTCCTACAACCAAAATGATCCTTGCTTTTGACTCGGATGACCATGAGCTTGTTTTTTAACCGTTGCGAGGCTTTATTTGCTCAGACCACTGCAATAGAAATAGTGTCAAAGGGCAAATAGACAATGCTTTCCTTGCAAAAATTTGGGTGAAGGAAGGAAATAGTTACTACAAATTCTTTGCGGTGCCTGATAGTATGGGATTCTTTGACTCTTTATGTTACATGAGCCTCTTTTGGGATCATGTTTTTCATGGAAGCTTGGATCCTTTTTTGCAACCCAACTGATCTCTTGCAATTCTCAAGGAATGAGATCTCTTAAGCTTTTATGTTTCATGAGTTTTTTTTAGATTGTGTTTTTTTTTATAAAATTTTATATTTCTTTTAACAACTCAATTGACTTTTTGAAATTCTTTATTTTTAAATAAAATTTTGATATTAGGACTCGCAGCCTTGAGTAATAACAAAATGTTGAATAAAATTCAATCGCAAGAGATAAAAAAATAAAAGATAACGAATTCTACCAAGGGAAAAATTTAGCTGATTCATTTATCTAGATTATATTAATTATACGATGAATAAGACTAATTAAATGAACAAGAAGAAATATAAGAGTGCTCGGCAATATCCAGTGCAGATGGGACGTTCATGAAGCCCGTGACATATACCACGAAGAAAACAACATAGTTGTGGGTGGGGCAGGTTTTTATATCTTTTTGCGTGTCTTATGTTTTCAGATAATGTCCATCTAACTTTCCTCTTAACTAGAAAGACAGCATATAATTTGAGTTATAATAATTCTACTTGCCTTAAATAAAATAAAGTTATTTAAACTCAGATTTCATTACATTGTATTTTAATAATGCTATATGCATAAAAAAATTAGAATCAAAATTAAATTTTGAATGTAAAGAAAAATTATCATTAAATATAAAATAATAGAGTAAATTTATAACAGTTAATCTAATAAATATAATAGATTTGAAATTTAATTTCAAATTCATTTTTAATGCTTATAATATTTTCTTATATCTAACATAAAAAATCAATAAATTAAAAAATAAATTAACCCAGGTCTCAGTTTATAATTCTGTTTGTTTACCTTTTTCCGAAAATATATCTAATTCTACACAAACTTTTTCAATATTAATATCTATTATATCTCAGAAAAATTATAAAATCACATCCTTAATTTTCACATTTAACTATTAGATAATGGAATAATAGTGAAAGGTTTAAGTAATATGCTGGATGTGCTCAAAACCTACTTCTATACTAAATTTATTTTAAACATTTGTCTAACTATTACTAGGTCAAAATATCTGATTTACAGCAATACAAGGTAAAAGTAGTCCTCAAATTTCATCCCCACTGTTGGGGGAGGCTTTTTTAAATAATTTAGGCACTTCGAGATCCTTCTTAAGGTAATGTTCCCGTCATGTGAGCAATCGATCACAATCAAGTGACATTCCTAAGATTTTTTTTTTTTTTTCCTACAAAATCATCTGCTATTTTTTATATTCAGAAGTTTTGCAGGAGGAAGAACATAGATCGCAATGGAAAATGACACAGTAACAAAAGAAGAGGTGAAAACTCAGAGACCATCTGGGAGGGTTCACTTGGAATCATCAGGTGGATATGAAGCTCAAGCCAAGTCTCGGCTCACCAGACAGCTTAGTATGAAGAACAACTGCCTTTGCTCTCCGACAACACACGCCGGTTCATTTCGCTGCCGGCTCCACCGCGCGCCGCCTAATCTGCAGAGGACAAAAAGCATGGACTCAGCTTCCATTTGAGATCACGCCTCAATGCTTCATGACATGTTGCTGGCAATAAGGATAAGATCCGCTGAATATTTGGATGTTGGTTTTCAACCTCGTATTATTACTTACTTGTCTCTTTTTCATGGCATTCTAGTATCTGTCATTTACTACTACTGTATCTGTATGTATGTTTATCTATGCCCATTTCTGTTAATCTGCACTCTACATAGTTTTAAATGAAGACTGGAAATGGATGTGAAGATTTGTGTGCTTAAATTCTCATTCCAAGCATTTCTTCAGCAACTTTCAGTTGTCTGATTCTGGAAACCTTATCTTTATCCATACGGTTTTTTTTTCCACCATGTTTCCTGTCTGGTGGAGAAATATTTTGTGCACTCGTTTTAATGGATGGATAGTATTCACACAACTATGAATCTCATAATGTGTGATAAAGAATTGAGCGAAAGTGAGTTTGGAAGAGTAACAACAGTGTTATTTTATCTGCTTGTGAATCTGTAAATTAAATGAGATGAATGGTAAATATTTCTTTGAAGAGATAGATGTTCTGTATAAATGCATAGCATTCTAATTTCTATATTCAATACATTTATGAAAACTCGATTTTGTATCAATTTTTCTTCAAATTTATAATTAATTAATTAATTAATGTAAAATAAATTTTTAGAAAAATTTAATCTAACATTTATTTTTTACGTATCAGAGATTTATTCAACATTGAAGAAGATCAAATTTTAGACGTCTAGTGTAGGATGAATTACATTTTATTCATCTCACAAGTGGTTCTAAATATTAAAATTTCCTCACTTATAATTTTTAATTATTAACACTTTATTTATTTAAATTATTTTTAATCAAAACTTAACTAAAAAGTTTACGTGCATTTTTTAAATTTTAATTCAATTTGATCTTTAAATTACCTCAAAAAGGTTATAATTTTATTGAAAAATTATCTTCTATAAATAAATGGTACTGAATAAAATTTTTTAAGTATAAATTATTTTTTAGTATATATATTAAATTCAGTTAAAATTTGAGAAAACATAATTTATATATAATACATGTAAATTTTTTGTTAATTTTGGATCAAAAATATTTTAATTAAATTAAAAAGTGCGAATAAATTAAGATAAATAAGATAAAATTAAAAGCGGGAAAATTTTATTTTTCTTATTTTTTTAGTGTCTTTGCGGTTTGTACGCGAGATGAATATGACTGCAGCAATGATGCTAAGCAATGATAATGGCAACTGACGCCTGGCCTAACGTTACTTCCAAATAAAATTTCTTCTTTCCTTTTAAGAAATAATTTTTTCATTTTGTGATTTACGTATCAATATATCAGAGGAAAATATGCAACGGTCAGAAAAACCTTTTGCAATTGTGGATGCAATTGAGATGAGGTTGTGTGGGTAGTCCATTAGCCATATTGTGGTCGAAAACCGAGCCCATTGGGCTAACAAGTAAAGCCCATCTTAGAACAGATTGCATAATCAAAAGGGATGTAGTTGAATAAAAAAAAATTAATGAAATTACAATGTATATAAAACTGTTGCCCTCACAAATTTATACTTCACACTTGGTGTAAGAACATAAATTATTCAATTTCCAAAAAAAAAATTATTCCAACAATCTTACAGCATCTAAATTGCTCATGATTAATTTATCAATGACCAAAAGTGTTGAAATTACACAAAGAAAATAAAAAGGGATATTTATATTTGTGTAAAATTTTTTATATTGTCAACTAATAAAAAGATTACATGTCATAAAAAAGACAGAACAATTCAAATTTTTACATTATACCCACTTATTGGTTGTGATAACATTAAAATTTTGTTAAAACATTCTTACTATAAAAAAAAATTTAATGATTCTCCTCTCTCATCACAAATCATCTTTTTATTAACTTAATGTAAAAAAATTTTACATTAGTCATGAATCAAATTGAAAAGAGGGGATTTGTTCAAGCAAGCTAATCACATTTTCAATTTTAAAATATAGGTACAATATGATGCCATTATTTTCTTTTTATTCTCTCACTCTTTAAAGAAGGGTGAATAATTGATCTTCGTATAAATAATATCATTTAAACAAACTTATTTAGTAAATAAGAAGGCTAGTCTACAAGAAAAAATTGTGTCCAAACTATATTGCATGATAGTTTATGGAATGAAAATGTGGATGATGCATATGACTATAATCACAAACTGGGTAAAAAGAGAATGAAAGTGACCTCCATCGCTGAATTTCCTGAAACTAAGTCAGCACAGTACTCATATGATTTAGAAAAGTCTAGGAACTATGACTTTCGTGGTCTCTCAATAATTGTTAGATCCAATTTTGCAGTAATGTTTGGAAGATTTTGCTTCAGTTGCAACAAAAATCTTTTCTCTTTGGTGCCTTTTGTTGAAGTGTTAGTCAATTCATATAATTAAGATTTTTCTCAGAAGTGTTTATTGGGATAACAACACGCGGAGTCATAGATATCGAACACACTAAGTAGTTTTTAAGTAGTCATTGTTTCAATAATACAGAGAACCAAACATATCTTATCAATGCTGGATTTTATTCCCTCTTGCTTTTTCTTACTCTTTATTTTTTATTTTTTTTTACTTCTTTTAGGCTCTTATTTTTTTAATAGCAAATGTAATAATCTACTTACTCTAACACACAAAAATTTGAAAATTAACTGGAAATATAAAGAAAACTATCACTTAAATTAAAAACTTTTCAACTTTTTTGAATTGGCTTTGGATGGAATCAGTATAACAATAGTAAATTGTTGCAACTTACCGCAATGGATTCATGACAAATCTCTGCTGCCAAGAAACCAGAACATTAAATATATGTTGAAAATTTCGGATGTAGTTCATAATTAGAGATCATTTCAACGAGGACGAGATTATTTGTGCTCATCAAATCAATTAGACAAATATGAACTGACATTATTACAAAATTGCAATGTGAGACAAAAGAAATCCCAGGAATAATTTTGTCTACGAAGTGAAGACCCAAGGAGGTACCACAGATTAGCAGAGACAATGGTTGCAGATTTGTAGACAAAGACAGCAGCCTTGGCCCTACACCTTGTTACATACAACTAAGACTCCTATATCAGCCTTGCAAATTGAAAAATACTCTTTGCACTCTCGTTCATTCACAACTCATCTGACAAATCTATGCATAGCACAATTTAAATTAAACTGCCAATACAAGTTTGACTTAAATTATATCATACTTGCAATTGAGAAAAATTTGGGAATGAATGAAAATGTAAGTAAGACTACCATTTCTTAGATTTGCTAAGGAGATTCCTTTCATGTTTAGAAAATCTCACTTATTGTACCAAACTACATCAACAATGCACAGAGATTCTCCGATTCTCCTAGAGAGTTACATGGCATTTTGCAAAAGGAGGAAAAACAAAGGAGTGTGTGTTACCCTCTAAATTACCATTTCCCCAACCTGAACATGAACAAAATTCACTCAAATTCTTTTCAAGTGTTGCTTTTACTGTTGGACCAAAACCTACTTAGCATCCTTTTGGGTTGAGTAGGCAGGGCTTTGAAAGCCTTTAATCTAGAAGTCCTTTCCATTCCATCCCTTGGCGTTTCATTTTCATTTGATTTATCTTCCTCAGCTAGTTTCATTCTTAGAGTTGTACTCTTTTTTGGTGACTTGAACCCTGAGACACTCCATCGATCCTCCGTGTGTATGCTTGTAGTAGTGCTTAATGGTGCTGTGTGTTTCGATGGGTCAATGCCATGTGTTGTGAGTAGTGCTTTGATGTTGCTTGGCAGGTCAGTCACCTTGTTTCCGGCTGCTGCTGCGCGAGCATGTTCATAGAAAAGAACTTGCACAACAACCCGTAGGGGAAGCAGCTCATTCTGAGCAGCATGCATACAGGCCTCCATTGACAGTTTCTTGCAGTCAAGGATCCGACAGAGTCTTTTCCTTTCACTCTTGTTGAGTTCTGGATGAGCCTGAATTTTCAAATTTAACAATAGAAATTTAATTATGACAATTGAATTGGTAATCTTGAAAACTCAGAATTTAAGTCGACCTCCTTATAAAAATGCTAGCACACAATTCTTCACGCAACTTCTCCCATGGCGCAAAGTTCTAAAATGTGTGGGACAAGTTTTATGTGTATTGTGCCATATGTTAGTTGTGAATGGAAAAAGTGTAATTGCCTAGTTGCTACAGGATTGACTGAACCAACAACCAGCATGGGATGGCATTATTTAATCTTGTGAAATGCCTATATTATCAATCTAAAATGGAAAATAACTTAGGAGACAGTACAATCAAACATGTCATTACTTTTCCGTTTCTTTTCTCCCCAACGGCAGGACAAACTAGAAATATGATTCAACTATTAGGAAAAACGGGACAGGCGATTTTTCCCTTCTTGTGTATAGCCAAGTGAATTCACATACACCTGAATCAATCGAGTAGAGGACTAAATTTTTAGTGGGTCAGCCTGCACCTAACCACCAACCAATGTTGAATGAGACGAGATTTTAAGGTCAAGAGTGTTAGTTATCCACAAATGATGTCCCACTTCGTATAATGTGAAAGCGAAACATGTTCAGTTTAGCCACTATTTTTCTTCCTTTTCATTATTGCTATTTATTTTATCAGTATGAAATGAATAATTTCAGAAAGCTAATTCAGCGGACAATATTGTTCTAATATTTACCTTGAGATAAATGTCAATAGCTCTGTAGAGATCATCATGATCATGCCTTGAAAACTCCGGTATGATTTCAGCAAGAGCAATGAACTTGGACAAAGGCAAATTCACATCTCTGGCAATCTCCTGAAGATACTTATCCACAAGCTTTGCCACCTTCAATTTCGAGCTATGAGAGGCTGAAGATGACCTCCTACTCTCCTGGAATTCAAAGTCAATATTCTCAGCCGAGCGAGACCTCCTTCTTTCAAAACCCAGCTTGGATCTTGGAGGGCTAGTTGGGGGACTTTGGCCTTGCAGCATAAATTGTTCCAATATGGTCATTACCAAGTCCACATCATACTGTGTATCATTTGTGTATGATGATGAGGGTATCAATAGATCGTTCACTGTAGCCTCCTCTAATTGAAGTCCAACTCTTCTAGCCAATTCAATCTTTGAAGAGGAAGAAGAATTGAGAATATTTGCCGCTTTTAAGAGTTTAAGAAGGAAACTACAAGAAGCAGCTCCTTTCTCTGGAGGAAGCAAGCTCACTATGGATTCCAAAAGTAGACGGTGCTTTGAAGAAATTTCACTTGCTGGTTCTGAATCTGAATCAGATGTTGATTTCTTATTGACAGGTCCATTCGTTGAGATATTCGGTAGCCATCTAGATGCATAAATTTTCAATGCATCGCCAAGAAGACTGGAGGGTGTCTTGCCACCGGATTTAATAGCTATCATGGCTCTCCAGTACAAGTCTATGCTCAGTTCTGCTAAATCTTCAGCCCACCATCCCTTGCTTGTTGATTTCTGTTTATGAATTTCTGAACCATTGCAAGACATATCATCCCTGTCCCGGACTCTTCGGGAATGACTATGTGACAAGCTCACCTTTGAAGGGTGGCTGAACACCTTTGAAGCAATGGCTTCAATGCATTTGCTTGTAATTCCCAAGTCCTCTGACCACAAGGCAAATGCTTTTGTGCTTTGAAGGGTCACAACAGAATCCTTCCAGCCATGAAGAATACAAGAATGAAAGAAAACCTCAAGCTTATGGATTAAATTCCCCTTCTCGACGTCTTCCGTCATCTGTAAGTATTCAGCTGCACATCGAGCGGCTACAATGTTGTAAGCACTGAGGGTGATAGTGATTCCATAGCAGAACTTGGCACACAGTTCAAATGCCTCAACACCGCCAGGGAAATCAGGGAGTTGGACTATTTGGTGCTGAGAAGAATCAGGAGATTCCGAGCATAGCCTTTGTAGGCGCAAACATTTTGACAGTAGGGGAAACTGGACAACATCAGAATGAACATCAGGAACAAGTAACATAAAATTAAGAAAATATAAAACATAAAGAAAAATATAGGAAACAACAGGATGTATTCCAAGAATCATACCTTGTGAAGGAGATATCTATTTCCTTTTACTTGAATTATGAGATCACTGGAAACTTCAGAAGCGACAGACCTGCTTACCAGGAAGAGAAACTTCTGTTATCTTCCTTACATGAGTCATGAGATAGATCTTCTAAGGGAAAAAAATGAACCTCCAAACTGATATAATATGGCTTACCTTACTGCTTCTGCAGTGTAGAAAGTATCAGGACGAGATCCTAGTTTCATGAACTTCATGACTAATCCAGTTTCCTTTTCTCCAGATTATGTGTTGTTCAGCAGTAATTGTCGCATAATTCAGTCAGCCAGCTGCTGAAAATGTATTCTAGTTCAAAATCAATGGACAGAAACTCTCCTTTTCAGTATAGCAGAAACCAAAAGCAGCACAAGAACAACTAGTGAATAAAGTTCTGCAAAAAAATGCCTGTAATAGATTTTCTAACCAAGTAAAGCCCGAAGTGAAGGGATGAGAACGTAGGAAAAGAAGGAGATAGAATTTTCTTGGAGGAGAGAAGAGGTGAAAGTTCCACGAGGAAAGGAAAGCCAAGAGCTTTGTTGTGGGGAGAAATAATATACAATGGTTAGATTATGCAGAATTTATAGCAAAAATGGTCAATTTGACAGAAACCCAGAAGATCAAACACTCTCAAAGTTGTGCCCTTTCAGCCAAATAGTTATGCCCCATGTGATTTGGACATTTAAAGAAACAGAATCACATCAAATTCAGACATACCCAGGAGTGTGAATCAGATTGCAGAGGCTGGAGTAAATAAATTTTATAATTATTGCGGCTCAGCAATTAATTTGTAAATTCAAGATTATTATTATTAAAAACAAATCATTCTACTATTAGAAAGAATAATCAATAAAATAAAGAAAGGGTTTCAGATAACAACCTGAAGTAAGAGCATCTGGATACTCTCACAACACAGACTGACAATCATTCATTTATTGAAAAATTCAACCTGAAAAAGCTGGGTTACTTAATTTTTATTTTTCCTTTTGCGGTTTGTTTCTTCAAGAAAAATATGATTTTAGAGGCTTTTTGCTGTGCTAAGGACATGCCAGCGTGCAATTCTAAGGGCAACTCAACCCACGTGCTTATCCCGTGCCCACCATTTGAGACCCTCCTTCTCATCGATTCATCATTGCCACTCAGCAATTTTTCATTTTCAAAGGGAAATTTTAAATAATTGATAAAATTGGTTGAGAATTTTGAAGAGATGAAATCAGTGCACAGGTAGTTCCAGTTTAAGTTGACCACTGAATTTTAAAAGTACAAAAAATAACAATTTATGACAAAAAAAAAGAGAAATTCCTGTATATATAATTCTTTTTCTTTAATTGTAAGCTTGTAATTGCCACCATCTTCAAATTATTGTAGCAAAGCACTCTTATTTTATGAATTTATATTTCATGCATTGCCCATAGTATGTATAGTTAGTTGTATTTACATATCTAATATTTTTTTAATAGATTTAAATTTGATTCAGTTTAATTAAGTTTTACGTTATCAATTATTTATATTATTATATTAATAAAAAATTATTAAAAGTTTCTTATCATGGATAAAAAATTTTAATTATAATTGTTTTTTAATTATGTATTATTTTTTATTTATTAATAGTGTAAAATATTTTACACCATTAATACATTAAATTTAAACTCTTTTTCTATATATCTTATATTTTTTTAATATTGATATTTATATTATTTTATTGCACTCGTAAAAGAACAAGAACAAGTGATACGCTCGCATCCGATGCCGTAGTATTTTATATTGCATTATGGACAATACTCCTCTTATTAACATTACATCCTTTGTAAGTTTGTAATTGCCACCATCTTCAAATCATTCTAGCAAAGCACTATTATTTTATGAATTTATATTTCGTGTATTGCTGATAGTATGTATAGTTAGCTATATTTATATATTTTATATTTTTTAAATAAATTTTAAAATGATTTATTATCAATTTAATTAAATTTTACATTATCAATTATCTATATGTTATATCAATAAAAAATTATTAAAATTCTTTTGTTATGAATAAAATTTTTAATTATAATTGTTTCTTAATTACATATCATTTTCTTATTTACTAATCTTGTAAAATATTTTACATTGATAATGTATTAAATTTAAATTCTTTTTCTACAAATCCTATATTTTTTATACTTATATTATTTATTGCACTTGTAAAGGGCAAGTGATATGCCAGCATCTTTTGCAATGCAATAATATTTGATATTAACTTATGAACATTACCCCCTTTATATTTGGGTTTGAAATCTCAACCCTTAATATGTATGTTAAGTAAATTATTACTTTTTACTATCATTAAAAAAAAGAACATGTTATAAATAATGAGAGTATTTTATTTTTATAACTCCACCAATACAATCCTTCCACTGTGCCCTAGATCATACATCAGATCTTATTAATTATTATAGCTAGTATTAAAGAGAATTACAATAAAATCAAAAGAATTTAAAAAAATATTTCCTCTTGAAGTAGATAAAATTAAAAAGAAAAAGAAAAACACAATATAGAAAGTTGAAGAGAATGTGAAAAGGGGAAATTGGATTTAAGTATCAAATTCAACTATTAAATATGACTTTTGAAATGCAATGCTTTTTTTTTTTTTATAAATTAGTTTACAACCTATGCTACATATGAATATATATTATTTTACTATAATTATTATATAAGAAGTTAGTGTTAATGCTACTTTCGGAGGTGAATAAATGATTAAAAGTTAGAAAGTGATTTGCTTCAATTTGTGTAACAATGTAACTATCCTTTATGTTAAATTTGCCTCTAATATATGCAATAAGGAATGTGCAAATTTCCTTTAGAATAAATGAAGCTTAACTTATCTGCACCTTACACTTAGTGAAAATAAGGATAATATAATGTTTAATCTTTAGAAAGAAAAGTAGGAATATAAAAGAGTGATTTTTTTTGCTTTTTACTACTACCAAAACTTACTCAAGAATAGTTTATTTATAAAGGAATTTATCTCTGTACATGAAGAGATATAAGTCTTCAAAAAATTGAAATATGAAGGGACATAAGTCTACAATCAAGAAATTCAAACATGAAGGGACAAAACTCTTCAAACATGAAAAGGACATGGAAAGTTATAACCTTATAAATCCATAACATTTAGAAATTGAAAGGTTACACATTTAATATTTTGAAAGTTCATAACAATCCCCTGTTATTTTCAAAATATTGAAATGACATCAGTAGACCATTAACAATTCTGAAATAAATCATATACATAAATAATGATATCTTGCAATTGAGTCACTATTTTGTAAAAGTTTATTACAACAAATCTGAATAGAATGGTAAATAAGCTTTGAGCTAACTATTCTTTTTTATAAGCTACATAAATTTTCATACATATAATTTAAGATGCAAATAATTATAGTAAGAAACAACATGTTTAAAGCCTTATGTTCATATCCTTTTCATAATGCTTCAAGCCAAGCACATATAATTTAATATGCAAATAATTATAGTAAGAAACAACACATTTAAAGCCTTATGTTCATATCCTTTTCATAAATGTTTCAAGCTAAGCCCTTAACCTTTTAGAATGGCCAAATTTCACATCTATATAAGTAAACTCAAATACCCCCATTATTTGGTATTTTTATCAAGTTTATTAAGTGTTGTATTAACATAACCTCTTTTAAGTGAACTATAGGGAAAAAAGTACTATTTACCTTAAGATGGAAACAATTAATTCATTATAATGCTTCAATCACACTATTGATGTACTTTAACTCATTGAACTCAAGACATGACGTTGTATTATACACTAAGTTAAGATTCATTCAATGGTGACTTGATTTTGTGGGCTTGAGACTCATTCCTTTTGAAGTAACATTTACAAGATCGCGATTCAACCCTTTTATTAAAGGGTCAACTATGTTATACTTGACCTTAAAAAGTCAACAATGATCACTCTATTCGTAATCAAGTCTACATGATTATGTCTAAAATCAATGTATCAAGACTTACCATTATACACTTGAGTATATGCTCTAGCTAAGATTACAACACTATCACAATGGATAAAAATCGAAGCTATTAGTTTAGGCCATAAGCAGATTTCATATAATAGATCTTTTAACCATTCAACTTCTTTACATGCAAAAACTAAAACTACAAATTCAACACCATGGTGGAGTCAATTATACATGTTTACTTCTTAGATCCCTAAGAGATGGCCCCTCCACCAAGCATAAAAATCCATCCAGTTGTTGATGCATAATCATCCTTATAGGTAACCTAACTAGTATCAAAAAATCCTGCTAGTATCGAAGTAAATCCTACATAACTTAGGCCATAATTCTTTATTTTCTATAGGTATTTTAGAATTCTTCTAACACTATGTCAATGCATGTCATTAGGATTGCTTGTGTATTTACTCATTCGACCAACAATATAAGTTATATCAAGTTGAGTACATGTCATTGCATACATCAAGCACCCTATTACTTTTATATATTTTAGTTATGATACTAGGCTTCCAGTATTTTTCATAAAATTCATATTTAGATTAAATAATGTTAACACAAGAGTGCAGTTCTCATGATTGAACTTCTTTAGAATTTTCTCAATGTAATGTGATTGTGAAAGCAAAATACTCTGTTGATTTCTTATGATTCTTATTCCAAGGATGACATCAACTTCACCCATATCTTTCGTGTCTTCATGTCAAAGCTTTTAGATAAAAAGGATTTTGTGAGCTTAACTTATTTTAAATCAATTCCAAATATTAACATGTCATCCACATACAAGAAAATTATAACTTCTTTTTACTTATCAAACTTGCTATAAACATATTTGTTAGATTCATTGATCTTAAAGCTATTAATAAGAATGACCTCATCAAATTTTTTATGCCACTATTTAGGTGCTTACTTTAATCTAGACAAGAACTTTACAAGCTTACACACCTTGTGTTCTTGACCAAGTATAACAAAGCCTTTAAGTTATTTTCTATGCATATTTTCATCAAATTCACCATTAAGGAATGTTATTTTAATGTCTATTTGCTGAATTTTGTAAATTGAAGTAAGTGCAATTAGAACTCTTGTTATGCTTATTCTTACTACAGGAGAATATGTTTCAAAATAATCAATGCCATACTTTTGTGAAAAGCTTTTGGCAACCAATCTAGTTTTGAATTTGTCAATAATTCCATCCATCTTTATTTTCTTTTTGAAATTCATTTACAACCAATTGGTTTGGAATTAGGTGGAAAATTAATCAATTTCTAAGTTTTGTTGCCTATGATTGAATCTATTTCAACATTAATGGCTTTTTTTTCAAAATACGGCATCTCATGATTTCATTGCCTCTTGGTACATTTTGGGATTAGCTTCGGTGTTAAAGCAATAAAGAATCTCATTACTTACAAACTTTCTTATACCTTTAACAAGGTACATAAAGAAGTCAGAGTTAGATGGCTTTGGTGTTTTTTGTCTTTTGCTCCTTCAAAGTTCAGTGACTTCATCTTCATGTTGATTAATGCATTTGTATCTTTATCAATGTTTTGATTTTGCCTTTGGCTATTGTCATTAACATGAGGAATAGAGTTAAACCTATTCTCCTTGAAAATAATATCTTGTGACTCAATAATGGCATTAACTAATATTGAGTCATTTGGTTCAATAACCATAAACTAATAAACTTTGCTATTTTATGCATATCCCAAGAAAATGCACTTAATACCTCTTTCACTAATTTCTTCCTTTTGGGTTTAGGCACTTTGACAATAGTTCTACAACCCCAAACTCTTAAATAGTTGAGGTTATGCTTTCTTTTTTTTCAAAGCTCATATAGGGTTATCTTATTTTTTTTATTAGAAACTCTATTTAGAACATGACATGTTATAAATAATGTTTCACCCCAAAATCCTTGGCTTAAACTAGAGTTTGTCAATATGAAATTTACCATTTCAATAAGAATGTGATTTTTGCATTCAACCACACCATTTTGTTATGGTGTGTAAGCAACAGTGATTTCATGAATAACACTAATAAATTTAAAATATGAATGATAATAATACTATCCTCTTCTATCATATCTCAAGCATTTAATCTTTTGATCTAATCATAACTTAATTTTAATTTTATATGCCTTAAATTTATCTAATACTTCATCTTTATAATATAGCAAGTAAATATAGCAATATCTTGTGCAATCATTAATAAATGTGACAAAATATTTCTTTCCTCCTTGTGTTAGTGTATTATGCAAGTCACAAATATCACTATGAACAAGTTGAAGCATAACAGAAATCCTATTTATCTTGTGCAATTATTAATAAATGTGACAAAATATTTCTTTCCTCCTCGTGTTGGTGTATTATGTAAGTCACAAACATTACTATGAATAAGTTAAAGTATGGTAGAAGTCCTATTTACTTTAGGAAATGGATTTCTTATGATTTTTGTCATCATACCTATTTTGCATTTTTTTTCAAAATTTTCAAAATATGGCAACAGATCTAATTTAATTATTTCATACAACGTTTTAAAATGTACATATCCTAATTAACCCACCATGCATTACCATCCTCAAGCAAATTAATTCAAATATCATTGCAACAAGATCCTTGGAAAAAGCATTATCAAATCCTTGATTTTCTTTTTTCTTTTTAAGAGCTCAATATTCAAATCTATAATGTCCTTCCTCATGAAAAAGGAAACATTTTCCTTTCTCTTTTTTCTTATTACCTTGAAGATTATAATCGGATTGACTCTTCCTCTTAGGTGGAGCCTTGCTAGACTACTCTTCTTCTACCATATTTACCTTTGAAGCATTTAGATCTTTGGTCTCATTCTACATGTGAAATTCTTCTTCTACACGCAGATAGTTAGCCAAACCATCAAAAGTAATATCCTCTTTCTTATATTTCAGACTTTTCTTAAAGTCTTTATAAGAAGGAGGTAACTTGTCTATTATAAAACTCACAATAATTATTTCATCCATATGCATGTTATGTTGAGTGAAATGATTGAGAATTCTCTCTAATTTAAAAAATTGTTCCATAACAAATCTATCATCAACCATCTTAAAATTATTAAAGCAGGAAATAAGAAATTTCTTACTTATGAAGTCTTCAACCAAAAACTTCATCTCCAATTTGTCCCATAACTCTTTGGTCATAGGAGCACTGTAGTAGATGTCAAATAGAGAATCTTTCATGGTGTTGAGGATATGTTCACAGTATATTTCATCATTAGTCTCCCACTTCTGCCTACGTCTTGTGTTCGCTACACTTTCATTCTCATTCTTTGCATGCTTCAGAGTGTTCAAAATATATGTCACTTGAAGAGTCGAAAAGTCACTAACAAGAAGTGCACTTTTTTCTGCTAGCTTATGAAATTTATACCATTAAACCTTTCGAGTTTGATGAAGTTTTAAGCAAAATCCTTTAACGTTCTAGCCATTGTATGTCAAAAAATTTAGCCTAAAGATTGTTGTCGATGCTACTTTTGGAGGTAAATAAATGATTGAAAGTTAGAAAGTGATTTACTTTAAGTTATGTAACAATGTCACTATCCTTTAAGCTAAATTTGTCCCCAATATATGCAATAGGGGAACCATAAATTTCCTTTAGGATAAAATGAAGCCTACCCTATCTGCACCTTGTACTTAGTGAGGATAAGGACAATATAGTGTTTGATATTTAGATAGAATTGTAGGAGTATGAGAGAGTACTTTTTTGTACTTTTTGCTACTACCAAAACTAACCCAAGAATTTTCTATTTATAGAGAAATTTACCTTTGAAAATGAAGAGATATAAGTTTTCAAGAAATTCAAATATGAAGTGACATAAGTCTTCAATCAAGAAATTCAAACATGAAAGAACATAAGTTTTCAAAAAATTCAAATATGAAGGGATATAGGGAGTTATAATTTTATAAATCCATAACCTTTGGAAATTGAAAGGTTACACATTTAATATTTTGAAAATTAAGTATATATAATATGAAAAGAGAATATTTTTAAATGTGTTATAATTATTCTTGTAATATTTTTCTCATTGTTATATATATAAATTTAAAAATAATAATTTCATAAAAATGAAACTATGCAAGCTTATTTTCAACATAGTAAGTATAAGTACTTCAATGCAATGCAATTATAGCTAATACTTATGAACTTGACAGAAATTAAAAATCAAACAATAAACTAAGAATTTCAAATGATATAAAATTTTACAGCAACATGTTAAAATTAGGTAAATTAAAAGCAAAATGCTTTGATGGTATCATACAGATACAAGTAATGGTGGATTAGACTTCTCTTATATGGTGAGAAAGCAATCAAAATTGTTAAAAGTCATCTTGCAAGTGTGTATGTGTTAGCTATCATGAGATCTTAAGAAGAATCCTAAAAGTATCATGATATTATGTTTTAAACAATTAATATATTTTTATAAGTATTGTTAAACTGAAAAAAAAATTATCTTCATCAAACGTAAAAAATTGACTAAATAATACTAAAGTTAAGCAACCAATAATAATTAACTGGAGTAATGACAATGGCAGATTCTAAACCCTTATGTCAACTAAAGCAATCTTTTTTTTATGTAATATATATGATATATGATATGATATATAATTTTTCATGTACTAAAAATATGTAGAAACTTATAATAAATTTGGAAATTATAATAAATTAATAAACATTAAATTAGGTCTTATTGTTGTCTTTGACATGTGAATATCTTTAAGCAATTTCCAATTATTTATATCCAAACTATACTTAAACATGTTATAAATTGCTATGATTGAAGCTTGCCCCTTAGTTATTAAATCATTTTTAAACTGCCATTCATTTTCTAATCTTTGGTGGAAGTTCTTGAAGACATGGTTGTTTCCTTATGGACATTCATTTTCATTTATTACAAATGGTCCAGAAGATTGAAACTTTACAAAATTATTGGTGTGAAGCTGAGGATCTAATAGCCAGGTATATGGAATATGGGTGTTTAATTAGATGAAAGATAAGCCTTCTGGTGGCAAAGTTCCATTGCTCTAATTATAGATAGAATGTGTTAGTTTGGCAGTTAAAGGTCACCTTCAATTTTGTTCTTGCTTTAGATTTTTATGAGGAGTGACTTGTGATATTTCTTTAGTTCTTTGCTTTATTAATCTGATTATGATGTCAAATATCAAATGTTAAAGTAGTTTATTGATCATTCTTTCTATTGAATAAAATATTAAATATTATTAAGTGATAAGCCAGTAATAAAAAGACTTCAATAACATGTTTGAAGTTTTTGAAACCTTGTGTTGAAAAAAAAATCAAATATTAAGCAACAATATTGAAATTATTGGATGTGGTTGCTTTTTATTAGCAATTAGAAAAAAAAAGTTATTTTTATGAGCACATGATATGCATCGTTGGTTCCATATTCACATGAAGTAGTGTTAGTGTAATTTTGTAATTTTTAAAAGATTATTATTTTTTAATAATAAAAATAGTTAAGCCACTAGATATATATATACACAAAATTTTATCAAACTTAAAATATAAAGAAAGATAAAATCTTTTAACAATATTATATATTATTTGAACTAAATGTTATTAGATACAAAGCTAACTTATTACTTTGTATCAAATATTCGGGTTCTAATGTTAAAAGCTTTTACTTCAAGTGGTACCCAATATCCTTTGAAAGTTTTATATTTTCTATTATATTCAAGGTTCAATTCTTAATCTTTGCATATGTGTGATTGATTTAACCACTTTTACTATTATAAAAATAAATAAATAAATAAAATATTCAGGTTCCAATTATATGGTTGATCAACTTAGGCCAAGCATGGGCACCCACGTTGAAATGCTCCATTTTGAGCGCTTTCATCTCCGGTGATGATGAAAAATTAAATGAAATCAATTTGGTTTTAGAGGTGCAACAATTAATGAGGTTAGAATAAAAATTCACTTAATATCAAATGTATTTAATTATTGTAACAAAGATACTTTATAATTAAAATGTACTTACTGAAAATTTATGCAAAAAAATATTATTTTCTTTTGTGGTAAAATGTGGTATTTTTTTTTAAATATTTAAAATGATAAATCAGTTAAATATTCACAAGGATGGCCTTAAATTCAAATAAATCAACCCATCTAAGCCCTATCTTGGTGATCATAGCTGTATATATATGTATGTATGTATGCACCATTTAAAGTACTCTTTTATATTTTTTTGCATATTTGTAATGTTTGAATCTTACAAAGAAAAACATATAAGTGATATTAATTTAAATTTAAATGGAATTATTTTTAATTAAAAAATTAAAAGGTACATGACACACACTTGTGAAAAAGGATTTATATCACAGTCAAAATTTTAGAGTGGTTTCCTCACTTCATATCTCAAAAAAAAAAATTATATCATAAGATGTAACATCATTTGATTTGTTATATATAATCATATATATTGGGGATGATTTTTGTTAAGAGGGAATAAATTCGTTAATATTCTAATAACCATTCACATTGCGTTTGATTAGATGGAATAAGATTTAATATAATGGGAATGAAAATGAAAATAATTAAAAAATTTGTTTGACATATATTATGAAATAAAAATATTCATTTTTTAAGAAATAGTCATTCCATCGTGTGATGAAATCTCCATTTTATAGTAAAATTATTGAAATAAGCCATTTCATCATTCATGGAATAGCCTTTTATGTAGTTATTTCTTATAATTTTTATATATTTCAATATTACCATTGGTTAATAAAAATAAAATAATATTAATTTTAAATATTTTCTATTAAAATATTTTGATAATTACATTTTAATAATAAAATTTATATTAGGATATTTTTTATTCTTTACAAAATAATATTTAATCTAAAAAATTTAGTAAATTAAATTCTTATACTTTAATTATTAAATTTTTTGTAACAAAATTTAAATTGTTACAATTTTTATTATTGATAATATTATATATTTTAATAATATAAAATTATTTAAGTAGATGTTTATTATTCTTTTAATAAGGATATTATTATCATTAATTATACTTTCTCTATGCATTCTTACATTATTTTAATGTACCAAATATAAAAATAAAATGAAATGAGTATTTTAATAAGATATTTATTATTTTTTAATAAGGACATTATTATCATTAATTATACTTTCTCTATGCATTCTTACATTATTTTAATGTACCAAATATAAAAATAGAATGAAATGAGTATTTTAATAAAATATTTATTATTTTTTAATAAGGATATTACTATCATTAATTATACTTTCTCTATTCATTCTCACATTATTTTAATGTATCAAATATAAAAATAGAATGAAATGAGTATTTCATTCCTTACCATACTAAACATAATTATGAATTGATCATTTCATTACATTCTCATTCCCTTTCACATTTTTATTTTTATTTTATTCCATTCTATTGTATTAAATATTATTGTCTAAAAATAAATATCTGCAATAAAAATTTTGCATTATGATAACATTTTTCAAGGGCTATTCATTGGTATCCCCTAAAATCGGTATGACCTATGTTAGTTTTTTTCATAAATCATGAAAAAATTTTATAAGATTTTATAATTTTTTAACATTTTCGCACTAAAATTATTATCATTTATGTTGCAAGATTTATAAATAAATTTGTAAGATCTTATAAGAAATTATAAAATTTTTATAAACAGTTACATCTTATAACTTAAGCCATTATAAAAAAATTATAAATTTTATGAAAAAAATTCGTAAAATTCACAATCTTATCAAAATAGTAACGAAGCAAACTCCTCCTTTTTTTTTTTTTTTTGGGTAATTGGGATGAGTATGTGGTATTCATTTCGCAATTAAAAAAGACAGGTTTTGAGGATCATGCACACACGTAGATAACTTTAGTTATAGGGACCGATCTGAATTCTGACAGATGAAAAAGCCAGAAAGGGCACTTGGTATCATATAACATGTAAGTAGAAGAATTATAAATGGTAGGGACTTGCGATTTATGCAATCTTAAAAGAGTTAGTGCTCCAATGGTTGTCTCTACCAATCATGCCACCCAATTTTGGACATTAACACTGCAAAAACAACGGCCCCTTAGATGTCTTGGCTCAATCAATGTCTTCCCGATACCCAGAAACGAGATCGTGTTGCCCCAATCACTGTCCACCCCCATCCTCAACTGCTGGAGGCAATGGCACTTCCTTAATTACCACTGAAACGGGAGGGCAGAAAGGGGATTTAGTGGAATCATAGAGATTTATGAATAGTGCGGCCCATAACGCTGTAATTGTCCTTCTCAGTGTTGCCCGACGGGGTGACCATCCGACAGCGTGGGACCTCGTACTTGCCTCCTCGTCACTCTTCTTACGTTGCTTTTTCCTTGGTGGGACCGTATCAAGCCTTTAACAAAGAAAACGGACCTTCTTCACTTTCTCGGGATGGGTGGAGTGAATTTCCCAAAAAAATAATTTTTTTATTTATAGTTACAAATCTTAATAAAAAAAAAGTGATAAATTTTTGAATAAAAATTATATCATCATCTTTGAAATTGATAGAAAATTTGTTAAAAAAAAAGTTGAAAGTATCCTCTTCCTCTAACGAAGCGTAATGTACTCTGCCTAGGTTTACCATTAATTTGTAAATAGTCAGAGATATCCTTTTTTGATTGATAATTGTATTATACTTGATTAATCATTATCACTTACCTTAATTAAAGTATTGCTCCCTTTCTCTTTTTTTACATGAGTAAGAAATCTTTTTAACTTTGACTAAATTCAAATTAACTAAGAGTGAACAAATTCCTTTTTACTTCTTTTTTATTGTCTTATTCTATTCGGATATGTATGTGTGCTATATTTGTGAATAAAAAATGAAAAAACTGAAAAGAGAATAGAATCTTTAAAAATTTTAGATGTCATTGTAATAAAGAAAATTATAAGAAATAAGGCCCCTTTTTTTATCACCATTGAAAGAGTTTAAATATTCTAATTGACTAATAAGGTAAAACTGTCTCACATAAATTAAAGTGAATGTTCCAAATTCTAGTTAGTTCAATTAATAACGTTTGTTGTGATCAATTACTCATATTTTAGATTTGATTCTTATTAAAAATAATTTCACTAGTTTGTAATTATTATTATAAGCCCTTCAAAGATGCCAATGACATATGCATCTTGGAATGAAATATTCAATTATAATATACAACTTTTTATAAATAAAGAAGTAAATGCAATATGAAAACTAAATCTTAAATATAGTATTTCTTATTTACTCCCCCCAACCGAACCATTAATCTTCATTGAGCTTTGTGTCAAATATGTAAGAAGAGGATAGCAAAAGGACGAGAAAAAATGTGAAAAAACAATAATATTAAAACTCATTTGATGAAAAATATTTTTCATATATAGTATATAATTATAAAATATTATAATAAATTAAATATTTTATGTATTTAATATTAAATATAAAAAACTTAAAAAAATAATTTCTTAAATGAAATTTATTTTTTACTATCATATTTATAAGTATTTTTTTAATCATTAATATATCATTCTTTGATTAATATATATATATATATAATATTTTTTAAAAAATATTTTTGATAAAACAAATTAAACTTAAGAAAAGAAATATAATTATAAATCGGAAAATATCCCTAAACTTTATTGTGCTTTTTCTTATCCGAGCATGTACCAAGTATATGTGACAAGATAATCGACGAGGTAGACTTTTATTTATCCAAGGAACTTAGGGTTGTTACACGGCACCGTTTTGTGACAAAACTTTTTGTTCCAGAGTTTCCATTTCGATTTTTCTTACAAAAACAAAGACATGGAATCTTTACGCAATTATATGTTACTTTCATCGTGGGATCGTCACTTGTTTTGTTTAGAGCATTCGGAAAGATTAAAATAAGAATAGAATATTTTGTTAGAAGAATTTGTAATATATCATTGATATACTTGTTTATTATCAATTTAATTATATATTAAATTAAATTTTTAATACATATCATGTGATGGTAAATTAATAAATAAATTTAATAATTTATTAATATACTACAATATTAATAAAGTAACGTAAATTTGTTGCTTTGCAAAATTCAAATCATATCAGAGAGAAAGAAACAAAAAATAACAAAACACGATAAAGTTGCACAACCTCTGTTTGCCAAGATTCACAGATGCTTGAAAAGAGATACGTACCGAATATCCGAGCGACGGGGAAGAAAGAAAGAGCAAAAAAAAAAAATAAGAAAAGACACGGTCTGCGATTCCCTCTGCACAAAACGCAATACATTTAACAAATTCAGAAGACTCTGGGATAGACACTAATGCATTCACAAAAAATTGTACGACAGATCAGCCTTGAAAACTTAAAGATTGATTTTTTGCGACGACTTTTTAGGTCTGAGAATTGAAAGCTATGGCATTGATTAATTCCCTCAGATGATATGAACAACTTAGTTTGACCTCAAACAAAATGAAATGACTGCGTATTATTGTTGGTCAGGCCATCAATGTTATTACACCCGACACGGCCCATCGGCAAGTCATCGTACAAATTTAGGCATTCCTAATTGTCCAAAAAAAAAAAAAAGAGGAGAGCAACCTGCAAAGCAATTTAAGCAAATAAAAGAACACCAATTAAAATAATCATGAGTTTATCACAAGAGACTACGGTACTTGGATCAATATTGTAATAGTAAAAATATTGTAAGTGCTAAAAATAAAATTTAAAATTAAATTTCAAAATTTTTTATATTTGTTAAATTAAATTTTATAAATTTATTCTATCCTCTCATATTTAATAATAATTTTTAATTTGTATTCGATACCTAATTAGACATCTCAATTTTGCCGCTGCATATAACAGTTTTATTTTAACAAAGTGCATGAAAGAGAGCTTAGATACATTATTAAGATTTTAATGCCTTACGATGTTTACATAGCCCAGTCAAGGTAGAATAATTCAACAAATTAAGTAAATAGGGTAATTAAGGTGACTTACGTCTGTGCATGAAGTGTTGGAAGTGGCATGATTCATATTGACAAGGAGATGTCAGAGAAATAAAACAAAAGTAAATTCCATTGCATAAAATGGTCTCAAATTATTCGTATGTTTGTTTGCTGTTTCAAAAATAATTTCCTATTTTCATGTTATTAAAAATAGGAATTCTTACTTGGGTAGTTATTTTATAATATTTTTTTAAAAAAGAGTAATATTATATACATAAAAAATTATATTTAAAATTAGATTTCAAATGTAAATTAAAAATTATTATTAAATACATGATAACAAGATAAATTTATAAAACTTAGTTTGATGAATATAAAAAAATTTAAAAATTCAATTTTGAATATCATTTTTAGTACCTATGGCATTTTTTATTTTAAAAATTATAATTTTAAATATTTAACTTGAAAATAGAAATATAACTTTGAAATATTTTTAATTTATTTTTTAATTTTTATAATTAAATAAAACATTTTTTAATCTATAGCACTGATCATCCTCTTTTCTTTATTTTTCTTGAATTCTAAATCAATTTTTTTAAAAAAATAATTTTTGAAAATGATATACTTAAATATATTCAAATAGATCCTATGCAACCTATCTGGCAACCTATCTGTCTCTAAAATATATCATAAATAAGAATTTTTGAAAAATAAAAGAATTAAAACTTATCGTTGCAAGAGATGAGATCTGAAAAATCTCTTGGAGGTGATGTTGAGAAGGTAAAGGGATTCCCAAGTTGGACCAAGGACCATCGAATGTCACTGCAGCTCCTTTGAGTTATCACTGTTTGTGTCCTCTAAAATCCCTTTACGTGAATTGAATTTTGTATGCATTGAAGGATACTTACAAATCCCACGAGAAAAGCTAAAGCTAAAGAGCCACTGATATATACACTGCATGTGCTGCATGCTGGCGTCTCCTTGTGCTCCAGAGAAACAAACAACTTTGTATGAACTGTAGCATTCATCAACCACCAATTAATAAAGACAAGCTCGCCTGCCCAAACCACAGATTTAAAAAGGTAGCGCTGAAGACATTCTCTCAAAGCTAAATTTTATGGTATCCTATATTTTAAAATTTAGAATAATATAGATTGAAATTACTTGATCGTATTTATAATAAAACTTAATAATCTCAATCTAAGATTATTTTGAATTTTGAAACTCGAAAGTACCCTACCAAGTATTTTCCTTAACATGAAGTAGATTTTGTATTTTATTAAAACTTATCTTACGTAAAAGAGTATCTCCTTAAAAGTGATTCTGTCTTTCAATTTAAAATGTGGCAATCATTGTGTAAAAATATTAAAAAGCTAATGAAGTTTGATTTTGATTTAAAATGTAATCACAGTTTTGTTGTAATTGTAATATTATTTAAATTTCTGAAATGATATAACGTTTAGTAGTCTCTGTCAGATTCACTAATGTGGATGGCGTTCTTATCTCACGTAGGTGACAATATCTCGATCATCATTCATCTTGTGGGGTTTGTATGTTTCTCACAAATAAGTAGACATAAGAAGTTGAAAACAGAAAAATGAATTAGCCCCACCATATGGGAAACCTAGACCATAAGTTCATTACCGACTGGATCAGACAGTGTCCCCTTTTTTTCCCCACTCAATTGTTATTTGATGGATATATACATGCATATATTTTCGACGTGAATTATCATATTTAGCGGAATCTAGTCTTCTTAAAGGATACAAAAATGAAATTAAAAAATGTGAAAGAAAAATGTATATGTAGGGAAGGAAGAATCTCTCTTTTACATTCAAAAGAAGGGTAAAAAGAAATGATTCTTACGCTTGGTTTATTTCATTGAAAAATATTTTTCATAAAAAATATTATTTACGTATATATTAATAAAGAAGTGATATATTATTCATATTTATAGTTAAAAAATAATATATAAAACTATGGTAATGAGGAATAAGAATAATTTATTTTTTTTTAAATTATTTATATTTAACATCAAATAAATAAAATTTTTTATTATTTTAATATTTTATAATTATATTTATAAAAATTATTTTCCGTTAAAAAAATAAATATTATTGCCAATTGAATTATGTCAAAGAACAAATATACAAACTTCACTAGTTTTTGGTAAATGATAATCATCTACTGCTTTGTTATTATCTTTTTTATCTATCCACGATAAGGTGGTTTGAAAATAGAATTTTCTTTACCGTTAAGTCATTGTCTAGTAGTTTTTTACTAATTTAATAATGTGATAATAATTTCTTTTTGAAAAAGAAGATACAAGAAGCGATAATTCAGTGTTACTTGCCAAACCAACAGTTGATAAGGGCATAAAATAATAATAAAACTGGTAAAATGAGCTGGGCTTGTCTTATGAAATATACAATAAGATATATATAGGCGGGAACTAAAACTTTCTGGTTTAAACACTTTATTACTTTAAGCTGGAATGCATTATTGACTCTAGTTAATTTGCACTCTAACCACCCCAATTCGAGATAGATTGGATCAAAAAAAGCCTATACATAGTCAATTTTGCTATATTTTATCGCTATATTTAAATCAAATGGGTGTTGGGTTTTATGAGGCAAAAAGATGCAAAATGGGGTCATAAAAAGAAGAAACTAAAGCATTTACAGTGAAGTATATGTAGTCGGTTGCATTAATAGTACAGCCGCCGGCTAAATGATCAGCCTCACCTTCATTTTAGGTCTATTTATTAGGTCACCCCTTGAAGAACTATCTGCAGAAAGCTGCTATGTATCTCAGCCCTAATCATTTAAAGCTTCAATATTCCAATTGTATGTAATGATGCCAATCATAATTGATAGCCTAAGACATCAATTCTCTCAAATTTTAAATGATGGCATACGAATATCATCATACTGACATGATGCGACTGCATATAATTATAAGTTTGGAAAAGTTAGAAGTTATATTGTAAAATGAAAGTGTTTTTATTATTAAGATGTATGGAAATGTTCACCATAATTAAAATATGTATATGTATATGTACGTATTCTTTTTAAACTTTCTTTGGATTTTTAATTTTTTACTCCAATTTTTGTTTGATTCAAATTTGCTTTGCAGTGACGGGAAGATGCTCTCTCAACCTTAATCATCCACGAAAATTTTCATTTTTTGCGACAATATGCAAATCATACAAGGAACTTCAATGAAATTGTAAATTGCATATTGATGCTATCTGAAATGTCAAATTAGTTGAAGCAGCCTCAACAGATGGTCAGCAACACATGATAGGTGTGGTCCATCAAATAGGCGCAGACGTTTAAATCAATTTTCCAGATATTATTGGTATTCTAACGAAGGTAACTCAATCAAAGAGGATATATCTTCAATTATATTACGATGCTTAAGTCAAATTTTCTAGATATTATTGGTCTTATAATGAAGGTAATTGAATCAAAGAGGATATACCTTCGATTATTTATAGGTAAAGATATGATATTTGATATAACTTTTGAACTAATAAATAAATAAATATATATATATATATATATGCAATCAAATAGTAGCGAAACTCTCATTTATATTCATTTGGCTAGCATGAAATAATTTGATTGTTTAATAAGTATTTGATCATGGGCTAAGCAACCAATCCCAATTTTGATTGAACTATCCGGCACCAATTAAATATTATAAAATCAGTTAAACTTGTTATAAATTGAGTCAGTTGATCTATACTAGTAAGCTATAATATTAAGGTTGTATCACATATGCTTAGGATATATAGTACAATCATAATTGGATATCATAAATTAAATATATATATATATAATAGGAGGAATATTGTTATAAGATAAATAAAAAAATAAATTATATTCATTAAATTTTTATTGATAATTAAAATTAAAATATAATTAAAAATTATATAAATTTATATAACCAAGTAATACAAGATATGATAATCATTATTCATATCTATTATCTCTTATATATATATTTTTTCCACACACACACGAATGATTGGGACAATTAAATCTTTTGGTCTTTAATGAAAATATTAGAAAGTAATGATAAAATTGGCGGAGACAATTAGTCAAAATGCAAGAGCAGAAAAATCAGTAAAACAAAGTTGTTAAATGATGAGAAATGAGAAATATGAATAACTCGGTTTCCCAAATCACCCACCATTGATGTGTGCTTTTATTCGTCAAGGATTCGCGTGCAAAGCATGGATTAGGGACCATCAATGTGACACGACAATATGTGTTTCACCTTTGGATTATTGTTGACTAAAGTTGATTAATTTGGAAATCCTTTATGTCTATGATTTTATCATTAGTATTCCAATCCAATAATCATCATGTGCCCCATTTGTATTGGTTTTTTAAGATTACACCTCATTCATATGTCATGCTTTTTGTATTCGCGGAAAAGCAAGTTTCATTCAATTTAATTATAAATAATTATATATATCATGTGTATCCTCACCCTTTTTTTAATTAAAATATAACTCTTTATGAATAAATTATAAATTTAAATTTAAATTTATTATCAATTTAAACTAATTTTATATTATTATTAATCCATATTTATTATTTTTTAGAAAAACTATTAATTATTATTATTTTTATTCATTAATAGTGCGAAATATTTTTCATTGATTGTAGATCAAATTTAAACTAAATTACATGAGTTTAAATTTAATGTACTATTAGTATAAATTTTTATATTATTAGTAAGCATAATAATAACACATCATTAAAAATATAATAATAATTAATAATTTTTATTAATAGCAATAGATTTTAATAATTTTTAATGATATAATAACATGATAGAATAAAAATAATTTACATCAACAGTAAATCTAATTTAATTCAAATAATATTATTTTGAGATCTCATAAATATTTCATCAATTTTATGATATTATAGATATTTCTCTTATTTTGAATTCTAATGAATTAAAACTTATAATCTTTTTTTTCTCACGTTAACACTATAAAGATTTAAATATATAGAACCTCAGGATATTATCCAAAATTCTCACAATCATTAGTCCAAGTTGCTTAAAACTTACGATCTCACTGCAAGCTAACACTTGTCTCCTATATCCTATATATTTAATTAAAACACGATCATGTATTATACTAAATTATTTACAAAAGATACAAATAAAAATTTTAAAAATTATTGAGTAAAGAGTATTCATTTAATTTTTAATCATATTATAAATAATTTTAAATTTTAAATTTAATATATTATCAATATAAAATATTTTATCTTATTATTCAACAATTATAAAATATATTATTCAAAAAGTAATAATAATTTATAATTTTTTACAAACAATTAAAAAGATTACTAATTTTTATTCACGTGTTAATGTATAAATAAGTGGTAGTATAAAATGAATTTATATTAATAATAAATAAAAAATTCATAATTTATTGTAATACATGATTTTGTTGGCAAAAATTCCTATCAACTTTAAGTAAAGCTAATAAGGGATGAACATATGATCGGCGCAAAAGGCAGTTCCCAGGATAAACTCAACATCTTGACGAGGATGCAAATCAGCATTTACGTGTTGTTCAACTCTGCCTTTGCTCCTTTCATTTCAAAGCTCGTCATGATTAAGGGGTAAGCACACTTCGGCAGCAAATAAATTAGTAAATCTCGAAATGCGCTCAACCTCTTTTCTCGAATAAACATAAATGGTAAAATTTATTCCAAGGAGACTCACTTTTTTGTCACAATATAAGATGTAAGATAGACTTTTACCATTTTCTTATTAATTTTTTTTGGTAAAAGAGGAAACAAAATATATTAAGCAGTAGAAATCAACCTTGGCATTGTTTTGCCGTTATTAATTAGTATATATGCCGTTGCTCTTCAATTTTTGTTGTTTAGCATTCTCCTATGGAAAGAAAAATAGTACATGTTAAGGTGGGTAGGGTTAAATTGGTGCTAAAAGGATTAGGGATGCAAATAAGTTGAATTATTTGTGAACAATTTAAAATCGTAAAAAATTTGATTTGAATTTGAATTTTAATGACTTGAGTTTAAATGAACTCGACTTATTTATTAAATGAGTTGAACCTGAGCCTTTTATTATTCGGTTTGAATTATTTGCGAATCTAAATGAGTTTAGTATAAAATATATTTTTATTTTTTTAATTATATATAATATAAATATAAAAAAGCCACTAAGTTTATTTAAACTCGTGTAAATTCATTTAGGGTTATTTAAATTCAAATATAATCTAAACGTGAGTTTAAATTCAAATACTTGGACTCATTAGAAATTTAGAATAAAAAATATAAAATTTATTTAAAATCAAATAAGATCGATTAAATTCATATTCGAATCAAGTTTAAGCTTAACTTTTTTAAGCTTAATGAGTTTGAACTTAATAACTCGAATTCATTTAATTTTATTGAACTTAAACTTAAGTATACAAATGTTTGGCTTGACTCATCTCGTTTGCACTCCCAGAGGGGACTTTGTTTAGGTTAGATTTGAATCCCAAAAATAATAGGTTATTTATTTACTATTTATAAAAATAATTTTTTATTTTTTAAAAAATAAAAAAATTAATTTGAAAATACATATTTAAAAAATTTGTTTTTAGAAATTGTTCAGTAAATGTGTAATAACAAAATAGAAATAATTTTTACATATTTTCTTAAATTATTCTCTCATTTTTTTATATCAATTTTATAATTATATGAAATTTTTTTATCTGTAATATCTAGTAACTTCTAATATGTGTTTTCTTTCAATATGAAAACAAATTTTAAAAATAATTATTAACAATAATTTTTAAAAATATGAAAATAAAAATATATACAAACACAATATATTTATTTGAAGAAGAAAATTCATTAATTAACACTACAATATTTAAAGTGGTTGCTTATTTCATTTAGTAGTAAATGATATTCCTTCCATTCCTATTTATCTATCGTTATTAACTGATTTCACACATATTAATAAAGTAATTTAATTTATTTATTTTTCATAAATTTTACAAAATTACCCTTTATACATAAAATTTAATATAGTTAAAAATAAAGAGAGAAATATAAAAGAGTAAATGTAAGGTGATTAATAGTGTAGAATAATAAAGTATTTATTAATGAAAAAAAAGATAAATTTGAAAAAATAACATTTAATGTTTCATTAGAATTTTAAAGTAATAGATAAAAAGAAATAAAAAAAACTTCTTCAAAATGTAATAGATAAAAATGAATGGAGGGAATAATTCATTGCCAAAAGTGTTTGATTCAAATAATATTTGATGTGAAAGTTTTGTACCTTTCACACTGCACCACTTAGCACTTCTACTATTATTAAAAATAAAAAAAAGAATGACAATTCATTTTTCCTTGTACATTTATATTAGACCACATTTAGCTCTATTTGTTTTGATAAAAAATATTTTTCATAAAATATTAATAAAGAAAAAAGTATTTTCCTTACTTAATGATAGATATGAAGAGCTTGAAAAAAAAATTCTTTTGTTGTAAAAAGAATTTTTTTTATTATTATATTTTTAAATATTATTTTTTAATTATTAATATAAATAATATGTCATTATTTCATCAATATAATATATATAAATAATATTTTTATAAAAAAATACTTTTTAATAAAATAAACAGACGGAACGGATTTAGTTTATCGTTCATCTCATTCATGAATCATGTCTTTCAGCCTTCTGTGCAACCTCATCTGATCCATCATTTTGAATCTATTGTGGTCGAAATTCCAGAAGAGTAGCTACAAGGGCACCACACAACCACGCCATTGGACCACATTGTACGGCCATTTTGCCTCAAAAGATGTGTGTTCACTACGCAAAAAGCATTTGATTGCTGCACATGGCAATCCAACCATCGTAGTTGCAAACAAAACCTTGCTAGGAATTTACTAAGCAGCTGCTGCTTTCAAATTTTTCTGTTCCAACCCAATGCTCGCTCTTCAATTATTGGATTGCAGGGTGAAATATGAGGAGGCTTGCCCACATTGTCTCATCTGTTGGATATAGTCTTGATTCCACATAAGCACAGGGAAGAAACAACATCAACATTAAAAGGGATTTTGACCGTTTCTGTCTGCAGAGTGGCTTTGAGGCAAACTTTCAGATCTGGGCTCCATTTGACATTGGATGGAAGCAAGCTGTTAATAATGTTTAGCGGCGAAGTCTGGACCCCAAGATTAATATGATAAAGTAAATGCGGTGCAATATTTCAGCTGGGTAAAATTAATTTTATATTTAATAGGTATATTTTAAATTAAATACACAAGTATACATAAAATTTTAAGAAAATCGGTAAGAATGGACAACAACACTGAAATAATGCTTAGGAGAGTGGGCATCTTAGAAAGCCACATTGGGTGCGCATCAACAAGAGGACCCAAACAAATTGAGGGTAACAATATATAATATAATGAATGGGAAGATTATAAGTGGCTCTCTTATTCAGTGCCCACAGACACAGATATGTGAGAGTTTGTCTCTGAAGAAATTGTCATTGTTAGGCTCTTTGTGCTTTAATCAACTGTCTGGTAATTAAAAATCAAATTGGCCAGTTGGTGAGACAGGATGACAAATTATCCTTTCAAGAACATTTTTATCGTACGTGCGTGCGGCCGCCCACTGCCCAGGACCCAGGTTCATCTACCACTTAATTGTCAACGGGTTTCCTCAATTCATCTAAAATTTCAACATTGAGTTTATCTAGTATTCTAACAGAAGATACGAAATTACATTTGGGCTCCGTTTGGTTTTCCCAAAATATTTTTATAAAATATAATTATAATATGCTAAAATAAAAAATATTTTATTTATTCAATATTTAAATGTAAAAAATTTGAAAAAAAATAATCTTTTCTATTTTAAAAAAAATGCTTTCCTCTATTATCAAATTTTTATGTATCATTTTTTTTAATCATCAATATAGATAATATATTACTTTCTATTAATATATATATAAATAATATTTTATTATAAAAATATTTTCTATCACACCTACCGATAAAAAATAGAGTCTTACGCAAGTCTTATACTATTAGTTAAAGGATGTGGCATATTCACATCCATATTAGATGCCATTATGCATTTTTTGCACTCCAAATTGAAAAGAAAGAAAAAAGCTTTAATCACATTTAAATTGAAAGTGAATTTCTCGTGCCGTCTAATAAAGAATGTGAACCCAATAATAAAATATAATTTTTTTCTGTAAATGTGAGAAGGAGTAAAAGAGGAATAGTAACCACGATTGAAAACATGAATGACAAAATGTGACTGGAGTGTGCTTCTTTATAGAGACAGTTTACTGTGCATTGAGGAGAAGTTGAACACGATATGTATATAATAAATTTAATATAAATTAAGCCACGTAAAAAGTATAATGGACTGGAAAGAAAATGGAAGTAAATTATCAATATTGTAATGAATATATATCAATTTTTATTCAAAAAAAGATAGAGCTAATTAATTGCAATGAAAGTTAGGTAGGCAGCATCGAACTAAGATTATCACGCTACACAATTGCCAGATTAAGAGGGAGCACTAGATGGAATTTTCACATGATACTAATGATCCTGTTTCGCCAATAACGTAGAGAGGTTAATTAATATTATGACAAGTAAGTGGACAACCAAACTATATCTTTACATCAATTTTTCCCATCTAAAAGAAAAGAACATGTACAGGCTAAGTTCACCTACTCTGAATTATATGGTTAGCTGAAAATTTGATATAATTGGAGCTATGACCAACCTTAGTATGTTGTTGGCAACCAAGCACCTCTTTTTTGTGCAGGAAAAAGCAAATCCCGATTGTCCCATGATCTAAAAGATTACTGCCATTTGTGGAATCAAAACAACATGAATTTTCTCGAATTAGTTAGAAAGATAAGGATACTTGTTGAACATTATAAATGCTTAAGGAACGTTTGAGAACTGTCAAATGTGGATTTATTTAACTAGTCGTGAGGATTGGAACAACACCGTGCAACTCTTTTTACCGAACTCCATTTGATGGGAAATATTTTACAATATAATTAGAAATTATTAAGATGATAAAAAATATTCTATATATTTTATGTTAAATATAAAAAATTTAATAAAAATAATCTTTTTAAAAAAAGTATTTTTTACTATTATAATTATAAATATAATTTTTAATAATAAGGTACGAAGATAATATACCTTTTGTTCATAAGCATATGAAATTTTCTTATGAAAAATAAACAAACCTTAAATTCCTCCTTGATGTTAGTTACTATTTTACATTGGATTGTTATTTTTAAAGGAACTTGACTACGAATATCTATTAGTCACATCATTGCAGTACTCTACTCAGAAACATACTATCACGTCTTTCGTATTTTTCTACATTCAAATATTATTATATTGTGCCTTAAAAAAAAAAATTGAGACGCATAAAAATATTTTATATGCTGTTAGTATAAACATGTAAGCATGGTCTCCGTGCATGAACTATAAATCCCTGTATTGTTTATTGAACCCATTGCTTAAACTCTTGTCGTTTACGTTTGCATAGCTTAGATGATGGGTCATATTTCTGGGTTGGGTTTTCTTGTATTATTTGCGTCCATGGGTTTTCTTCGTCTGGACAGTCAGTTGCCTGATCCTTTACTTTTGGACAAAAGGGAACAAAGACAAACATTCACTTCTCCGAAGCCCAAAAATAAAACTGGCCTTCACAAGGGTTCTTTGGGCCTGATCTCAGGTAATTCCCTTGATTTTAAGAATGATGATATAACTATATATAATTTCAATCATTCACAAGGAGCCCATTACACACAAGAATCTTATGCCATTTTGGTTATGAAACGAATACCCTCTTAGGGTATCTAAGTTGGTGACTGAAAGCCCAAGCCCATACATATTTTCTTCTGCTCAATTCCGATGTTTATCTAAGAGGCTTCTTAGTGCACTTCCTGCTTTGGATCTGCCCACTTTCTCAAGTGCAACCTTGTTTTCTCCGCCTGCAAAATTGTTAACCAACAAAACATACCAAATGAGGTTGCTTTATCGTAAAAGGGAAAAAAAAATGCAAAGTAAAATCAATTAATTTATATTGGCATAATCTTTTATGCATCTGAGTGTAAATTTTTCTTGTCTCTTCTAAATTTGTAAAAAAAAAATGAAAATTTAAAAATTTAAAAACATGTTAATTACCTCTCCATCCCAGTCGCATCTGAGTGTAATAATAGCCAATATCAATGTCTGAAGGGCTGTTCCGCCGAAAATCATGCCAGCCCAAACCCCCTGATTGTTCATTTTCATAATAATCACTCAGAGTTGGAATTATATCTTTATGCATTCAAATACAAATTATACTAATAGTAGGATTGAAAAATTATTTAACAAACAAATACAATGTCCTAATTTTAATTTATAACATTGTGGAAGAAAAAATTTTACATCAATATCGTATACTACTATACTATTAAAAAAATTAAAATGTTGAGTATAGTATAACAATGATTGAATTGAGTTAATCTAAAGTGTAAGATATACTTTGAAGGATAAAATAAAATATTATAACTCTTTATTAGAAAATTAGGAAAATAAATAATTATAAATTCAAATTTTTATTTTTATTTATTATTTATTTAATTATAAACCATTAATATTTTTATTAAAAATTGTGATATTTTATTTTATTTTTTAAACTATATCTTATATTTTAGGAGAAGAAATATCCAATAATGATATATTTCTTTAAAATAAAAAATAAAAAGAAATAGCAATGATATGTTTCTTAAGGGAAAGAGAGATAGGAAAACATACCATGACTCCAAGATTGAATACCCAACCCAACAAAAATCCGAGTGGCACCCCAACCAAATAGTAGCATCCCAAGTTAATATATGCCACGTATGACTGCCACCCCGATCCCACAGCCACCCCTGTTTCGCATTATTTCAACACCCAGACGAAGCCTTAAGTTAACCATCCCGTCTCTGAGAAAATGTACTTCAATACTCATCGTATGCTAAAAATATTAGGACTCATTCTCCTGCTAATTGGATCATTTTAGTGATATTCAGACAAAATGTAAAAATAAATTAATTTGTAAATTTTTGGGTACAAAATTGTGAATCTTATTATGCTTCAAAATCTTGTGTCCACGGGCCAAATGACATGACTCAAATAATTAAAGTAAAGAAATTCAAATTCATATTTAATTATGGGTCAAAATACCAGGTACAATAATTTCAAGTTTTGTTTTTTTTTTTTTTACAATAGTTTAGGATGGTAATTAACTTAATATATATATATATATATATATATATATATATATATATATATATATATATATATATATATATACAAATCTTAAATTCGAATTCCAGACATAATAAGAAATAAAAGTTCTTAAAATGATATTAAATATCATTATATTATTTGACATAATTTCAGGTTAAGTTAATCATGTGTAGATGGAACACCTGATGTATGGTAGCCCTATCTAAGTTGGAACTAAAACAGAAAACTTTAATTTATATTATAAAATTGATACATACTCTCCCACGAGTTAGCATGTTACATACAATTTTCATCTATTTTATTTTAAAATATTGATTGATTATAATTTATAGTCATACATAGGGAATAATCGTTAATTGATTAATAATAGTTAAGATTATTTTTTTAACTAATTGTTCCTAATTATGAAGTATTTTTCTAATTGAAATTAACCAATTGTATAACTTTAATTGAATTTAACCAATAAATTTAACTTCGATCCGTTAAATTTGATTTTGGTCAGTCTCACATTTAGAAAAAAAATTTAAAAATGTTCAAACATATTGATTTAATGGTTAAAATTAATTTATAAACACATTTTAATACCATAATTCTATTAATATAACTATAATAAGATGCAATCAAATATTAAATTATAAAAATGATTAATGAAACTTCAAATATGAACTCTCAACTAAAACCAAATTGACGACTAGCTAATACCCTAAAAAGCTGGATAACTTGATCATTTTAACCAACAATGTTAAACTATTAGCAATGAGGGGTGCTAGTAAGAATTCTAAAATACAAGGGAGTCAATTGTAATATTTTTAAATTTTAGAAGATTAAACATAAAAGGGAACAATTAGCAATGTTAAACTTCCCCACGATAACTTGATCATTTTAAACTATTAGCAATGTTAAGCTCTCTCATGATTTGATATGTTACATACAATTTTCATCTATTTTATTTTAAAATAATTATTATTATAATTCATAGTCATATATAGGAATGATCATCAGTTAGTTAATAATAGTTAAGATTATTTTTTTAATCAATTATTTTAATCATGAATTTTTTTTCAGCATCGAATTAATCAACCATTTCTAATTAAAACTATTAATCAACTGAAATTAACCAATGTATAACTTTAACTAAATTTAATTGAAGAATTCAGCTTTGATTAATTAAATTTAGTTTCGGTCAATTTCAAATTTAGAATTTTTTTTTTAAAAAAATGCTCGAACAAATTGATTTAATGATTAAAATTAATCTATAAACATATTTTAATATCATAATTCCATTAATATAATTTTAATAACATGCAATCAAATATTAAATTATGAAAATGATCAATAAAACTTCAAATTATGAACTTTAACCAAATTGACGACTTGCGAATGCCTTAAAAAGTTGGATAACTTGATCGTTCTAACCAACGATGTTAAACTATTAGCAACGAGGGGTGCTAGTAAGAATTCTAAAATACAAGGGAGTCAATTGAAATATTCTTAAATTTTAGAAGATTAAACATAAAAAGTAATTGAGGTAATACCTGAAAGAACTGGCTGAACACTGTTCAGGAGGATTGTGAAGGCTAAGAGAATTGACAAGTCATTAACAGCATCAAGGACGGCTTTGCTGGAAGAGAATATGTAACCAAATTGGTTATGAAATATCATAATAAGCATCCAGAAGAATATGCCTATCATGATTGAAGTCACCACTGACACCATTGTTGCAAACTTGGCTTCTTTTCCATTCCCAGCTCCTAGCTCATTTGCAACCCTCACTCTATTGCATAAATTCATAATTCAATTATTATTGGAAAATAAGAAGATTTCAATTATTATAACAAAGTTATAATATTTAATATGAATTGAAGTTGCAATTGTGAAGGGATCAATCGAATTACAAGTAAATGAAAGAAAAAAATTGATTACTAAATTTCGAATTTGATTGTAATCTTATAATTGCATCATACGATGTAATAACAGTATACCGACAAAGTTTTCGATTTAATAAAGACTGATTGTGAAGGTTCTCCTTCCATTGCGTATGTATGCAAGTGGCAGTTATTTGAGGTGTAGAGACAATCTAACCTTTTCAGAACAAGTGCTCGGATCATGAGTAATAGTTTTTTTTTTCAAAGAAAAATAATAATTTATTAAATATATATACAAGATTCTAAATTTAAATTTTAAATATAAAAAAAAAAGTTTAAAATAATATCAGTTCAGATGTCACTGCACACTAAAATGTCGAATGTAGTACGGCTGTATCTTCGAACACATGAAATCTCCAAATTAAATACTTGTGGCCTCCATTTGAAGCAAACGAGAACTAACGAGTGTACGTACGGCTGTCAAAGACTTTGGGCTAGGAGGAAGCCTCTCGCATAGTAATAAGATAATGCAAGAATAGGAAAAACATTGAAAAAACTTGGACAGGAAATTCGATTCAAAGATCGATGGGGGCAAATATAATCCAATATTTTTATACATGTGAAATTTAAGAATTAGTAAAATCGTTTTAAATGATACATAAAATTATATGTAAAATTGTAAGAAAGTTAATAAAAATCTCTGATTGTAATAAAATACATGTAATTCCATCGTTCAGATTCAGGAGACCAAGTACAAATTTTGAGTTTTCCAAATAGAATATGGTTTTTGCACGACAAAAACACAATTAAAAACTACAACTATGACGTCAGAAATCTGTATTGGCTATTTTGATAATATTAAAATACTATGTTTATCTTATGCAAGGAATCTTTTTCTCAGCCTACAATATGTAGGCTTTGAATCCGTCCATATGAAATGGGCGGATGGCAGACTCAATAATTGGGCTTTCGCGCAGAAAGTTGGAATAAGTAAAGATATATTACCCGGTTGCAGGCAAAGAATGCCAGAGGAATCATCATCTCCCATCCATTTATCGTCATGCTGCCCAAATAAAACCAAATACTTCAGTCCACCAAAACCATTAAAAAAATTAAAAACAAGAATACTATTTGAATAGTACTAAGAAATTAAAATATAATTTTGTCTGATGTGAGAAGGAGAAAAAAGAAGTAATTTATATATTCAAAGTTTTTACCATATTGACAAAGCATCCACAGCAATCTCAGCGTTCCTTAGATTTCCAGTCATCAATATCAGTACTCTATAGTACCAATTCTCCAAGCTGTAAATGAAAATATCATATCATGCCCCAAACATATAATTAAATCTGCAAAAACAGAGGAAGCAAATTAGGTACCAAAGCATGACTCCAGAAGCAGCAGAGAGGCTGAGGAACTCCCAGAGACCAGAAAACGCTTCAATGGAGAAACCGGTCCAAGTAAGAGGACAACCGCCACAAACAGTGTAACCCAGCAGTCCAAACACCAGAACCCACCAAGAGAAGTTCAAGGTTGCAGCAGTACCAATCAATCCAAACTGGAGCTTGGACACAAACAACCAACTCACAAAAACATGCACAACAAGTCCACCCAGAGACACCCAGGCAATAACCCCAGTTTTCAATTGGCTCTGCAGGAACCTCTGCAGAGGGAACTGAAACGCAAAGCTGAAGTGAAGCGGTATCATCCAGAGGGACACAGTCCCAGAGAGCTCTGCTAATTCCTGAGGTTGTCCCAGTAGCTTCAAAAATGGTGAGGCAAAGAGATAGAGGGGCAAGAGTAATATGCAGCACAAGAAGAGTACAATCCATGAACGCTGCATGTAAACGCCTAACATGCAGTACTTCTTGGCTCCAAATGCTTGCCCACATAGTGTTTCTAAGGCACTTGCCATACCAAGCTGGCATCAAATACAAACCATTACAAATCCAGAATAATGTAATAGTACTGATTGCAGTTAATTTTTTGCATTTGAAATTACATACCAGAAGGCCAAAGTCGAAGCCAATGATGACATTATTGGCAATGGAGATAGCAGCAAGCTCAAGGTCACCCAAGTGTCCAGCAAATGCTTGCGTTATGACTAACATTGAATACGAAGCTACGCGGCTGAAGATTGCTGGGCCCACTATGTGCCAAAGCTTCTTCGATTCAGCCCAGATTCTTCCGAACAGATCTTTGTTTCTCAATCCAACTTTTGAAGAGCTTTCTTCCAACAGAGCAACTTTTGCTTCTTCTAGGAACGAAGAAGAATCGTCGCTCGCCCTTTCTGAGACCATCTTTGAGAACGGAAGATTCCTTCGGATCTTAGAGCTGAAAAATGAGATAGAGAAGAGCAGAGGGAAGGTTATAAAGTAGCAAAAGTGCAAAACTCGAAGAGTGTCCTGTGTTATGTGACGTGAGATTTGTACAATATATATATAGTAAAAAATTATTTAACAAAAATGTGTGAATAATAACTCTTGATTTAAGGCGTGTTTTTGGAAATGTAAGGCGCGATCTTTTAAATGAAATTCTTGACCTTAAAAAAATTAATGTTCTTTAGAAAATGAATAGTTATATCTATTTAAATGACTTCTCATTCAACAGTATTTATAATTCTATAAATAGAAAAATTGGTGAATTTTTAAGTATCCTTAAGATTTTAAAACATACAATAATTTGTCAATCTAAAAAATTGTTAAATTAAAATTATTTAATCACAATCCTTAAATATAAATAATTATAATTAAATAATTTCAATTTAATAATTTTAGAATCTATCATATTATGCTGAATTTTAGAATTCTAATAATATCATAACAAGCATTAAAAAAATTATGTTTTCTTTTATGTGCATATTTTTCTCCTAAATTCCTATCAAGTAGATTTTAATTATTAAAGTAGGATAGTTTCTATCTTTTATTCTTAATTAGATATTATATATTGGGAGTAAAATTTTCGTTAAGTTATCTACGATCAAGTTAAAAAATTACTAAAGTAAATATAATTTTCTAAAACATGTGGCCTAATATTTCCATCCTTCAATTTGTATTTTGTCCATTTTCCTTTTATCTTCCAACAAGTCAGTCTGCTCAGTCACCATTATATACAAGCAAGGTTTTGTCGAGGGCAAAATTCTATACCAATTGAACTTGTCAGGTCGGGTCAAGATGGCTTATCCTTAGATCGGCTTTTATACAGTTCGGATTGGATCGGAGCAATCTGTATCTTTTGCAAGCTTCTATATTGAAAGTCTTCGTCTTATTTGTTTTTGGTCCATAGATAAACAAGCCTCAAGCCTTTATCTAATTTTAAAATATTTTTTATGTTTAAATTTTTTTTAAAAAAATTAAAACTATTTTAAAATACCACGTATTCATTCATAAATAAATTATAATACATTTAAAATATATAACCTTAAAAAATATTACACATAAAATATAAAATATAAAATACTCACAAAATAAAAATATTATTTATAAATATTTTATAACACATTCTAATAAAAATAAAAGTGAAAAAAAGTGATTTTATATAAATTAAGAATTGAGAATTTTAACTTATATAAAATTTAAAAAAATATATATACAAACCAAGTCGGATCGTTCAAATATTGGCCTACGCAAACCACAAGTCACTCAGACCAAGCGCAATTAAATGAATTGCCATTTTAACCGTTCTAATCCCGCGCAGAAGTTCGCCAACATGTAAGCCTGCGCCAATTTTGGCATTTCACCAACTCTAAAAACTCCTATGAAACTTATATGTATTTTGAGTGCGTTTTAAGAGTTATTTAGTTTGCAAAAAAAATAATTTTTTGTGAGAAATTGATTTCTTAGAACATAATTTTCTATGTAAACTTATTGGTAAGTATTCAAAGTTATTTAGTTAAAACATAAGAAATGATACTTTTTAAGAATTAATTTTCTATATAATTCAACTTTACATATATTAATAAAATAATTATTATATTCTTAATATTATAATAAAATAAATTAAAAATTTCTAAGTATTATTAATGAAATTAAATAAAGATAATTTTATTATTATATTCATAAATAATATAAGAAATAGAATTTATCCAAATGAAGGTACATAAATAACCTTTCATATTCTGTACAAAGTATAATTTTTGAAGAATTTTTATTTTTTTAATTTATTAAATAATATTTAATTAAATAATTTATCTCTTTTTTATTTTTTGAAAAATAAAACTTCCAATGCGATTAAAATGAAGCAAACAAGCTCTTCTTATAATGATATCTATAATAGCCATATCTTAGCTATCTGTTTAAAGTATATTTATTTTAATAATGATATTTATATTATTTTCATTGGAAATTGATATTGCTTTTTTATAAACAAAGGGAGTAAAACAAAAGCTAACTAGCATCCATAATACTGATACAAGTTACACAACGAGGAAACAGAACACAAGCACCGGGCCTTAGAAAATGAACAACATCCAAAGGTGGATTAGTGAGAATAATGAGAGGGGCCTGTTGCATTTGCCCTTTCTTGGCCAAATTGAATTATGATATTCATTACTCATTCATTTTCAGCAAGAGTTGTAACAAAAGCATCACGCTGATTAATATTGTACGTTTGGATATTAATTAGAGAGTGATGCTAATTGGTATCCACACGTACCATATTAATACCTCTCTAATTAATATGATTCATTAAATGTCAATGACCATATTCTAAGAGAGAAGATGTGATTGACAGTGAAATCAAGGTAGTCTGTTCATTGATATGGCATCTGTTATAAATATTATTTCTAAAGTTTTTCCTTCTTTATAGTTTGGATTCAAACGGGTTATATAATTTAATATTTCTGTCGTTTGGATTCAAACATATTAAGTGGTTATTATCCAAGGTGGAGTTTATATTATTTTATTAATTTATTTATTTATTTTAAGAATGTGAAAAGGAAATAGAAATATGTGAATAATAAGTAACCAATAATAATAATTAAAAAAGGGTTACTTCTATGAGAAGCACATGCAAGCAGGCAGAGAAGAAAAGGACAAATACAGCTTATGCGCTATTGAGCACAGCCAATCAAACAATATATGTCAGCTCCAAATTGTAGTCATTGCTTACGCCATTTTCTGTAAGCAGGCATCTGTTCTTATCAAAGGACCCCTGTTGGCCAGGCTCTACTTTTGTTGTTTTTTCAGAAAGTAGTGAAAAATTTTCAAGGGAATTAATTTTTTTTTAGAGAATTTTAATGTAATCGTCAAAAATTAATAATCATTTTAATCAAGTTTCTAAAAGTAATTTTGTATCACTCCCTCAAAATAACTTAGCAATTAAATGTGATTTTTTCCTAACTCTTTCCAAACGAAATCATCATTATTGAAAGATTTATTTTTCATAAAATTTTCAGATGTAGAGCTGACTTTAAACCATCTCTCTAGTAAACGTCAATTTCAAACACAATGTCAATAGAGACGGGATTGTTTTTTGCATGCAACTCATATATGATAAAGTAGGATTCAAACTTTTGTGTGGCATCGGTTGTCTTTATAAATGTGGTCTTAATTTGAGAACAAAATAGCAACTGCAAGAATATTTCTTCAATAATAAGCAATTAATTTGCTTGGCCGGAGTAACAATAGCCAGCCAACAGTCTTTGGTTCACGTGGATTAGTATTTTTATTTTTCTTTTAGTACTTAATCAAAGCATTAAAAAATTATTCAGAAGTTGCAATTTCATCATTTAAAATTGCATTTAAAAATTATTCAAAAAAACTTTCATGTGTATATAAAATTACACTATTTAAAAAGCTTTAGAAATATTAAAAATAATAAATTTCACAAAACTTATAAAATCTACGTGATTTTTCTAGTACCTAATCAAAGCATAACCTTTCTTTTATTCAGCCTTGATTTTAGAAGATATATAATATAGAGAAATATTTGCTACACTCTCTAAAAATATTAAAAATAATAAAATTCACAAAATTACAAAATGCACATAATTTTTTTTAAGTATCTAACAAAAGCATAACCTTTTTCTTTTTAAGCCTTGATTTTAGAAGAAATATAGAAAAATGCTTACTACACTCACTTGTCTGGACAGTGATCACAAAATTGTGAACTTTTAGATGAGAGAGTAGGCAAAAGTACCAATTTATCATTTTTCTAGAAATTTTTTTTTATTTTATCGTTGTTTTGAAATATTTTACCAAAATACGCACACAGCTGAAGGGCGCTACGTTGAATGGCGCTCATGGGAAGAAGATATGTCACACTACATAATGCCTTTGGAGCAAAATTTACAAGCCGAAGGTGCCATTGGAGCAAAATTCGCAGGCCGAAAGCGCTAAGATGAATGGCGTCCTTGCAGCTTGAAGGCGCCAAACACAATAGCGCCCTCGCTATATGGAATTTGGAAGGGGTTATTTAAGTAGAACTTGTAAAGAACTATGCCGCCACAAGTGTCGGACTAAATTCGGGAAAAAGTTAGCTTCTAGATTGGGTCGAGCGTTGGACACGAGAGCTGACCGCTTCGGCCTCTTTCTCTAGTAGTTTTTTATGGAGCCTTTTTCATTTTAGGGGCTATATTACGATAACATTAATTAAAATGATTTTCGGCTAATTAGAATTGATTGATTAATTTATTAAATTAGCTAATTTTGGTCTTTGATTATCATCTTATTTAAGCAGTTAATTAATTTAAAATTAATCATTCCTAAAATATTGGTGATAGCGGTATTTTTAATTAGCTATTTTATAAATAATATATAAAAAATAAATTTTTCTTAATTAATTTTAGTATTTCTAACTTTATCCTCCTAAATTTAAAGCACTCATGTTAATTTCTTAAAATAAAATTTAATAACTATAAAAATTATGTTAACTTAATTTTAAAAAAATTAATCTATAATAAACTATAATAATATATTATTTTAAAAATATTAATTTATAAAATAATATATAAATTTTAAAATATTAAAATATTATCAAAATAAAAAATATTCAAATAACTTATAAATATATTCATATTCTTATTTATCATTTTATATAAAAATAGCTAATCATAAATATTTGATTTTGCTAAATATTTTTATTTAAATAGTTGATGCAATTAATTGGTCAAATCAATTAATAAGATCAATTATTAGTTAATAATTAATTAAATTAATTAATTATATTAACTGCTAACATAATTAGCTAATTATAAAATAAAATCAAAATTATTTGTTTTAAATTGAAAAATATGAGGTGTTTGGTATATCCAAGAAATAAATTTTTGTAGAAAATCAAATTTTGTAAGGAATAATTTTTTATATAAATTTTTTGAGAAATACTTAATATTATTTTAGTGATATTAAAAAATAATATTTTTAAGAAATTATTTTTTATATTTTATTTAATTTAAATTTAAAATTTTAAATATATATTTAACATTATTATAATACATATTAATAGATTTTAATTGTAACTAATTCAATTTAATAAGAATAATTTTTTTATATTCATAAAGAATACAAAAAATAAAAACCCACACAAGAATTGTTTGGTTTGTGAAAAAAGTAAAAACTCACATAAGAGTTATTTGATTTGTACAAAAAGTAACTTTTCATAGAAAAATAAATTTTTTAAAAATTAAATTCCTATATAAATTTTTTGAAATATGTTTATATAGGAAGTTAATTTTTAAAAAATTTAATTTTTTATGAAAAGTTACTTTTTGTACAAATCAAATAACTCTTATGTGAGTTTTTACTTTTTTCACAAACCAAACAATTCTTGTGTGGGTTTTTATTTTTTGTATTCTTTATGAATATAAAAAAATTATTCTTATTAAATTGAATTAGTTACAATTAAAATCTATTAATATGTATTATAATAATATTAAATATATATTTAAAAATTTTAATTTAAATTAAATAAAATATAAAAAATAATTTCTTAAAAAATATTATTTTTTAATATCACTAAAATAATATTAAATATTTCTCAAAAAGTTTATATAAAAAATTATTCCCTACAAAATTTGATTTTCTACAAAAATTTATTTCTTGGATATACCAAACACCTCATATTTTTCAATTTAAAACAAATAATTTTGATTTTATTTTATAATTAGCTAATTATATTAGCAATTAATATAATTAATTAATTAATTTAATTAATTATTAACTAATAATTGATCTTATTAATTGATTTGATCAATTAATTGCATTAACTATTTAAATAAAAATATTTAATAAAATTAATTATTTATAATTAGCTATTTTTATATAAAATGATAAATAAGAATATGAATATATTTATAAGTTATTTGAATATTTTTTTATTTTGATAATATTTTAATATTTTAAATTTTATATATTATTTATAAATTAATATTTTTAAAATAATATATTATTATAGTTTATTATAGATTATTTTTTTTAAAATTAAGTTAACATAATTTTTATAGTTATTAAATTTTATTTTAAGAAATCAACATGAGTGCTTTAAATTTAGGAGGATAAAGTTAGAAATACTAAAATTAATTAAGAATAATTTAATTTTTTATATATTATTTATAAAATAGCTAATTAAAAATATCGTTATCACCAATATTTTAGGAATGATTAATTTTAAAATAATTAATTGCTTAAATCAAATGATAATAAAAGATCAAAATTAGCTAATTTAATAAATTAATCAATCAATTCTAATCAGCCGAAAATCATTTTAATTACTGTTATTTTGATATAGCCCCTAAAATGAAAAAAGCTCCATAAAAAACCACCAGAGAAAGAGATCGAAGCGATCAGCTCTCGTGTCCAACGCTCGACCCAATCTAGAAGCCAACTTTTTTCCAGATTTAGTTCAGCACTCGTGGCGGCGCAGTTCTTTACAAGTTCTACTTGAATAACCCCCTCCAAATTCCATACAACAAGGGTGTCATTGCGTTTGGCGCCTTCAAGCTGCAAAGACGCCATTCGCCTTGGTGTCTTTGGCCTGTGAATTTTGCTCCAAAGGCGCCATGTAGTGTGGCGCCTCTTCTTCCCATGAACGCCATTCAACGTGGCGCTCTTCAGCTGCGTGTATATTTTAGTAAAATATTTCAAAATAATGATAAAATAAAAAAAAATTTAAAAAATGGTAAATCGATACTTTTGGCGAGAGAGTAATTATAAAGTGAAATTTACGAAAGTGCGAATAATATTACTAAGTATTTGGACTCAGTCTATTTAAGTAACAGTTAATGGACCGCCACAAACGAACACAGGCTGGATGAAAAGAGTATAACATGGGCAACAGATATTGCAGACTTCGTTGATAGAAAACAACGGAAAAGCATTGAGTTCTGTTTCGGGCCTTGTGGGCTCAAACACGCAACCAATTCTATTCTGGACTATCCTTCTTACCAATCCTGAAATTTTCAGAATTGGGGGGGGGGGGGGGGCCGGGGAGGGGGGACAATTTCCAGAATGCTATTGGTCACAAAATTTTCTACTTTTCTGCTATTACGAAAATATTTTAAGATATATTATCAAATTAAATTACTATAAATATAAAAAATGAGACTTGAAATTAAATTTAAAATTTTTTATATTTACTATATTAAATTTGACAAATTTATCTTATCATCCTATATTTGATAATAATTCTTAATGTATATTTAAAATTATATTTTGATTTTCATTTTTAGCGTATATAATATTATTAGTAAATATTTAAAAAAATTATTTATTTTTCAATCAAAGTCGTGTCTATGAGTATGTAAGTAAGGCACTTGCCTTAAGTTCCTAGGCCCCACTTATAATTTTTATTTTATTTTATATGTCATTGGTCAATGACTAACATACTAGTAATTGGATAAGAGAAGTGGCTATTCCTCTTTCAAGACACTAACATATAACACTATCACTATTAAGCTTAAAGTTATTTTTTTGTCCACCTTATTAATTAAGGAATACCATATCATGAGTTAATGAAATACATACATAATTTAGTTGCAGATTTAGATGTTTTATTAAGAAATTATATGTTAGTAATCCAATGGCAATATTATGTTTGCACATTATTATCAATTAATATTTTTTAATATTATAATTTATAACAATTATTTTTTTAACTATATATACTATAAAATTTTAATATTTTCTTTTCAAATTTTTTAACTCTCACATTTTGTCCTCTCTTCTCATTCTTATCTTCATACTCTTTTAAAGTGAATTCTCAAAGAAAATTGATATCAAATTATTACAATAAATAGTATGATGTGCAATTCTCTTTGCTTCCAAGTTTTTAAATTCTATCATTTCATCATTTTTTCTTATTTGCTCTACATATATATTTTATTTATATTTTTATTATTATTTTTATTTTATTTTATTTTTATACTTTGTAACAATAGAAGATGTCAAATAAAAAGTATGAATTTGGCTTTGAAAAATTAAAAAGAAAAGTTAAAAAGTTAATTCAATCTCAACATAGTGCTCTTGATAAATTTATTACTATTCATAAAAGGAATGTAATAAATAATTCGATTGATGAAGAAATAATAGAACAATCACTTGTAGATGATGTTGAAAATACTAATAGTCCTAATTCTAATCAAGAACAAGTAGAAGATAAAAATTTAAATGAAGATAATTTAGTAGAAGTGAATGTTGAGCATAATAATACATCAAGTGAAGTTCCTAAAAATATTTATAATCCAAGGTAATGGAAAAATATTGATGAAAACTTTAGAGATTTAATAGTAAAAAAAAATATAATTACATATGACAATTTACAATTTTCAAAAGACGAAAATAATAGACATTTTTCTTCATCCGTTTACCAATGAATATTGCCAAATGGAGAAAAAAATATAATAGAAGATAGCTAGTTTATTCGAGAGATTTAGATAGAGTGTATTATTTTTATTATAAGCTATTTTGTTCAAAAAGTAGTGTCAGTTAACTAGCTAATGAAGGGACTAGAGATTGAAAAAATGTTGGTTCCAAGCTTAAAAGTCATGAAATAAGCCATGAACATATCACTAATATGGCCAAATGGATTGAACTAGAAAATAGATTGAGAAGAAAAAACACAATTAATAAAAATTTACAAAAATAAGTTAATAAGGAAAAAGAATATTGGGAAAAGGTTTTACTTAGAATTATAGCTATAGTCAAATATTTTTCCAAAAATAATCTAGCTTTGCATGGGACTAATAAGAAAATATATGGAAAAGACAATGATAACTTTTTGAGTTTGATTGAGATGCTTACAGAATTTAATCCAATTATGTAAAAGTATATTAGGTGCGTAAAAAATGATGAACTTCTGTAAATTACTTGAGTAATACTATGCAAAATGAACTTATAGAATTACTAACTTCCCAAATAAAAAATATAATAATAAAAAAAGTTAAAAACGCAACATATTTTTCTATTATTCTTGATTATACTCCTAATGCAAGCCATCAAGAACAAATAACTCTCATTTTGAGATGCATTGATACTTTGAATTATCTAATAAAAGTAGAGGAATAACTTTTAAAATTTTTAAAAGTTGATGATACATTGAAAAAAAAAAGGTCTTTTTAATGAGCTTATTAATGTCCTAAAAAAATATGAGCTTGATATTGATGACATAAAGGGATAAAGTTATGATAATGGATCCAACATGAAAGATAAAAATCAAGGAGTGTAAATTGGACATGAATCCTTAAGCATTTTATACACCGTGTGGATGCCATAATTTAAATTTAGTTTTATGTGATATAGGCAATTCATCTCCTAGAGTTATTTTTTTTCTTTGGAGTTTCTACAATGCATTTATTCTTTGTTTGCTTCTTCCACCAAACAATAGAAAATTTTACAAGATAACATATGTAAGCTTTTTATTAAACCATTATCTCAAACTCAATGGGAAAGTAGAATTGAAAATGTTAAAATGATAAAGTTTCAAACACAAAAAATAACAAATGCTTTTATTCAATTATCAAAATGTAGTGAAGATCCTAAAATAAAAAATGAAGTTATATGTTTAGCAACTTATGAGATTCAAAATTTTGAATTTTTATTAGGAATGAATATTGGTATGATGTATTGTTTGCTATTAATTCTATTATTAAGATCCTATAGTTTAAAGATATGCATGTAGATATTGCTATAAATAATTTAAGAGGCCTTATTGCTTATTTGAAAAGTTATAAGGAAAATGGCTTTGCATCTGCTTTTGACTCCACAAAAAAAATTGGCTATTGAAATGGACATAAAGCCTAAATTTTGTGAAAAGCATGTAATTCATAAAAAATGACATTTTGATGAAAATATTAGTGATGAAATCATGTATTCAGTTAAAGATTCTTTTCATATCAAATATTTTCTATACATATTAGATTAATCTATTTCTTCTATTAAGACTTAATTCAAACAATTTTTAGAATATGAAACTATCTTTAATTTTTTTTTAATCCAAAAAATTTAAAACTTTGGATGAGGATTAATTGCAAAAATATTGTATTAATCTTGAAAAATTTTTAAGTTTTAATGAACATTCTGATATTGATATTTTTTTATTTATTTTTAAAATTGAAAGTATTGAGAGAAGTGTTAATAGAAAAAATTAATACTCCAATAAAAGTATTAATTTATATTAAAAGATTATATTCATTTTTAAATACATGCATTACTTATAAAATATTATTAATAATACTTGTAATGATTGCTACTACTGAAAGAAGTTTTTCAAAATTAAAATTACTTAAATCTTATCTGAGATCAACTATGTTACAAGATATATTAAATGGATTAATTCTATTATTTATTGAAAGTGAAATGTTGGAATCACTTTATTATAAAATTTTGATAAATAATTTTGCAATTCAAAAATTTGATGATTTTATATTATACTGGATCCCCTTTAATAATTTTGTTTAAAATTTCAAAATGTCTAGACACAGTCGTGCTTCCTATTTGTTTCATTAGTGTAAAAAAACATAACTACCAAAAACAAAAGAAAAAGAATCACCATTGGAGCATCCTTGCTAAGCTTAGAAACATGTTCATAGGTTCGTTCCTTCTAGATTAAAATTATAGTATTTGTTATTCTAAAACATTGGGGCATATTCGACATTGTCGGACTTGTAACGCATGAAACTAACAAATAAAAATACAGGAATGCATTAAAAGATTTCAATTATAATTGCAATATTTCATTTTCAGGTTCATTTCAATCTATAATTTTCTAATTTTTTTTAAGGGAAATACATAGTATGACTACGTAATCCGTTGACGGAAAAATCTTATTAATATATCAGGTATTCTATTATTAATTCGTCGCCACTTGATATGGGTTAAAAAATTAAAATTTAGAAACAGATATAAAAAGAAGCCATTCATTACAATTCATTTGTTTTTTAACACGTCCCGATCAATACAGTGCTTAATACGTTGCTAAATTTGGAGGGAAGAACCATCATCATTTTTTAAAAAGTGAAATTAAAGTTAAATTTGACACGCAATTTCTCCCTCTTTATCTATAACTTTGTACAATTTTAAGTGTCCGTGGAAAGCAGCTTTTTCATCTTTTCCTTGTAAAAACAATATATAATACTCATATTAGTAAAGTTGTGTTTCAGAGCTTAGGAAGGAGAACACCTGGTTCCGGAAGAAAAGAAAATTACGCATTTTAAACTTGTTTAAAAAGAGTGACTCGATTCAAATCGCATTTGATATTTCTTTAATTTTTTTATATTCAAATTTTGATTAATGATACTTATATGTATATATTTAATAATTTAATTATTTTTAAAATTAAAAAAAATCATATATTGGCGGAAGACCTTATCTTCTGTGGATTTCATATTATTTTTTAGCTAAAAATGTATGACTTATAACATAGAAGGTAATTACATTTGAATCAATTTAAACCCATAAATTTTGCAGTGGACTTGGGCCGGTTACAAACTTTTTATGTGGAGCCTTTTTTTTTGCTCAAATTTATGTGGGTGAGCTCACGCTTGTAAATTTAATTATTTTTTTATTTTAAAATATTTAAATTTTTTAATTTAATTCAATAGTTTAATAAAAAAATTTGTAATATTATTTAATTAATTCATTACACAAAATGAGAAAATTAATTAATTAATTATAATTTATAAAAAATATTTTTTTAATCTAATCTAATCTAATATTCCTTTAAAAATTTTATACCTTTTATTACATTTAAAATTTGATTTTTAATTTTTATGTGTATGAGTCTAATAATTTAATTATTTTTACTATTATAAAAAATAAATAAATAATGTGAGCTAGGCGCAAGGTTCATCCAATTTTATCTATTAAAATTGTGAGTTTATGTAAATAAGACCATATAAATCGACACTTGCATTACATAGACTTGCGACGTCCGGTCAATTTATGAATGAATACTGACTGGATTGAATTGCAAGTGGAATCAGTAGAAGAAATTAAAGGAAGCTTCAATCTCAATCGATTGTGGGTGAAATGGATCCTTACTAATGTAAGCAGACACATGGAACCACATCATTTCATAAACCCATTAAATCGTCTGGAAAGTAGTTTGGCATCACTTAGGAAGCCCGCCCTGCGTTGCCATGACGCAATTAACCTTTTCTCTCTCAACCTCTCAACTTCTTCTCTTGTTTTAATAGCATTCTTTACCCCCAGTTAGGGTGGGCAAATGTAGAAGTAAGGATGATTTGTTTGTTTTTTCAATGGCAAATATTTTTTAAAAAATATAATTATAAAATATCAAAGTAGAAAAAATATAATATTCATGTGATTTAAATATGTAGTGAAAAATAATATTTTTTTTTTAAAAAATTATTTTTCCCCATTATAATATTAGGTATCACAATTTTTAGGAAAAATTATATTTTTTCCACATGTACTTTCTAAAGTTAATACTTTATCTACTTAAATTTTTTTATCTAATTTTTTATAGAATATTTTATAACAAATGAGTTAAGTGAACTTAAAAAAAATCACATGGAAGCAAATTAAATTTTTTTCGTATATATGTGAATTGATGATCATTACTTTTAGTTGGGATTAAAAATATATATTAGTCATGTCTCTTTAATTTAAATCTGCAAACTATAATGTTATATTGTTTTGTATTGCAAGATTAAGATATATAAATCTCTATTAAAAATTCTCAACATTAATTTACTTAAATATAGAAAAATTATACTTTATCAACATATGATTTCACTTGATTTCATTTAATTCGTTTATTTTGAAGATTTTCATTAAAAATTAGATGGAAAAAATTTTAGGTAGGTAATGTGTTAATAGTAGAAAGTGTGAGTGGGTAAATTGTAATGTTTGAAAATAAAAATAGGCTAACTGAAAATCAACAAAATTACAAGCAGAGAAAATATAATTTTCCCTAAATTTTATTCAAGATATAGAGGTGACATGTCATTTATTTACTTATAAAGAAGTAAATGAATTTTTTACAACAATACTACTACGAAAGTGTAAATAAATGTCAAACTCTTAATAAAAGTGACGTCAATTTTTAACTAATATCTAAGCGAGTATTGTTATATATTAGTTTCAATGTTAGTTATGTAACTAATGTGAAAGAAAAAGAGCATTAATTCTTTTATCAAAAAAATAAATGATGTCATTTTTTAAGATAAATATAACGTGGAAAGATATGGTGTTAATTATTAAAAAATAAAATATGTTGCTTATTACCATAAAATTGTCATTGAAACTCGATATTAGCCATTGGTGTTTTAAAAATATAATATATAATGTCTTATACTCCACATTAGTTTTATTAAATAATCGACGTGGTATGATTTGCTCATTTAAAACATTTTGTTCTTTCCTTTTGATTCTACAGTATCTCAAACTATTTCTTACTATACTACTTTCAATTTCAAAATGCCCTATTTTATCTCCTTTATTTTGTATAGTTTCTCATAACACTTTTTATTACATTACTCCTAAGTTCAAATACATATAGAGCACCCCTACATAATCCTAAATTCATTAATCCAATAAAAAAAACTCACTAGAAATAGAAGTCACATTTCCCATTATACTAAACAATCCCAATTTTAGCAATTTCATATAATAAGGATATTGAAAGCAATAAATCATATAATACCTGACAAGACCAAGGAAGAAAAATTGCACTATTGTATATTGGCATAAAAGTAAACCATGTTCAAATCATAAAAGGAAAAATGCATGAGCATATGACAATTTAATAGTTGCAACAATCGTAAAGAAAAGGTTTATTGGTGAAAACATAATCACATTCAAATTTTCCTAAATATTTTTTTGACTAAGGACCTTCAAATCCTTATCCCTTCATCTTGATTATCTCTCATATGAAATTTACATTAACAAATAGAAATAATTAATGAAATATAAACTAATAAATAAATAATTATGTACGTAAGCATAACTTTAAAAATAAGAATATTAGTACCTTAAAATTATGTTAGAAAATTTCTTGGAATAATCGTTAACCTATATCTTTTCATTATGATCTTTTTATACATAAAACTCCTTGAAATTACCCTAATGATTAATCAAATGAAATTTTGATGAAAAAAGGATATGTCATCAATTTAGTAGTTATATCTTGTTCATCCTCATTACTAATAATCTTTCTCTTCCCCTGAAGAACTATAAACCATTTTTTGTTAACCAAATCTATTACATAAAATATTTATTTTGCTTAGGATGTTACTATGAATACAAAACCAAAACACATTTATATAAGAAAATAAAGCAAACATAATATCATTGTAAGTTGTACATGTTCCTAGCATGAATCCGACACCTAAATGCATATATACATTTATATGTAACAAAATTACAACCCTAATCCTTTAAAACTAAACATTTTCTAAGCACAAGCCAATGCCTAAAACAAATTCATACATTTATATACAAGTTTTCAATGTAGCTTATTTTGTGTCTAAGTTTATAGTGCATATTCACGAGTCAACAAAGCATCATAAACATTTTACCAATATATCCAAACTTCAAACTTTATCATCCAAAGCTAAAATTTTTGCAAATGCAAACACATAACTTTGACAAAAAACATCATACATTTAGAACAAAAATATTAAAATACTTGGTGAGTATAGTTTGTTAGTAGAGAAAAGTAAAACAAAAATATTTTGTGCCTAGGTTTATAGTGCATATTCATGAGTTAACAAAGCATCATAAATATTTTACCAATACATCCAAACTTCAACCCTAATCATCCAAAGATAAAAAATTTGCAAGCACAAACATATAACTTTAACAAATAGTACCATACATTTAGAACAAAAATATTAAGATATTTAGTGAGTATGCTTTGTTAGCAAAGAAAAGTAGAAGAAAAACTTGTGCTTCATAATTTTCTTAAAAAAAAAATTGGGCTTGAAAAAGCTTCCTATTAGAGGAATTTTAAGTCTATAAATGTAATGGTGCTTAGTGGGTTGGAAGCCTATGGGTCAAATGGACCAATTCACCAGCTTTTTGCACAATGAGCCTAATAAATTAAATCTATTAAAAACAGGCCTAAATGAGTTAACTTGCACAGGCTACAGACCAAAGTAAACCAATTTTAAATGGACCAAGTTTGTATAAAATATATATTTAATAATTAAATAATATATACATTTAAAAAATAACTTATCAAATATTTTATATTATAATTTAATATAAAAAATAATTTAATTATCAAAAAATTAAACATAAATAATTAAATAATTAAACATAACACAAATAAAAATAAACAATAAAATTAATGAATATAAAAATAAAACTTATAAATATAAAATAAAATAATAAATATAAAAATATAAAAAATAATAAAAATAAATATAAGTTAAAATATTAAAAAAGAGCATACCTGCAAATCGACTATGTTTAAATAGATTTCAACAGCTCATCCATTAAACACCCTTATGCAAATGATACCACAACATTTAACATTTCTATTGCATTCTCTTACTAATTCTTTTGTAATTTTTATGGGCGAGAACGTGATAATGCAAAGCAACATCATTTTCATTTCCATGTCAGTTATTTTAAACAATCTAAAATTTAAAATAAGATTGGATAAACCACATTAGCTTTAAAACATTAATTCCATTATGAAATATTGTTGTTTAAATAAAGACAATGTTATCCTACTAAAAGAAAATTTAACATAAGTTAACTAAAAAAATTAATGTTTGATGTGTACTTTTACATATTAGCTATTTAAACAAAATTGACATTGTAAAATTTTCAGATGTTGGTAATAGTAATAGTAAACAATTGGCATCTTTTCATCAAAATTTTTTTAGATAAAAATTACATTATTTTATAGAAATATTTATTATAACTTAAAATTTTGATTATAAGTAAAAATCTTAGTGTCGTTTCCTAAGGCATATTTTTTCTATACAATTGTAACAACTAGTTTACAAATTAAGTATAACTAAGACATCAATTATTTGTTAGAACTCCAACATTTTTTTTGTGATTTTTTTTATTCAAGATACACTATCTATAATCCAAAGCAGTATAAATTTTGTAGAAATTATGATAATGGTTATTTGTAACAACCCAAATGTCTTGTTCTAATGAAAGTTTTTCTTATACAAGCAAATGCAAACAACAAAATTTTAATGTAAATTTAAAAAATAAATGAGAAAGGAAATAAACAATTATGAAAATATATTCTACAATTTATTTATTCCTATATCATTATATCAATATATACATAAAAAATACTATTACTTACAATGAACTATCAAGATAAAGAAATATTGCTAATTCCCTAATATCAATCCATGTATATTTGCCCTATCCTCATTGTCAATTCTCTTAGGTTTGATAAAACTCCATTCAAATCTCAAATTTTCATATGAAATTTAGGTAGTATATTTATCTTTATTACTAATATTAGAATTTAGTGGAATATTAAGATCACCTTCTGATTCTTACTATATGTTTAGAAATATTATAATTCTGGTTAAAGGTTTTGCATTCTGTAATATTCTTTGCTTTGATATGTGGGTAAATGTAATATATTAGTGAAGATTTACTAAAATATGAAAATAAAAGATTTCAAAGAATGCAAGCAAGTCCTTCAATAAGATTTACAATAATTCTAAATGTGTAAAAAGAATTAAAAGATAAATTATTTTAATATTTCACTCAAACTCTAAAGTTAGAAAATACAGGTTAAGTCATCATTGAGATTTTTTAAATGGAAGATGAGAGAAAATTTTATAAGTATTATGCAAAACCTCAAATATTGGTTTTTAACCTAAAACTAACATCTTACTTATGCTTTATTTCTAGGAAATTAGCAGTTGTCATACCTTTTAATATTAATAAAGTCTAAATCTGACATGTAAACTTTTTCCGTTTCTAAGTCAAACACTTGAAATGCCTTTAAACAACAATTACCTTAAAAATTAACATCTTAATTTTGTGATTTCCCTTTAATCTTTTAATTGTCATAAACAAAGACATCAATTCATTCCGAAATCAATATGAAAACATTTGACATTTTCCTTATCATATTTTTGAAATATCTTTAGATGATAGTTATTTTAAAATCAATGTTTGAAGTTTTCTCATTTTTCTATAATCTTTAAATGTGATAATTTTAAACATCAATTTCGTGTAAAATCAACATGTACATTTTTTTGTTTTTCCAATAAGGTATTTGCAATACCTATAGATAACTATTAAAAATTGATGTTAAAAGTTTGATGTAAATATTAGTTAATTTAAAAATCAACCTTTGAAATTTTTGTGGGAATTAAAATACTTATTTGTATACATAACTGACATTTTAAATCTTCTTATAACTTAAAAAATGACATCATGTGAAAATAAATGTCAGTTTTGCCTTTAGCCAACATCTATTTGCATTTTTTATAATAGTGTAGATGAATTCCAAAAAAATAAATAAGACCTTAAATATAGTGAGTTCTTATAGGAATAATGATATAAATGGCACATTTGTGCTCTTTTTTTAATTATAGGGTTAAAGGTGAAAAAAAACTAAAAAATAGATATTAACCATTTGCTTAGTTGTAAAGAAGAAGAAAAGAAATGAAAGAAAATAATAAGAAAATAATTTTCTCTTTTTTTAATTGGAGCAAAGAAAATAAGAAGAAAAATTATTTTTTATTTTAATTTTTAGAAAAAAATTAAGAAAAAGGAAAATTAAACTAAGTTAAATGATAATTTTATCCGATAAATCAATAAGTTAATTTTCAATTTAAATAAAATCAAGAATAAAATTATGATAAAATAATTTTTGACTCATTTTCTATCCAGATGTGGTAAGAAAATTTTTTGTTGGAATTTATTTATTTTTTAAAATCTTTTTCTCTTCCATCCTTTTTTACCTTATAACCAAGAAGGAAAATATTATTTTTTTACTTATTTTATTTTTCATATTTTTTGTTTTCACTCATTTTCTATAAAAACAAGTAAATGACAAGGGTATGTTTGTTTTACTAAAAAAATAGATTTTGATAAAATATAATTATAAATTTTTAAGATGATAGAAAATGTTATATTTATTATATATTAAATGTGGAAAGTATGATAGAAAATAAGATCTTTTGAAAAAGAAAAACTTGTTTTCTATCAAATTCTTTGCATTTAACATTACACATCTAAACTATTTTTCACTATTTTTAATATTTTTTAACTATATTCTTATCCTAAAAAATAAAAAGAGCCTAAAGTGTAAAATGTAATTTAATATTTTTAAAAAGATAAATAAATCATTATCAATAATTGATTAACTCAGTAGGATGATGAGTCTCAAGATATTATAAGCTCAATAAAATGATTTGACTTAAATCCTTGAATGTATCTTAGAAGGATTTGTTGTCCAATATTTCTATCTTGCATGGGATTAGTCTCATACCTAATAAAAAAAGGTATGTGGATGCTTTGTATACAAATAAAGAACTATTATAATTATTGATAAAAATAAAAAAATAATACTACTTTTTTAAGATAATTGATTTTCTATTTATCCAATTCTAAACTCTTAATTATTTACATTATATTCTAAAATATATTTCATACTGGTAAGAAAAAAACAATTCACTTAACATCAAAAGGCTCCTAATCATTAATAAATAAAATTAAGAATAAAATTTTATTTTGATCCCTATAAAATTAAATTTATATCAATTTAGTCCCTCACTAAAATTTTTTATTTATTTAATCCCTATAAGATTAATTGTCTCTTCATATAAAAATTCAATAGCTTTATCTCATGCATGGAATGACTAAGTTTTAATATGACATTTATCTTATAAAGATCAAATTGATACTAACTTTTAGTGAAAAATCAAAATTGATATAAAATCAATATTATAATAACTAAAATAATATTTTAATCTAGAAATATATGTGATGAGATTTATAGTTTTTCTAGCCACATGAAGATTGGAGTTTCTTTAGAAAAGGCATATTTATAAATAAAAATATAAAATAATCATATTTTTATATTAAAAAAGAAAATATAATGTAAAATTGATTGTAAAAATTATGTAACCATGAAAATTTATAATTTTATAAAAAAAATACCAAGTATATTTAATATTATAATAATAAGTTTAATAAATTATACTCACTTTATTTTAAAAATTAATTCAATAATAATAATAAAGTATAAAATATTTATATATATATTTTAATAAATTTTTAGATGATAAATATTAAAATTTAATTTATTAGATGTTAAAACTTTAGATACTTATATAGTTTTAAATAAAAATATAATTTAATATATTATATTTTATAATAAAAAATTTGATAAGAATCTTTTTTAAATAATATCAAAATTTTTAAAAATATCAAATATAAATTAAATATAATAATATTTTTAAAAATCTAATAAAATATTTTTGAGAAAATTTCTAATGAATCAAATATGAAAATATTATATTATTATTAATTAAATTTTTAAGAATTATATTATCACGAATATACATTTTCGTAAGAATATAAGATTCCACAAATTGAACACCACTTAAAAAAACTCATAACTTTTTTAAAAAGTTAAGAATAAAAGTGATAAAACTTATAAATTTTTATAATTGGTTTTTATAAAATGTTACAATTATATACATAGAGAGAGAGATGGTTGTAACTGTAATACTTTTAAATTCATATAAAAATTATAATATTTTGTAAAAAAATTTAAATTTAATTTCATATCAATAATAGTTTAAAAATTTTACAACAACGCTATATCAAATTTAAATTTTAATAAGAAATTGTAAACCTCATGTGTAAAAGCGCGCATATTCCAAAGTTTCGGGTCTTTCTCGAAGAAAGAACGTGCTTCAGCTTTCGATGCTATGAGATTGGTTTAAGCCAATCAGATTGATGGTAAGTGCTTGGCCGGGACCACATCAATCCTAAAGTCACAAGCAGTAGCCAATGGCCACATAGACGCCCCCTCTAGAATTTGTAACGCTGCAAACATGTTAGATATAATTAAATCCATTTATAGGTACGACTTGGGATTGGTTAATCTCCTAATCCTTACCTTTACCATAGGTTAGATTCGTGGTTAGAATATAATATTTTTTTTATCTCTGTTCATAAAAATTTTTTATATCAGTTTAATTTTCATAAAATAAAATTTTTTAAATTTCAATTTTTTAACACAATCAATTAATAATTTATTTTATGTATAAAAAACTAAAATTTAAAAATTTCTAATCTTATACAAGTAAATTAATATAAAATTTTAATTAAAGATAAAATTAATAAAAATTTAATATTGCTGGACCAAGGTAGAGCTTCAATTTTAATCTTTATATTATTACACAAAGGTAGTGAGATCTTAGGAGACATGCTCGTTACATATACTCCAATTTGACCAAAAGGGCATTAAGATAAATTTGCTTCTAACACATGTGGGCATAACCTGGTAACGGATTCTTTACATTTCGGAAGGGGGGGGGGATTTAGAAAACAAAAATTGGATCTGAGAACGCAAAGGAAGAACAAGAAGAAATGACTGGGAGATTTCACGTAAAAGAATAACAAACTGTTTTATTCATTCTATTATTAGATGTACACCAGAATCACAGTCATCTACATACACTGTGTCAACACAAAAACAATGAACCACCCAAATAATCAGCAGCAGCATCAAAATCACCCTCCAAATATATAGAATGAACAAACACAAGACAGTAAGACCAAAATGAAAATTCAAAGAAGAAATTAAAATACTACCCAACAAGATCAGAGTAGAAGAATCAAATAGATCCACCAATACACCAAAGATCGAAAGCCGTTATGTGTCCCTGTGGATGAATCCTAGGAATAAATCGCTCTTTCTCTAAGGTTTAACCCAAAACCATGGCAACAAAAGTTCCGGCAAGCGCGGTGCCTGCAATGATGGCCTTGCTAACTGAGAATGCAGCGGAGGGTGAGGGCGGTGTCTCCGATCCGCTTGGTCCTGGTCCAGGGGAGGCGCTCGGTGGCCCCGACCCGCTTGGTCCTGGTCCAGGGGAAGGAATCCCAGAGCTGGGTGCAGGTGGTGAAGAAGTAGATGCTGGTGCCTCAGAGGGAGTAGGAGATGATGCTGGTGCCGGAGATGAAGGAGGGGTTGCTGGGGTCGGAGCTGGAGTTGGTGCCTTTGTTGTAGGAGCCGGAGCTGGCGTTGGTGTCTTCGTTGAAGGTGCCGGGGCTGGAGTTTTAGCCGACGGAGCTGGGGTTGCAGCGGGCGGCGAAGCCGACGGTGACGGTGAGGGTGGAGTAGGTGTGGGTGATTGTGAGGGCGCAGCACCCGGTGATTGGGCAAAGCATGCGGTGGCCAAGAGGAATAAAATCACAAACACCTTGAGTGCAGCAGACCCCATCTCGTCTCTAAACGGGAAGTCAAAGAAAGAATCCCAGAAGAAGTGTCTGGAGCAAGAATGAGATGAGAGGAGTGAGCGGAGGAAGATAAGAGGGAAGGAGAGAATATAAAAAGGCAGGGCTGAGGAGGATTCAAGAAGGACAGCGATTACTGGAATTGAAAAATGGGTAAAGATTCCTGGAAGCAACACTTTAAATTAAGATATGCTTTTTATATGAAAAATAGTCCTAATAGTGTGACACATCCATCATGTGCTCGCTTATTCATCAAAAGGCTGTACATGCAACCAACCCAACCCACATTCCTAACGTGGGTTAACTCAGCCATGCTGGTGTCACTTTCCTCTCATCGGTAATGGGTCTACAAAAATGTCACTTTTCGTCCATTTGTCTTTATGTCCGGCATTAATTAATTAATTAAATTTTTTTTTTACTTGTGGGGGAACTATCGAGACAATGAAATGAAATGGCCCTGGTAAAGCACTTTGAACCGGAGCAAGATTATAAGTAGGGGGTTTTAACCACGATTCATGTTTTTTTTTTTTTTCATTTTACTAGCACAACCACACATAAAATACTATAAAATATTATAGATAAAACAATTAATTTTATTTTTAAATTTATTAAATAATAAAAAATTTTAAATTAAATACAGTTATAATTTTAACTTTAAAAATAATTATATATATTTAATTATATTTTTTATATAAATTTATATAGGTAATTTTATTTTTAAATAATACAAATAAAATTAAAATTAAAATTTTATATAATCTAAGAATTATTTTATGAATATTTTATATTTTTTAAAATAAAATTAATAATTTTGTTAATATTTTCTATAATTTTTAATTTTAAAAAATTGTTTCGTAATTAATACTGTGATCCCCTTTTTCATATAAAATGAAAGGGGCTAAAACGCCCCGGAAAAAAGAACAAATTACATAGCAATTAATACGGTGATACCTCTTCTTTGTCGGTTGTTTGATATGATCGACCTATTTTTAAGTAAAATTATATCTCATCGAGCTCAAACCAAACGGTGGTAGCCTTTCCGGAAGTCGTGCCGTAAGTTTTCCGGTTGATATGGTAACCTGCAACAGATTCACATGGAACGGTCTATCAATTTCGATTTTAAAGACTAATAACATGATTACTTTAAAACAATTTTGAAATATTTAAGGTTAAATTGAGATAAAAAAATTTCAAGCACTAAATTGAAACATTTCGATTCTTTCGATGATCAAATTACTCATTTACTCTAAATTTATCTTTATAATAAAAAACTAACAATGTTGATCATTTTTTTGAATCATTCTTTACCCGAAAATATGATATAAATTTTTATTAGAATTATTCGTTTCCAAAAGTAGTTACAAATTATTTAATATGATTTTTGGTTTTTTTTTTTGGTTTAAATTTACGTTAACACCCTTGAGTCTGACATGTGTCGGTTTAGAGGTTTGGTAAGCGGTCCTAGTCGCGCACGGCGCTCCAATGTGGACCACTATTTTGGTCGATAATAGAAAGTAATCCGGCTTTTATTGTGTTGAACTCACGTTTTTACACACTCGTTTCTTGTAAATCGCAAAATTGTTAATTTTATAGAGCTTATTACATGTCATAAAAATGTAAGCTATCCTCACCCGACATAGGTAGAAAAAGTAATGAAATTTACATTTTTATTTTTCCTTTTTTATTTTTTAATTTTAAAAAAAATATTTTCAAATTTAAAGAAATAAATAATAAAAAGTTTTAATAAATAGATAAATAAATACTTCATTTAATTATAAAAATAAAAAATTAAAAAAATATAAAAATATGCTTATATTTTTTATTTTTAGATTGTGCGTTTGAAGTTGAAAATTTTTAAATCAAATTTTAAAAATAATTAGACCAATGAAAACTTCTATTATTTTATCAAAAAATACAAAACAATTTTAAAAATAATAAATAAATAGATCTTACATTAATTTTTTTAATATAGAAACAAGTGGAAGAGAGAAGAAAGTAGAGAATGCTCAAGTGATTTTATTAAAAAAGATTATTTGAACTTGATTAATTAATAATATAAAATAGTTTATATTATTAATATATAGTGTATAAGAAGAAAATATATTATTAAAAAAATAAATGTAATAAAAAAATATTAATTGCATAATAAAATTTTTTTAATATTTTTTAATAATATAATAATATATATTGATAATAATATAAATTTTATAAAAAAATATATAGCCAACGTTTCTTGCAATAATATTGGCAGCTGCTCACTTTCCTGCTTAGCTTCCTAGTTTGTCTTCCGCGATTGGCCGTTTCATCAACACTCGATTCTTGACTTCTTCCTCGGAATGGACTTTCACAAGCTCCAACGCTGCAACTTTAGATCTCGGTATGCCAGATGGCAGACACCCGTTATAGACCGTTGATTGTCCGTTCCACTGATCAAGATCAGGTCAACGCCCTGATCTTTCACACGTCTCCACTTATCAGGACCTTTTGATGCCTTCCCGAGTTCCAGAAATTACTTTATTTTTCTGTTTTTGTTATTTTATAATTTTTAATTTTAAGCTCCATTTATTTTATTAAAAATATTTTTTTGTAAAACATAATTATAAAATATTAAAATAAAAAATATTTTATTTATTTAATGCTAAATTGAAAATTTTTTAAAAAGTAACTTTTTATATTTCAAAATAAAATTTATTTTTCTTTATTTTCAATTTTTTAAATATTATTTTTTTAATTATTAATATAAATTATATATAATTTTTTATTAATATATATAAATAATATATTTTCATGAAAAACACTTTCCCACGTTCAATCTAAAAAACCGGGATCATATAGTTTATTAATATTTTTGTTGTGATATTTGATAATTGTTGGGAGAGGGAAACAAATGAATAATATAACTAAGCCAACCGTTGCCAAATGGATAACCACTAACATCTTCATATTCCAACTCCCATAAATTATAAACAAATTATTATTATTAAAAAAATAAATTGTTGAACCAAATGGTGCGTGCCCTCTCATGTTGCATTGCTTCTAACGTAATAAGAAGATGGTTGCATTTAAATGTTATTAAATCAAAATTAAAATTTAATTTGTAATTCAATTTTTATAGAATACATTATATGCATTTTTTAAAACAATTACATAATTCAAATTTAAGAATATATGAGAAGTGAGCGTTAAAGAAATTTGATCCATGCAAAAATTCTTGACCATATTAGTTGTAGGAACTCTAGAGGGTTGAGGAAAGATGATAATATTTGCATGAATCTGATTTATTATAAATTTAAATAAATAGATAGAATATTTCTGAAATACTTTGACATACATATATAGACCTTTTTTTTAAAAATTATATCCGTGCCATGTTCATAATGAATTTGATTCAGATAAAGAATAAATTTAAATACATCTTATTAGATTTACCTTTTTTTTTTAACTTCTTCTTCACATATTTGTAAATAGACCACGTGAAACAGAATGAATAGAGAGAAGATTTAGACCAATGAGAATAGCATTATTCTCACCCAAAAAAAAAAGGTTTTAATAGTAAGAGAAAAAATATTTTTTAAGAAATATATTTCTTACAAAATACTTAAATGTTATAATTATAATACGTACTTTTAATTTATTTAATAAATAAAAAATAATTATCAAATTCAATGCGTAGTTTCAGTTCTACCATATTCATGCATATTTAAAATATGGCTTTTTAATTTTTAAAATATTACAATTAAATCACAAAATTGATACAATTCTAATCATAATTATAATTTACTCTCTTCGATAAATGAAAGTTAATTAATAAATTTATCATATATTTGTTAATTTTGTAAGATTTATGCATATTAAAAATAAAAAAAATTCAATTCAAAAGTTGACAACTAATTTTTTTATGGGAGGTGCATACGACCAGGAGCCAAATTATATTTAGGGTACAATTCTTTTCTCCTAAGAGAGGTTAGGTGGCACGTGGCCAGAGGGGAAGGCACTTCATTTGGTCCAATGGTCTATGCGTTGATTTTGGATTTTAGTGGGGGAAGTCATTGCATTCAATTTTCTACTCAAATGCTGTAACTTTAGAGCTGGCAAAAGCTGGCAATTATTTGAACCGCGTTGATAATACAGGGTTACTTGTATTTATGCAAATCTTTAGTTTGTCATCTTATGATTGGCCATCTTCAACTTATGATTAAGACTCATCTGTTTAAGAAAATATTTTTTATAAAATATAATGATAAAATATTAATATAAAAAGTTTTAAATTTCAAAAAATTAATCTCTTTTATTAGTATATTTTTAAATATCATTACCATTGATTCAAGTAAGGTAAATTTCCTTTATCTATAGGTAAATGATATTTTCTTTAATTTTTTTTTACGGAAAGAAACCAAAAACTACTAATAATGAGAATTTGATTTTAAACCAAGTTGTTATTGGATGATTCGGACTGAAATCTTCTAAAGTGCTTTTTATATTTTAGGGATATCACAGTCATTGGTTTAAAATCAATGGTAAATAATTTTTTAAATAAAAAAAATCATGGATCATTTATTTATTTTAAAATTAATAGTTGTGATGTCTCATTTTTTCCTCTAAAATACAATAAACACTTTAGACGATCTCAATCTTAAATAAAATAATGAACAAATGACTAGCCGGTACTTTAGTAGTAAACAATATCCACGTTCGATTTTTTTTCCCTTTGCAGATTATATCCACCTCCCAAAGGAATTTATTTGACACACTTTTCATTTTTGTAAAAATATATATATTTATCTTTGAAATATTTTTATCATTATAAAATGAAATAATGTTAAATATATAAATTATAATTCATTTCTTAATGTTATTCATTATAATTGAAAGATTTTTTTATATTTTTATATAGAAATATATTCTTTTTTAAGATTAAAAACACTTTTTATTTTTTACGTATAACTATACTATAATATTTA